>MU225106.1:818117-851172 GCA_018584345.1 Thuja plicata | reverse complement strand
ATTTAATTAGTAAGTTTAAATATTTGGATTTAAACTATAGGAAATTGAGTTTAATTGATTAAATAATGGTAAATAATCATTTAAAGTTTAATTAATTAAATAAAATTAATTATTTAATTAATTTTGAAAATTGGATTAGATGATTTGAGAAATGAATTTAGAAGAAAATAGATGATTAATTAATGATTAAGAAACCATTAATTAATAGATAAAATTTAGGGTTTTTAATGTAAAGTCGCAAGCCTGTCCATTTTAGGGTGTCTACAGTATCCCGTTCCAAATTGGATCCCTAAGCTCAAGGGTGGCCTTGTAAAGGCCTAGGTTGGGAGGTGCTCCATGGTCAACCTCAGCCAACAGGTTTTCACTAGACAATTTATGACTACAGATTACCGTATTGAGGGAGATGAGTACCACTGGAAAAGTGTCACTGTTAACCCTTGTAATTTTAAGATTTCCATTTTTGGCAAGATGCATTAAGATCTCAAAAAAAAACAAAAACTTTGTAACATTATTTTATTGTAACCTAATTTCATATATTGTATGTTTATCTATTCTTAGACAAATTTTTGGTATGTTGTAGCTTATATAGAATTTCAATAATTAGATGATCAAGATCAATTCTCAGTTTGATGGCATTATTGGTTTCTAAATAAAAGATCTTAGTAGTGACTATTATCTCCCTTGTATATTTATTCACTATTGTTCAAAGACATGTTTCTTATTAAATTTAAATGCAAGTTTAAAATTTAATTGTGGACCTTAGTGTTCTTGAGAGGGGTTATATATATGTATTTATTTTTACTTAAGGTTATGCTGGAAATTTTCAAGAAAATTTATAATGCTCTAAATTAAATTTTTACTCCACTATTGTCTTTAGAGTAAATTATGAATTCCACTCATGAAGAAAAATATTTATAAAAAAACTCCTTTATGCTAGATTTTTCTTTAGTAGAATAAATCTTATGTTTACTCACAGGATTTTTGTAAAAAAAAAAATTGTTTCGTTGCTAGCATTCTGCATATTTTTTTGTTATTAAAGAAATTTAAAAAAAAAAAGGATTATTGTAAATTTGGGCAGGGCCAAGCCCCCAGCTGTAGCATCACTTTGATGGGGTGGCTCCGTTAGAGGAAATCAAAACCCTCGCCGCTAGCTACCGTCGCCTCCCCTGCAAACAAGATAAATTTTATAAAGAAATTTAGGGCTTTCTTTTTCTTTAAAAAATTGACCAGTGCTTATAAAATGGTTTTAAATTTATAAGTGTTTCTTTATTTGGGTTAAATTCGATTTGATCTCTTGATAATAGATTTTTTTTGTAGTGCACCAATAGTGAATTAGTTTTACACCAATAACCAACCATAAATCATTATTTTCTTCTTCTTGAATTATTTGTAAAGTCAAAATATTTATTTATAAATTAAATATATCTTATAAATTAATTTTTTCAATTATGATTGATTGAATTGATTTGGTCTTATAGAACCCCTTTTTTGCAAGAAAGAGTAAATCATTCAATATTAGCATATATATTGGATCCCATTATTTGAGATAAAATTTTGTTAAATTAGATATAATTGAAGATAAATTTATTTTTAAAATAAAGCTTTATAAAAGAATAATGTGAAGTTAGAATTTGTTTTTGGTATAGAGTTAAATTTTTGTTGGGTTGATAATATATAAATTATAAAAAGAGAGATTTAGAATATGACTTATTATTATTATATAACTTTCAGAAGATTTTATTTTATTTTGTTTATAGTTTTGATTTGTTAAAGGATAGAATTAGTTATCTTTTTATAATAGATTAAAGGCTTTGATTTAGAATATGATGTACAGGTTGATTTAGAGTTAGATTTAGTATTAATGGGAATTGGTTGATTAAAGTAGATTAATTTATGCTATAAGTTAGGGTAAATTAGATTTATTTAATCTTATATGTTTTAAAAAGGAATTACAATGCTTTTTTTATTTTATTATAAATTAGATTAAATTGATAAGTTTAGATATGATTTTATAATCGATTTTTTTTTCTTTTATAGGCTACATTTAAAAAATAATAATAATAATAATTTGATTTAAGATATTATTAGAATTAAAATTAAAATGGGAATTCCAATTTATTCATTTAACTTTATAGTGTACTTGTGGACTTTTTGGGGAATTCTAGAAGTTAATCTATTTATTAATTTATTATGACATTAATTTCTAAATTGTTATAGGGTAAATGATTGGAGGATATTTCTTCTAGAGATAAGTTTATTTAAAATGTTTAATATTCAAATTAAATTATTTTCTTAAAGTTAATTAGTGTTTAGACGTAATTATCGTCAATCTTTGATCGATTTTGTACATGGTTGACTTTTGGTCAATCATGGTCAAACCTTGACTGTTCATCCTGAGATTTGCGTCAGGTGTTCCCCGTACCCTCTAGACCTTAAGATTTTAGTTTCACGTCAATCGGTGACGGTTGACTTTTTGGTCAACTCTAGTTGACTTTGATGTCAATTGTCTTGATTTGCATGCATGAGTATCCCTAAGGGTTTAGCAAACCCTAGTAATCTCTTATCATGCATTTTGGAGGATAGTTGACTTTTGGTCAACTCTAGTTGACTTTTGGTCAACTATCTCAGTTTGTGTACGAGTCAAGCCTATAGCTTAGGGAACCTTGTAGGATAGCTCTGAAAGCTATTCTTCCTAGTTTGACTTTTATGGTTTTTGTTTATCCTCAGCACCATTTTGTGTGCACTAGTTACCTCTGAGGAAGCTTAGTTACCTTCTCTTATGTGCATTATTAAAATTTTTGTTTGTGTGTTTTTGCCCAACTTTTGGGCATGACACATGCTTTCTCTAAGTAACTTGTAAACCAGGTTCTCTGATAAGGCACTAGGGCATTCTGTGAGTGGGTTAACTGGTGAGGTATTTGAACTTCTTCCTCATTGTTTTTTGGGGTATTTTGATGGCTCTCTTGAGGGTCATTCTGACATTTAACAGGTTCATCATCACATTCCTCATTTGTAAGGTCTAGGATTTCAGGTCGAGTTGGGGAATCATCTAGAAAATATTGCACATGGGGTTCTATATCAGCTTGTTTGGGAGAAACTGAATGGCTTTCTGGGGACACTTTAAGAATTTGTCCTCTCATTCTAGGACTTCTCCGTATAGGAGTCTTTGCAACCTCCACGGCCTTCTTCTTGCTAGCTTTCTTCGGTCTCTCTGTTATAGGAGTAGCTACTACAGGAGCCAATTTTCTTTTCTTTCCTTTCGAAGCTGTGGGGTTTTGTGGTTTGGCTGCAAGAACAGAAGTTCCTTCTCCTATTTTCCATTTTCCTTTCTTTTGAATAAGGGGTAGGGACATTTCTCTCAGGCTCAGGTGAAGGCCTATTTTCTTGAATTTTTTTGGTTCTATTTCTTGGGTGGTTATTTCCATAGTTATCTCAAAGGGTTCTACATCATCATTAATGGGTTTCTCGGTAGGCTCAACCTAGGGTTGCAGGGTTTTAATTTGAACAAACTTTGACCATGCTAAGGGAGAGACTTCCCTAAGATATTTTTCAACTAATAGCTTAGTTAGGGCATGGTGGGTGATAGAATTTGCATTCCCCTTTTGGGTCTCCTCGGCACTAATACTTATCATGTTATACAAGAAATTAGGAACATTTACTGTGAGATTATGCCTTACATAGCTAAGTAACTTGAAATGATGTGCATATAAATTTGAAAATCTTCCCTCACATGTCAGGTACCTGATAATATGTGTTGCTAGCTCATTGTATGGTGGAGAGAGAGACATGTGTTTTCACCCTTGCTTGTTAATCTCCAAAGGAGGGTCACTTGGAAGGGTAAACTGGGCTTGAGTTGACCTAACGTCATGCTCATTGGGGTAATGTTCCCCAATTGCTGGTAACCCAGTTACCTCAGCTATTCATTCTTCTGTCGCAACAACCATTAAACCCCATACAGTTTCCTATCCCTCCTCGAATGTATTCATGAATTTAGCTACTACCTCTTCATCAAATTATGTTAATTTCAAGAAATAACCCAACCAACCACATGCATTAAACCTCCTAACTGCTTCAATATCTGTAAGAAAAATGCCATGAACCACTGGCTCATGCCACTGCATCTGTCCTCCCATTTTTTCCAAATATTTTTCTCTAAATTTCTGTTGTAACTTGTCAATCTTTCAACTCTTCTTCTCTGTAAATGGAAAATACCTTATTCTGTTTTGAATTAATTCAGGTTTCAAACTGCACTTCTTGAAACTACGGACCTTTATCTTGCAATATTTTATTGTTTTTGACATAAACAATGATAATGGTGCTTAACAGAAGAAATTATAACTCTAACTGTGAGTTTCCACATAGTTTAATTATAGTCCTTTCAGGTCACATCAAGTTCAGAAAATCTAGGATTATTTGGGAATTATAGTACGACAATTGTGTGAGAAAGTAAAGGGGCTTAATGAGACAAGTCATAAGTATAGGTTTGAGTTGACAGGTAATCTTATGAGAAATGAAAAGGATAATTAGACATGAAATTAGAACTTAATACACTTCCCTGCCCCCTACGAAACTAAAACAAGTGTCCACACTTATCACACTGGGCACAGGGTGTGGAACTGACTTAATGTCATAATCATAGATTTATTTTAGTACTAGATATAATTACCTAAATCTATGTGCTAAAAGTGAAAATAAATTTAAAAATTTGTACCTATCATTCGATTATTGCATGCGTGAAAAAGGTGGTGAGAGTGTAACAATTGTGGCGGCTGCATGCGTCAGCTGATGTGGTTCTTATTTGAAACATAGAACTATGAAAAGAGGTGATGACATGGATGATGGGTAGGTGGAAGGTAAACAAATGAAATGAGTTGAAAAGAGGAATTTAGAAAGTGAATGGGGAAACGGACTTGATTTGAACATGAATTTTTTATTATGGGAATACTCGAAGGAATGCTATGTTGAAGTTGTAGGAAGAAGGTTTGCACCCTCTGCTGAAGGAAGTATTAGTTGTTGCGTTGCTAAAGTGGTATCACAAAATTGTTGCACTAAGTCATCTTTTGTATGGGGTTGATGATATAGTCATAGCCAATTCTCATTGACCAGTAATTTGAATTGCACTGGATCGATAGTTGTCAACTGGACTACTCCATTGTCGAAGAGAGTTAATTTCATAAGGGCCTAGCCATCTTGTCTGTAGCTTTCCTGGTATCTCTTTGAATCTAGAATCATACAGTAATGCCCAATCTCCTTTTTGAAACTATTTTCTCTTAATATGAGATTCATGCCACTTCTTCATTTGTTTCTGTATTATCTCTGTGCGCTCCAATGCAAATTTGTGTATTTCATCCAAGGAATTGAGATGCAACAATCATTCTTTCTGTGATGCAGGAAGGTTGATGTTTAACTCTAGCGCAGTGCGCAATGTTTTGTGCTTGAACTCAATTGGTAACATTGTTGCTTTCCCATACAGTAATTCAAACAGAATGAACCCTGTGGTTGTCTTCCATGTTTTTCTGTATGCCTAGATTTCTTTTGAGTGTCTGCTGCTCCAATCTCAGTGGTGTAGATGAACTATTTTTTGTTAAAATGGCTTCAATCTCTCTATTTGTAACTTATGCCTGACCATTGGATTGAGGATGGTAGGGACTAGACTTTTGATATCTGATATTGTATTCCTTCATGAGTTCTATTATTAGATGTGATGTAAATTGTGCCCCCTGATAAGTTACAAGCTCTCTTGGCACACCATATCAAGTGAAGATTTCCTCATACAAAAACTCTGCTACCTTATGATCTCGTGCATGCTTCATGGTGTTTACTTCCACCCATTTGGTTAGATAATCAATGCATACCAAGATGTAGGATTTCCCATTAGATGGAGGGTCTATTAGACCAATGAAATCCATGCCCCATTTATCAAATGGTGCTACCACCACTTGTGAATTTAAGGGCATTTCATCTGATTTTGTTGGATGACCCATCCTCTGACATTTATCACATTTTCTTGTATAATTGGTTGCATCCTTGTGAAGTGTGGGCTAGCAATAACCTATTGTTAGGATCTTTAGGGATATCCTCTTAGCTGCAAAGTGTCCTCCACATGGCTCATCATGACAAGCATGGAGCATATCATATGTCTCATCTTCCCACACACACCTCCTCATGACTTTGTCTAGACTAGAATAAAATAGTGTGTTGTCAATCCAAGAGAATTGGAAGCTTTTGTCAACAAGCATTATTCTATCCTTAAGAGAGAAATGTGTGGGCACTTTGTCAACTGCAAGGTAGTTAGCTATAGTAGCATACCATGGAATCTTGACTGCAAATGTGAAACAAATGTTCATCAAGGAATGTGTCATCTATCACAGTAGTATCTTTGTCAACATTCTAGATTCTAGATAAATAATCTGCTACTACATTTTCTTTCCCTAGCTCGTCAATGATGGTTATATGAAATTCCTGTAAAAGAAGAAGTCATCTTGCTAACCTACCTGAGATGGAAGGTTTGTTCATAAGATACTTGATTGTTGCATGGTCAGTGTGAACAAAGATGGGATAGCCTATTACATAATGTCAGAATTTATTCAAAGCATAAACGAATGCCAGTAATTCCTTTTCAGTCACTGTGTAATTTAACTCCGGTCCATGTAAGCTCTTGCTGATATAGTAAATTTCATTTTCAAGATTACTAGACTTTTGTCCTAATAAAACACCCATTGCATAGTCAAAAGCATATGTATGTATGTGGAATGGTAAAGACCAATCAGGCCCCCTAAGCATTGGTGTATTTGTTAGAAGTGACTTGAGATGTAGGAAAGATTCATCATAGGATGATGTCCATGCAAACTCAGCCTCTTTTGTAAGAAAGGTGTATAGAGGACTAGCTATTTGACTAAAGTTTTGAATGAAACACCTATAATAGCCAGCATTTCGTAAGAAGGATCTAACATATTTTTTCTTAGTAGGTGTAGGCAATGTGAGAATTAACTCAGTTTTTGTAGGGTCTACTTGTATGCCAGCACCTGAGATGAAATTTCTTAGCACTACTCCTTCATGAATCAACATGAAACATTTCTCACTATTAAGAGACATGTTTTCTTGACATCTGATCATCACTTTTTCCAAGTTCTTTAAAGCCTCCTCAAAATTAACACCAAATGTAGTGAAGTTATCCATATATATTTCCATGCAATCATGTGACATGTCAGCAAAAATGTTGATTACAACTCTTTGGAAGGTAGCTGGTGCATTACATAAGCCAAAAGGTAAAAAATAATATGCATATATTCCCCAAGGACATGTAAATGTTGTCTTCTCCTGATCCTCTATAGTAATTCTAATATAGTTAAAACTGTTGTATCCATCAAGAAAAGAGAAGTACTTCTTACCAGCTAAGGTGTCTAGAACTTGATCAATAAATGGAAAGGGAAAATGGTATTTCTTTGTGGAATTATTCAATTTCCTATAATATACATAGATTATCCATTTAACCCCATTTTTAGGCACTATGACCAAAGGGGATACCCATTTACTATCAGAGATTGGATATAAAACTAGCATCCAGCAATTTTTGCAACTCAGTTTTGACTATTTCTCTTAAGGATGGGTTAATTCTTCTCTAAGGTTGGAAGAGTGGTAGACTACCTTCATTGATGTAGATTCTATGTGTGCAAAGCTTTGGGTTCAAGCGTTTCATGTCTCCATAATCCCAAGAAAAAGCTTTTTCATGCTTACAAAGGAGTTTAGTTAACAATGCCAATTGTTGTGGTGGCAGCTTACTGTTAACATGAAGATTGTGACTAGGAGAAAGTTCCAGAGTAGTTGTCAAATCTAGAATTGACACTTTAGAGATGGGGCTTGTATTTACCTCACAGGGTAGTATTTGATGGATAACATCAAGAGTTTCTGGAAAAACACAGTCCTCATAGGTACACAACTGTAGAACATAACTTCTAGAAATATCTTTTTCTATGACACACTCATTGGTAAGGATACTTTGAATCACATCATCTTCTTCTTGTGTTTTTAGGAAGGATTGCCTATGTAAAATCATTAGTTGAGAAAAATAATTTATCTCTTCTTCCTCATCTCCCAAATCTGGCCAAATAGGTGTACTCAAATCTGGTTGGTGTTAGGTAGGAGGATATAATGCTAGCTTCTTTATTTCTTGGCCATTTGAAATTGTCATGTTACATGATTTGCAACTAATATGGGCATCATTGGTGGCTAACCAAGGTCTTCCAAGAATAACTGGATAGCTAGTAAAGTTTACCTTACGTGTTAATATTAGGAAGTCATCAAGATATTCCTAAGAATCCAATGTGACTGATATATCCTCTATGATGCCATCTGGGGTTACAGTGGAACTATCTACAAGTTGTACGACTGTTGGTGTGGTTCTCAACCCCTCTATGCTCAACCTATGCATGGTATCCTTAGTCATAACATGTATAGCTACTCCCAAGCCATCTAGAGCATTTTTCGCAAACTGGCCATTAATTATAAATCAACAACTGGGCTTCCAGGGTTAGAATACTTTGGTATGACTATCTTCCCCAACATAATATCTGCAAGTTGACCTACAACATGGAATATTTGAGGATCCTTTTTCTTTCATCTAGGATTTTTGAGGCATGTTTCCTTAATGGCTTTTCCATAAAGAGGAACATCTTTGATAGCTTGGAACAGAGGAATCTAGATATGCATATTTTTCAGCTGCTCAAGGATATCAAATCATGTTTCTTCATGGGATATAGGTTTTTCCATGCTAAGCCTTTGTGGAAAGGGAGGATTAAATATGGTGTGAACATCAGTTTTTCTTGGTATATCAGTTGGTTGGACAGTATTTGGAAGAGTAGCTTCTGGAAGTGGTGTTGATGTTGCGAGAATGTGTGGGACTTCTGTTATAATAGGTGGTTTAGGTGTAGGCAGAGTAGTACCATATCTCAAATGGATATCAGATATTTCTAGTGCATAGGCAGGGTACTGATGAGCATCAGTAGTATACATTGGTTGTTGTTGTTGCTTATTGTTAGGATTACGATGTGGCTGCGTGGGTAATTGGGTTGGCTTCGGAGTAGGACTTGTGGTTTTAGGAGGTGGAATTATTGTAGGTTGAGATACTATAGGTGGTAAGGGTGGATAACCAATATTTTTGTTAGGCCAATACTAAGGCCCTCTCCATTGGTTATATGGTTTCCAATTCCCCTGTGGTGGCTGCCATTAATTTTGAGGCTGGTTGGGCCACTAGTTTTGTTGTTGGTTAGGCCACTAGTTTTTCCAAGCAGGTTGAGAGTACTGGGAAGGATTTTGATAATTCTAGTTTTTTCATTGATTATTATAAGGACTAGAAAATTGCAAGGGATCCTGAGGCATACCTTGTCTTGAAGCCCATGGCCAACATTGAGAAACAAAGACCACTTGCTCGTTGTCTCCTTTTATTTTCATGTACTCAGTAGGCAAGTCTTGGTTCTCCAAGTTTTCCACCAACTTGCATCCACAATATTTCTTTTGCTTGTGGCAGTGAGGAAAATACTTAGTTAGTTGTGCTTCATCATCTATATGCTTCTTCTTGGTATTCATGGTATCTAGATGTGTAGCAACATCATTAATGATATCTTGCTTGAAATCTGACATCAGGTTCGAGATCTCTAGCTTAAAAATGCCCGAGTTGTTCCCCTTAGTAACTGTAGACCAAAATCCTCTGTCCTTCTTTACAATTGATCTTGAATAATTGAGGCAGATTTTCTTAAGGTTGTCCTAGGAAGATTGAGATATATCTCCTCTAGCCATGAGGTCTAGTGCTTCCAAGCAGCTATCATTTACTCCCCTCAATAAAATGAGTTTCTATGAATCCTCCTCCAACATATGTTGTGGATTATTTTGCATGTTGTACAAGAAGTGTGAAACATAATCTTCCAAAGTTTCATATTCCTTCTGTGACATTTGAAATTTTTTATCTCCTCTTGGGTCACCCCCTTTGCAATACTCTTTGTATTTATGCAGAAATAGATTCTGCATCTCATCCTAGCTGGTTGTTGCATTAGCTCCTAAGCCCATAAAGCATCATAGGGAGGAATCCTTCAATGTTGATGGAAACACCTTGAGCTTGTGGCCATTAGTGTTGTAGTCAAATCTTTGACAAAGAATGTCAAACTCGAATAGAAAGGTATCAGGATCTTCAGTTATTAGGACATAGAACTTTGGAAGTACGTGTAGCAGTGGGTATGTTTTTGAGGTTAGCATTGTTGATAAGGCTTGGAAGAGGAAATGGAAATGTAGGTTGTGCCATTACTTGAGGCATTTTAAAATGGAGTTGTTGCTGGAAAGGAATATTAGCTATAGGATTATGGATGACAGGTGCACTTGGAACGGGATTATCAAGAAATATGGCCAAAATTTTAGCAAAAGGTTGAAGGCCAACTGGAGAAAAATGCTCTGCTTCAAAGGAAGATGTTGCAGGAAATTCAGGACTTGCATCAACAAATGGTAATCAAACTTCTTCAACTTATTCATTCATATTAGAAGATTCTCTTGAAAGAAATATGCCCTATTCATCTCATCTTCTTCCTCTTCAATGCATGCAAATAATTACGCAAACTTGTGAAGCAAGTTTAGGACTGCATACTACTCTCTAGAAAGCAAGGAACTATCTAAAAAATGAAAAATGACTCAATAAGGTTCTCAGCTTGACACCATCCTGGCAACGGCACAAAAAATGAGAAGCCCCACAATAGGTTATAATAATCATGCCAAAGCCTTTCCTAGGAATAGTATATTCAAACTAAGGATTACTTTTCCTATTATGAAGTGCATTTAAATTGTCAACCCATGGACATATACTTGAAATGGGACATCACGATTTGTGCACTAAGCCTCTCAAAGATTCATACTACTTATGCTCCATGAAATTAAAATGCATGAAAGAGACCTACGCTATTGCTGTAGGAAAGTAAACACACTTAACTACTTAATGAAAATAATGTTGAAAACCGTAAACTCAACTTAAACCTATTCTATCAAAAAAAGGCATTCACTATAATCATTCTTGTAGGTGCTACATGCACATACGTGAGTTACAATGCTGTAGGAAGGAAAACAGTAAACTCTACTTAAAATGTTGTAAATACTGAAAGAAAATCTAACCTAGTCTAATCTTATCCACCTCCCAAGTGGGCCCCCTTGGTTGGCTATTGCTAACTACTAACACAAATTAACTCAAAATTACTCCTTCATTATATTTAAAAAACTAATTACATCATAATGGAACAATGCATGAAAACCAGAAAGAACAACTTTGTTGTGCAAATACAACAATAGTATATTTTCCAACTAACTAAAAATTATCAATCAAATCCATTTACATAGAGGATCGATGATTATTCAAAGCATGAAGATAAGTTTGGACTAAATCTCACCATCGAAGAAAAAGGAAAGGTAACAACCCACGACAGAATGTAATAAAGTCTAGATGACTGATTCAACGGGATATTGAGTGCTAAGGAAATATAGCAGAGCTATATTCCTATATTCCTTGAGATGGTGGCTCCTCCAATGTAGCAGGCATGTCTCTCAGTGTGATAATGATTCTCCCCATCACAGATGGGACTTCAACATTTCTTCTTTAATGTTGTCGACCACTCTCAAGCTACTCTTTTTTCCTGGCAAGTTAGTAGCATGCAAATATATATACAAGTCAAGTAGTCAACTCTTATCCAAATATTAGAACACAGATTCAAGTATATATATATATATATATATATATATATATATATATATATATATATAATGTTTAGAAAAACATGTCATAGCTAACTACCCATAGGCTTGGTGATTCTAACTATACTTATCACAATTTCAAATAGTTATAGGTTCACAAATGTCTTGGTAATGTTTTAAACATAGTATAAAGATTAACATAAAACAATGACAATTTATTGTCTCATCAATGATGATAAAAGGAAGAAATTTAATAAAATAGACAATGGAAAGAGGATTCTATGATCTATAAAGGAACATTCATTGGATGATGAAGGTGATAACAATGAAGAAACCCTTTTTATGGATATAAAGGAAAAATGAAGAGTTAGCAAACCAAAATTAAAGATGACTACCTTCCATGCCAAAGTAGAACCTATTGTATGGATTATTGATTCTAGATGTTCAAACCAAATGACTAGAGACAAGGAGGAATTTATAAAGCTAATATGATGGAGGATCTATGAGATTCATTGGAGCAAAAGTAGTCTCTATTTGTAAAAAAGGAAGCATCTATTTAATGGTAAGCATAAAACTAATGATGTCTATTATGTTAAAGGAGAAACATAATTTGTTAAGTGTCACTCAGATGTGTAGTAAATGTTATGAGGTTATTTTTATTAAAATCGGATGTGCAATTAAAATTGAAACCACTGGAAAGCTATTTTTTGAAGGTGTTAGAAAAAATGGAAACTTTATCTACATAGGTAATGATCAGAATAACAATTTGTTGGAACAAGAGTGCAAAAATGATTTTGAAAAAGAGGAAAGAGAAGAAAAGAGTTGGACAGGGTTGGTCAAGGAAGAAGAAGAGTAGATAGAAGAAAAACAAATATTAAAGAAGTCTAAAACTAATATAGATAATTAGATAGAAGAAGTCCAAACAATAACTGACTGAAACATATGTAGAGAATTAGATGAAGGATAGACAAATATTAGAGCCAACAATAGAATTTATTAAATCAGATACAGAGAAGCAAGAGGATGTGTTAAGAAGTGGAAAAGAACAAATACTCAAAAAAAACAAAGATGGTGACACAATTAAAAATTACAGCAAAGAAAAGGAAAGAAGTAGATCCAAGAATGGATCTATGAATAAAAATTTTAAAAGTCATCTTAATCTGGATCAGAGAAAAAAAGAAGTCATAAATTCATCTTCTTCTATGCAAACCAGTTATTTATCAAATTTTGTTGGTTAATATTTCTTGTGCAATAAGTATGGTCATAAAGCTAGTGTTTACAAAAGTTAGGTCAAAGTTAAAAATGATGTTTTTGCAATAAGTGTGTACATATAGTAGCTAAGTGTAGAAGTAGGAAAAAAGGGAATGGATGTGTAGATGAACAGTTTGTCAAATATGCTAAATATTTCAAAGGACAATGCTACAACTATAAAATCCATGGACACAAAGCTTCAAAGTGCAGGATGAACAAGAAATATGGAAGAGGTATTATTAGGTTAAATGGAGGAAGATCACAAAATAGTCTGGTGTGTTAAAATTGCAATAACATTAGTCACATTCATCATGCCCAAAAATGGCGTACAAAAACACAACTTTTTTTTAAGTGCATCTAACAGGTGAAGGATGATGTAAAGCATTTAACTAATGGTTACTAAATGTGTATTCGAACTAACAAAGTTAAGTAACGGTTTAGGTTGAGAGGTTAAGTTTATTTGTTGTCATTAGGGCTAAGGGTAATTATGACACGAGTCAATGTCCCTTAACCCATGAGTTTACAAAGCTTACAATTTAACACGATAGGTCTCTAACTAGTCTTACTAATAGAGTTTGATGGTGGTGATTATTTAATAATTTATTTTAATAAGGTTGAATTTCCCATAGATAATTTGATTTTAATTAATGTTAAAAGGTTTGGATAAAGGTTACTCTAATTTAAAAAGGAAATATTACTCTGATATATTTCATCCATTTAATTGAGTTTACTAAATTATGTTTATATTGACTAAGTCACATTTCCAAGATTGAATTCCTAACAATGATCTACACCGCAACTTTAACTAAATGCTATAGTGTAAGCTTTAGAATACATTAACCAGTATTTTAATTTTAAGTTTTAATTACACTCCATTCTGAAAACATTTAAAGTTAAAATATAATTAAATTTCTATAGTTAACTAATAGTGTATAGCCCATTAATTAGAAGTAATAATCTACTTATGATTATAAATTAAGTTAAATTAATGGTCTATTAATTACTTTTGTTAAAGTTTTGACGCACTAAAATTTTAAATCAAATATTTATTAAGTATAATAACAATAATCTAATCTTAAGGATTACTTCTTTAATAGTGCAATTCAATCTAATTTAAATAATAAAAGTTTCTCTAAAAAATATCTTTAGAATAAAATATTTGACTTTCATTTTCTTTAAATTGTGTCAAGATGGTAAAATTTTACCTATAAGAATCATAATCTTCCACATTTATAAAAAATCCAACTTAAGTACATTAGAATATTAAATTTGATTAATCTAATAAATTTCATTTAAAACATTAATTTAAATGACCTAATGGTATTATTCAAATTATAATTTAAAAACATTATTCATTAACTTCATAGATTAACCTAAATGTAATTTAGGAAAAGATTAAATAACATTGGGGTCTGATAAAGTTCCCCCAAAAAATAAATTTTAAAATATTCCCACAAAATCCCTTACATTAAACATTTTTTTTAAAAAAAATTCAACTTACCATTTTGCAATCCCTAACTACTCCCTTGGGCTCATTCTAAGCCCTATAAAACCCACTAAGAGTTAACCCACAAAATTATATGACGGGTGTCAAGGTTTGACTTCAAAAAAAAGTAACCCTACATAGGGACACTATAAGGTGACTCTAGGGTAAGTGTCTAATCTCCCCTAACTCCCATGGGCATGCCAACTCACTTGCACAAGTGTCAATTGACACCATAACAATACATCACATTTACACAGCACTTGGCATGCCTAGTTGGAATTACACAATGAACATATTACAATAACATACATGCATATTCACAATTACTAAATAAATCACTAAATAATGAGGTTATATCTCTCTATAGAGTTAACCTTGGCTCTTTACTGAATTTTACATAAATCCAATCGTGTTTCCCTAGTTTAAGTCCATGGTCTATTCACCTACACACTTGAACAAAACATCAGTAGTTCAAGGAAGAAATCATACATATATCAATAATAAACAATTTAATGCATTTAACTAATCATCAATTAAAAATATTATTTACAAAATTAGGTCGTCCACAAGTATATACATGATAATTCTCAAAATCCTATAATCACATCTCCTCTAACATTTACAATTAACTATAAAAGATCATTTGCAGAATTTCATATCTTTAGTGCACATTCATTTACCACATAACATAAGTGAGATTCCAAAACATAGAATTCATAATCCAAATCCTTCTACTATATCATACATCAAGATCAATAAATCATGAGCATATAAAAGTAAATCCTAGCATCATCAAAATAAACATCATCACATAGTATCAAATGCTATGAAATCACTATCCAATAAATCAATGTATCAAAATAATGTATCATCCTGGTAACCAAAATATAAAAATGTCAATTGTGCTATGATGGGTCGGGGTAGAACCTCACAACATTGCAAATTTATACAAATGGAATATCAAATTTCTTGTAAGGAAGATCACGTAGATGCACAAAATTGGTTAACGCCTATGATGCCACGTGTTAACATTTTTGCACTGCGATTGAAACATCGTTCTACACACTCTAATTATTCTTCTATGTTGTGCATATGGTCTTTATCATGTGTCGACATTGTGTCTTTCATCATTAATTAAACATCAATTTTTTAGTTAATCACTAATATTTCCCATGATTTGCATCATAGCCTTTAATTGATTTGACTTAAATAATCATGTTCAAAATTAATGGATTCTCATCAAAATCAATCCTTTGTCATATCAATATCATCAAAATAAGCTAATTTGTCCTCTTTTGGGGTAAACAATAATTAATTTACCCTAAACCCTAGTTTTGATACATAAATGCAAATTATTTATCCCTTTTCCCCAAGTCTCACAATTAATTAATTGGATAATTTATGTTTTATGGATTTTTCTAATTTCAAAAATCCTAATTTCTAATTTGTGAGGATAAATAAATTTAAAAATTTAAAAATTCTCTCACTTTTCCGTATTGGATTAAATCCCTATTAATTAGCTTCCACTTCATCTTTTCTAGTTTCTATCTCTTACACCTTCCCTTCTCATTCTTCTTACTAATTTAGTCTCTTTCTCTTCCAAACTTCTTTTTTCTTATGCATAATAAATGCACTTCAAATATTTTCATAGATTATGTTATTTTCCCATTTGTGTCTCAATTTTCTAATTTGGGAATTTTCCCTAAATCTCTATAAATTGGGCTGAGATTTTCATTCAATTGAACAACCACATCTTTCTAATATTCTCTTTATCGTGTCATTTTTCTTTCATATTTGCTTGAATATTGTCATTACTGGAGCTACATTAAGTCTTTTGAGAAGAAAGAAAGGCATTGGAGAATGTTGAAGGGAGTTTGTTGTTGATTTTGTTTTAATACGTTATCCTTTTCCTTCATGGCTTTAATGTTAGGATATGTTTATTATTTGTATGCTTTTAGGGTTTTTGGTTGCCTTAGCATGTAAATGTTCAGATTTCCTACCCTATAGATCAATATCTAGAAAGAAAACTAAGAAATGTGGAGATTTTGGGAGAAGATTGAAGTTTTTGTAAGGAAGATCATTATCTAGAAAGAAAAGGAAGTAATGTGGAGGTTCTGGGTAAAAGAATCAGATTGCTTTACACCCTATGGTGGTGTTGACTATTCTCCTAACTAAATGCTGATATGCAATCTCAAGGGGAGGGCTTGTTGAAAATTTTAATTTATCCTTCAGAGTTGGGTACTGAGTTTTTATTAGTATCAGTGATCTTGTGTGAAGTTTTGTGGTGCATCTTTTAAGAAGGAGCTTGTTGTCTCTTGGACTAGTGTTAGCATGTGTTATTTCTCTCTAAGGAACAATAATTTTTATTATTTGTCCTTGATGTCAAAGGTGAATAAATTTGTGTGTGCCCAATTGTTTCCATCAATGAAAAAGGGGGAGAATGTTTCACATGTGGCTTTGATTGTCATTGATGTCAAACTTGTTTATAAAGAATGATGTGGTACTACTACTATGTTGATGAAAATATCATTGGACTGGATGACAGTATATGGAGGTGTTAAATTTGATTAAGAATAATATAAATGTGCTTCAAAAGTTCCTTCTTATGATTATTGGCCTATTATAGTGATGATTCAATTCATTTCTTCAGTTCATTTGTTCTTAGGTTAAGATATTTTCATCCAAAAGTTGGAAGTTATTCATCTAGATGACAGTGATGTTTAGATAAAGTTATTCATCTAGATTATAGTGGTGTTCAGATTGCTCAATTTAGTTTCTCTCAAGTCTGGAAGTTGTCCAAAAGGTATTCACTTTAGCTATGTTCTAGATACTATTGATATAACTATATGTTGTTATAGTCTTGGTTTATTGTGTTTCTTAGGATAATGTCATTTCTTGTCTAATGTTGTTTAGTTTCAAAGATGATTGTTAGTATGCTATTCCTTGGGGTTGACAGATTCATATCTTGTGATGTCATTCGTTCTTATGTGTGACTTTATTGACTGATTGAAGCGATCATAATAAACTAAGATATTGATTGATAAAGAAGATTTAAAATGATTATCTAATTTGGATGTTATTCCTATTCAACTATTAATCAGTATTTTCTAAGTATTATTACTACCAGTAGTGGTAGTACTTATTTTGAAGGTATGGAATTGGTTGTGAACTGAGCTTTATCAGATGTAGTGAGCTTTGATAGACTTGCTCATATTATTCATGTGGTTGTCGAACTAGTTTGGAGTACTCATAATGTTTACCAACTATGATTTGTAGTGGTACTTGTTGATCAAATGTGAGATATAATATTATATTTATAATATGTTTAAGTCATGTTATGATTAATTATATTCAGATGTATTACCTCGTCTAGGATCATTCTTTGGTCAAGGTATACTTCATAGTTAATGATTGGATGCTTATTTGGGTCTCTCATTGGTGCATGGAGACCCACGTGATTCAAGATTGATTCAAAAGTGTTGGTTTACTAAGAGGGGGAGTGAATGAGAAAATAGTCATACTTATACTCTTAAAAACTTAAAATTTGATTCAACTTTATAGGATAAACTTCAGCATTAACCGAATCGACAATAACTTAAGTAAACATCAAATATCATGAACAATAAACATGCAACACATATGAGACCAGTGTTAAAAGAGGAAATCCAATTTGGAAAAAACCTTTGTGGGAATTATCACTCACAAAATAAAAATACTCTTTTGAAGTATGCTCGGTTAAAACCCAATCATGTTAAAGATTACAATGCATATTGTCAAATGTGACCTTGTTAGGGGATTTACCTCAGAACTGTTAAGATCTCCACCCTATTAGGAGTGACCTGGTTAGAGGGATTTGAACACTCTTTTAGAATGTCACCTTTCACAAGGATTTTACAATAATACTATTAAGTCCACTCAGCTAAGAGATTTGATACTACAAATGCATGCTAATAAGAAACAATGTATAATTTGATCTATAAAACTGCAACTACCTCTTTTCTTGATCATATCCCTTTTGCGCTCTATTTGAATACTAGCATCAACACTTCATTAGTCTCTACTTTACACTTAGATTTTACCTTTTTTTCTCCACTGCTTCACTCAGTTGCACATCCACACTTCAACTTGCTAGCCTCAACTTCATACGATCTGATTCTTTATATAGACTCTATATTTGCCTCTTAATCTCCTTGATTAGGTTTTCCTTGAATTACTCTCAGTCGTTAGATCATCTTTTTGAAATTTATTCAATGAATTTAAAACTTGGTAAATCGCTTCCCATCTCCTCAAGACTTTCAAGCTTTTCTTAGAATAAGTATCATCAGTTTTTCCGCTTAAACTTTACCATAGATCTTTACCTTGAATTTTATTGTGCATAGATCTTGTAACTAGCTTCTTCTTCATCCTCGGAGTCTTCTAGATCATTGTTTCTCACCATTAAATGTGATCTTATCCTTGTTTATAACAACCGTTACGCTCAATAACTAACTTTACTGGACTCGGTGTCTTGACTCGCTTGGTGGCTTGGTGTCTTGGTGTCTCCTATTGACTAACACATCCCTTTTACTAACAGACTTCTTTCTGCTCGGTAACTTAAGTAGTTCCCTTTACCAACTTACCCAATCTGCTTTACCAACTTGATTAAGTAGAGAACAACTATATCAATATGAACTTATCATTGTCTGATCTGTATTAACTACCCAATTAACTCATACTCTGAAAGATATGGAAAATTAACAAGAACTAGAAATTAATTGCTTGACATCAATGACAAAATAACAACTGATCTAATCTTTTCTACAATCTTGTATACCTCTGATCTTGGTCTTGATCATCGTCTCCATCAGTTGAGTAAAAATATCCCTCTTTGGCATTGATTGCAACACTATCAATTGATGATGGCATACTCTAACATCTTTGTTCTTGTCTTTTCTCCCTCTTATCTATTTTAGTCTTGTTCTCCCTCTGTCTTTTTTCATTCTCTCTTGATCTCTTTATTCATCAATTACTTACTCTCCCTCTTTCACGTATACTTCCTTTAATCATCAGTCACTCATTCTCCCTCTTTGACAATAATGCCAAAGGTGCATACTCTTGAAAATTTGTTCAGGCAGTGGATTATACCTTGCATATACTGATATCTCATTGCATACATAATTTACTTGCACAACTTCATGCATCACCTAAAGTGTGAACACTAGCATCAACTCATAAAATAGATATTCTATTGAGTCCTAGAATTGATGCAGCATGCATCTTGCTCTATTGAATTTTGGATAGAGGTAGGACCCCTAATTTACATTTGAGATACTCAAAAGCATCCTTCAGTAGTGTCTTGGTAAATATATTTGCTAAGTGCTCCTTTGAATTCACATACTCCAACATCACATGCTTGTCTTGAACTTATTCTCTCAAGTAATGATACTTGATAGAAATTTTCTTGGTCTTAGAATGTATCACAAGGTTCTTTGATATGTTAATATCACTAGTATTATCACAAAAAATCGTAATGGGATTGGTAATTTCCTCTTACATACCTTCAAGTATTTGTTTGATCCATACAATGTTTTCATAATTCGTATCTGCAACAACATATTCAGCCTCGGTAATGGAATGTGATATAAAACTCTATTTCTTACTCATCCATGTCACGAATCTTTCTCCTAAAAAGAAAGCTCCTCCACTTGTACTTTTTCTATCATCAATGTTTCCAGCCCAATCGACATCAGTGTAGAATTTCAACTCAAAATTTCATCCTTTCTTGTATAGTAGACCGAAGTCTTCAGTTCCTTTCATATATTTAAATATTCTTTTCACTGCAGACATGTGTGATTCTTTTGGATCGACATAAAATCTTGCAACAATACCAATTGCATGACAAATATAAGGTCTACTATGTAAAACATATTGCACTTACCAATCATTGATTAGTAGAGTGTCTCATTCACTTCCTTTGACTCATCTTCTTTTGATAACTTGCAACCAGTAACCATCTGTGTTCCAATGGGTCTTGAGTCTTCCATACCAAATGTCTTTAGGATCTCCTTTATGTACTTTTATTGTGTGGTATAGATCCCATTATTTACTTGTTGAATCTGTAGTCCAAGAAATAATTGTATCTCTCCTATCATGGACATCTCAAATTCCTTTCTCATCTCTTCAGCAAAAGATCTAGATAATGTGTTATTTCCTCCAAAAATAATATCATCAACACATATCTCAGTAATCAAAATATTTTGAGTACTATCACATTTCAGATATATATTACTGTTGTTACTTGTTCTTTGAAATCCAATCTTGATTAAATATGAATGTGACCTTTCATACCATGCTTGGGGTGCTTTCTTCAAACCATGCAGTGCCTTATGCGGTTTGCATATCAAGTCCTTGTTAGTATTCTCAACAAATCCTTTAGGTTTCTCAATGTATACTTCTTCTTCAAGAATACCATTAAGAAATGTAGAATTAACATCCATTTGATAAAATTTGAAGTCTTGAAAAGCTGCATATGCTAGTAGAATTCTAACTCCTAATCTAGAAATAGGTGCAAAAGTTTCACCATAATCAATTCCTTCTTCTTGTGCATACCCTTTGCAAACTACTCTTGCTTTGTTTCTGATTAAATCTCAATGTTCATTCAGTTTATTTCTAAAAATCCACTTAGTACCATTAACATTTTTATCTTTATGTCTCGGTACCAATGTCCATGTGTTATTATTTTCAATCTAATCTAACTCTTTTTTCATAGCTTTAATCCAATCATCATTCTCCAATGCATATTTTACTTTCCTTGGTTCTAATTCAAAAATTAGACATGTATTATCTCTTACCTTGATTCTTGTTATAACTCCTACATTCTTGTCTCCAATAATCTTTCTCAGTAAATTGTTTCTTTTCACATACTTAGCTTGAACAAGCTTGGTAGGCGGTGGTAGTTTTTCATTCTCATCATTTGGTGGTGGTTCTCACTGTTCAGCTTCTTCCTTGGTTTTTTCTTTCAGTAAGGTATCAGGAATCTTAGGCTAACATATACAAGTCTTTGATAGTCCTCAGGTTCCTTCTTATTGTCCTCATCATTTTTCTCTGCAAATTCATCAATCCTTACATTTGCACTTTCTACAATTTTGTTAGTAGATTTTTTCAAACATTTATAATATTTTCTCTTGGTAGAATATCCTATGAATATTCCTTCATCTCCTTTAGAATTAAACTTACCATATTTAGCATATTTTAGAATATAACACCTACTTCCAAATACTTTCAAATAACTTACATTTGGTTTATGATCATACCAAATCTCATATGGAGTCTTGTTTTTACCTTTCTTCATTTGTACTCGGGTAAGTGTACAAACAGAAGTGTTGATTGCTTCTCTCCAAAATGTTTGTGAAATACCATTCTCAATCATCAGTGTTCTTACACATCCACAATGGACCTATTTCTTCTTTCTACTATACCATTTTGCTATGGTGTCCTCAGTGCAGACATTTGTCTCTTTATTCCATGCTCATTGCATAAAAGCATAAACTCATCAGAAGTAAACTCACCTCATGTGTCGGATCTCAGACATTTCAATTGTGTTCCAGTCTCCTTTTCAACTCTTTCCTTATACCACTTAAACATTTGAAAATCATTAGATTTTTCTTTTAAAAACATGACAAACATCATTCTTTAATAATCATCAACAAATAAAATTAAATATCTATCATCGTAGTAACTTTTTGTTCTCATCTGTCCACATATGTCAGTGTGCACTAATTCCAAAATTCCTTGTGTAGTGTAAGATTTTCTTGTAAAACTTGACTTTGTTATCTTACCAACTTGACATCCTTTGCACATGATATTTTTAGGTTTATCCAATCTCGGTAGACCTCTAACTCTTCTTTTTGCTCACTTTAATTAAGTTTTCAAAATTCACATGACATAACCTCTTGTGTCATAACCATACATCCTCTACTTTACCATATAAAAAAACCTTAGTAGATGTATCAAGGTAGAATAAGTTACCTTTAGATTGTTCTCCAATGGCAATCTGACTTCCATTCTGATCAAATACTTTTACCTTTCCATTTTGAAATTCTAGTTGGTGTCCTATATTGTTTAGTTGTGCCACACTCAACAGATTATACTTTAGTCCTTCAACCCAATAGATATCATCACATGTTGTATTATTTAGTATAATTATAAAACCTTTACCTTGCAAAGGATATGAAGCATCATTACTGAATCTAACATTTCTTCGATAATGTTCCTCAATAATAATGAACTTAACTATGTCACCAGTCATATGGTGTTAACAACCACTATCTATAATCCAGGTATCATTCTTGCTTACATGTGATATTATGGATTTTTCTTCTTTGTGCCTTTGTTCATCAGAATCATCCTTGAAAGAAACATATAAAACTTCTACATCTTCATCATCGGTTAATCCTTCATTAGAAATGTAGCATGAATTCTTACCTTTATTCTTGAAATCTTGGAATCTCCTGAATCTATTCTCTCTTTTTTTATCATCTTGGTTGTCTTTCTTCTCATCATTGTCATTGTCAAGACATCTAGCAACAATGTGACCAATCTTGTTACATTTAAAACATTTCAAAGATATCTTACCTTGGTAATTTCCTTTTCCTCTCTATAGTCTTCTAGGTAGTAGAGCTTCAAACTCTACTTCATTTCTTTCATCTTCAACATACATTTCTTCTATCTCACTCTTGCAACCATAAAACCTTTCACTAGCACTACTTGTATAACCATCACTGGGTCTAGACTCTCTAGAAATTCCAATCTTCAAAGATGATTTAAATACAGACTCAATCCTAGCAATAGAAGGTAAACTATTATCAAATCCATTTAGCTCAAAAGCAATAAACTTACAAATCATAGCATCTAGTGAAATAATCATCTGAGGAATGGACCTGAGTTCTTGTATCGTAGGCACTTAGATGACATACATAGGTAACAATTTTCTCAACAAATTTCTTGTAACATCTTCTTCTTCTATATGTCCTCCAACACCTATGATAGCATTCACAATTTCCTTCAATCTTGTACTGTACTTTGAAATAGTTTCACCTTATTTCATTCTCATAGAATCAAATTTGCTTCTCAAACTTTCATCTTTATCCTTCTAAACATGTTGATGTCCACCATATACTAATTTAATCTTATACCACATCTTCTTTGTTGTATCACATCCTTTAAGGTCAATAAACTCCAGGTCGGTGAGATAAGAAGATATCTCAATCATAGCTTGTGTGTGATCTTTCCTTTCTCTTATTTTCTCAAGTGTCATAGGACCAAATTTTGATGGTGAATACTCATTGTCAAGATAGTATAATGCATACTCTCCAACTCCATATAAGTGCAACCTCATCCTACTTTTCCATGTAGAGAATTTATCCCTATTCAAATTTTGTGCCTCCCTCTTATACATCTTCAAATCTTTAACTCAATTATTTTAAACTTATCTCTTCAGAGTATCGAAGCTTTGATACCAATTTTTGGTTTACTGAGAGGGGGTGAATAAAAAATCAGTGATACTTAAACTCTTAAAAACTTAAACTATGATTCAACTTGGTAGGATAAACTTTAGCATTAACCAAATCAGAAATAACTAAGTAAACATCAAATATCATGAACAATAAACATGCAAAACATATGAGACCAGTGCTTAACAAGGAAACCTAATTTGGGAAAAACCTCTGTGCGAATTGTCACCCACACAATGAAAATACTCTTCTAAAGTATGCTTGGTTAAAAACTAGTCTTGTTAAAGATTACAATGCACATTGTCAAATGTGACCTTGTTAGGGGATTCAACTTAGATCTATTAAGATCTTCACCATGTTAGGAGTGGCCTAGTTAGAGGGCTTTGAACAATCTTTTATAATGTCACCTTTCACAAGGATTTTACAAAAAGATTGTTAAGTCCATTGGGTTAAGAGATTTGTTGCTACAAATGTGAATAAGAAACAATGTATAATTTGATCTGTAAAACTACAACTACCTCTTTGATTAATCAAATAACTTATGCATTCTCTTTGACTACTGACATTGACACTTCATTAGTCTCTTCTTTATAATCAGATTTCACCTTTTGTTCTTTACTGCTTCACTCGGTAGCACTTCCACACTTCAACTTGCCAGCCTCAACTTCATACAATCTCATTCTTTACATAAACTTTATTTTTGCCTCTTAATATCCTTAATTAGGTTTTCCTTCAATAACTCCCAGTCATCAAATCATATTTTTGAACTTTATTCAATGATTTTGAAACTCAATAAACTGCTTCCCATTTCCTCGGGACTTGAACTCTTCTTGGAATCAGTATCATCAGTTTTGTCACTTAATATTTACCACAGATCTTTACCTTGAATTTTCCTATGCGTAGATCTTGTAACTAACTTCTTCTCCATCCTTGGAATCTTCTAGATCACTGTGGATCGCCATTAAATGTGTTTGGATCCTTTTTTATAACAAATTTTACGCTCGGTAACTCACTTTACAAAACTTGGTGTCTTGACTTGCTCGGTGGCTCGGTGTCTCAGTGTCTCTTACCAACTAACACAACCCTTTTATTGAAAAAATTCTTTCTTCTCGGTAACACAAATAGTTTCCCTTTATCAACTTGCCCAATCTGCTTTACCAACTTGATAAAGTACAAAACAACTATATTAATATGAACTTATGATTTTCTGATATGTATTAACTACCCAATTACATCATACTCTAAAAGATATGGCAACTTAATATGAACCAGAAAATAATTTCTTGACATCAATGAAAAAATAACAATTGATCTAATCCTTTCTACAATATTGTATACCTCTGATCTTGGTCTTCATGATCATCTCCATCGGATGAGTAACAAAAAGATGTTATCTTGGTTGATTTTTCTATAAGCCTTAGTTACCTATTCACACATTACATTTCAACAATGGATTTGGTTGGTGTGCAGACTATTGGACCTCTTCTAAAGGGTTGTGTTAAGTGTATTTGGATCCCCTCTCTCTCTTAGAGTGGACCACCTAATGTATTTTAGGTCTAGATGTCCTATGTTAGTAAGATTATTTTATCTTATTTAGGTTGAATTGCAGTAAATCTTTTAATGGTTCATCCTATATTTAACTAATACACCCAAGGCAGAAAGTGGGTATGTGTGAAAGAGGAAGTGATGAAAGTGAAGGATAACATTAAGCAAAATAAAATGTAAAAATATTAGATCTTAAATGAAATATCATTAGAGAAAGTGAGTTATGATAGTGTTTGATGTCATGAGGTTGGTCACTTGATTTGGTTCATGATTAGGAGATCCTAGTTTGAGATTATTATCATTGATAGATGATAGTGAGTTTTCTAGAAGCTTTCTATATATTGTTCTAATATAATGTGTCAGTAAAATTTATTTGAAATTTTTCCCTAGGGTAGTGATCCTTAGTTGTGAAAATTCATTAGATGTTATTGAATTGTCCAATGTAATTCAAAATATTGATATAGTGAGTTAAATTCTCACTGTGGTTCTTCCCATCCTTGGGTTTTACACGTAAATTGGTGTTCTTGTGTCATTATTGATATATGTTTCATAATTTAAGTTACTATTGGTAAATCATAGAATATATTTTTTTGGATTAAATTTTGGATAGGTGTCCAGATTGATTCGCCCCCCTCAGTCTTGTCATTTGTCTAGCAAACCTTAGAATGGAAAACTCCCTTCATTAGTGGAACTAGTTTCGGGTTTTATCCCTCTACTCCTAGAAATATTGGTATTAATTATGCAATTCCTTGTTTTATACTCTTTTTTTGTGCATCCATATCTTTGATGGCATCATATTTCCTATATTTTTGGATAGTTTGGATCTCTAAAGTGTCTATTTAAGCCTTGGTGGGGGAAATAATATTGGGCCATTATAAGCAATATTGGTATAGACTATTGATTTCTCTATTTATATTTAATAGTGTGTAATTAAAAAGGAAAATATTGGAAAGCTAGTTTTTGAAGGTGTTATAAAAAATGAAAACTTTTTCTAAATAAGTAATGATCAAAATAATTATTTGTTGGAACAAGAGTGAAAAACTAGTTTTGAAAAAGAGGAAAGAGAAGAAAAGATTTGGGCAAGACTGGTCAAGGAAGAAGAAGAGTAGTTATAAGAAAGACAAATATTGAAGCAGACTAAAACTAATATAGAGAAGTAGATAGAAGAAGTCCAAATAGTAAAATTGAATGAAACATATGTAGAGAATCAGATAAAGAATAGACAAATATTATGGGAGCCAACACTAGAATTTATTAAATCAGATTAAAAATCATCTTAATCTAGATCATACCAGAAAAGAAGTTAGAAGTTCATCTTATTCTATGTAAACCAAGTATTTATCAATTTTTGCTAGTAAATATTTCTTGTGCAATAAGTATGATCATAAATCTAGTGCTTGCAAAATTTGGGTCAAAAGTCAATTAGATTAGTTAAAATTATATTATTACAATAAGTGTGGACATACAATAGTTGAGTGTACAAGTAGGACAAAAGCTAATGGATGTGTAGATGAACAGTTTGCCAAATATGCTAAATATTTCAATGAACATTGTTACACCTATAAAATCCATGGAGAAAAAGCTTCTAAGTGCAAGATGAAACAAAATAATGGAAGATGTAGTAATAGGGTAAATTGAGGAAGATCAAAAAATAGTTTGGCGTGTTACAATTGCAACAAGATTAGTCACATTGAAAATTTCTAAAAATAGAAGATTGAAGTTCTTGTAAGGAAGATCAATATCCAAAATTAAAATTAAGAAATGTGAAGATTTTGGGAGAATAATGAAGTTTTTATAAGGAAGATCAATATCTAGAAAGAAAAGGAAGTAATGTGGAGGTTCTGGGAAAAAGAAACAGATCAATCTGCATCCTCTGGTGGTGTTGATTCTTATCCTAAGTAAATGACAATATGTGGTCTTAGGGGGGCTTATTGAAAATTTCAATTTCCCCTTCAAGGTTGGGTACTTAGTTTTTCTTACTATTAGTGATCTTGTGTGAAGTTCTATAGTAAATCTTTTTAGGGGGATCTTTCTCTCTCCTGGGCTGGTGTGAGTGTGTTTTGTTTCTATCTGAGTAATTATTTTATTCTTTGTCCTTGATGTCAAAGGTGGAGAAATTTTGTGTTTGCACAATTGTTTCCATAAATGAAAAAGGGGGAGAATGTTGCACATTAAAATTTTATTTTCATTGATGTCAAACTTGTTGAAGAATTATGTGGTACTACTAATATGTTGATGTCACTGTTGTTGGCCCGAATGACAGTATATGGAGGTGTTGTTGAGGCAACTTTGTAGAAAAGGTGTCAACAATGTTTGAGATGAAATGGATGCATGTGTCTACCGGCCAAATCTACCTCAAAGAGGAGAAGGGAGAAGAGTTCCCCTTCCTCCCAAGCACTTGTTTATTGGGTCACAACAGTGTTGGGATAATTTAGTTGTACGTACGACCATTTTTTCAAGGGGCATGCTAGTCTTGGAAATGTTTGGGCATACATATGATATCCTGCAAACAAAAGTTAGGAAATTCTTAAAAATAAACTTCAAAAGATAGAACACAGTTAGAAGAAGTACGAATCTACCTATAATCACTTTGCAATTTACACCATCAAATTTACTCAAGATAAATAATAAAACTACTAACATGCATGATCATCAACCAATATATGTGAGAGTAGATAGATTCATTCCAATTAAGACATACATTAAAATTTAACATCAAAGTATCTAACATTCCTAAGTAAAGGACAGTATAACAAGTAAATGATACATTCTTTACCTATAACCCAAAGAGTGCTCAAATTAGAGGAAAATAAGTTTATCTTTCTTTGATTATCAAAAATAAAGTCCATCCATCACTGGTTTGTGTAGATAAGGCTCCAGGGAAGTATCAAAGAAAAGCTAAAAGTCTATAAAGTCTGAGAGCAGAGAAAATATTTAAGTCTATTGCTATGGTGCATCAAAATCATCAATTCTATGAACCCTTGAAATGACCTAAAATTGTACATTTATAATTATTTCACCTTGTACAACCTATCTACTAATATTTTACAATATTTACATGTATGTACAATATGTACAATCATTTACGATTCCAAAAAGGAGAGAAGGAATAAGAAAAGATTAGAATAGAAGGGGAATCTAGGACTTCATGTGCCAAAGGAATTTCCACTAGTGTGTAAGTATTCAGATGTTAGGTTTCCCTTATTTGAACTTGAGACTTGTCTCATTAATGTTGGATTGGCAGACTGTCTGAACTTCAACTACTTGTACACTATCATAAATAAAGAGGTGGCACCCAATGCATGAAGTAGGTAAAACCAAATAAATACCAATCTCACCCATCACATCCCTATTAGAAGCACCTATACATATATGTAATTGATGTTGTAAATTATAGAAGTTATTGCATAGGCAGCTATTTGTCAGCTCTAAGTGATTAGGCTCTAACACTGATATCCAAAAAGAATAAATGAATAAATAATAAAAGAATGATGGAAATATAGCATGTTCAGGATCTACGACCATAAATTCCTTTTGAACTCTAATAAATAAAGAATAGAGAATAGGGGGACACAAGCATCCATCACCCTAGAGGTGGTTCAACTTTATAATTCTCAAATATTTTAACATAGCTATTAATATATCTTCATCAAACCCTTCAACCCACTGTATCTAGAGCTTAGCCTCTTTAGCCTCATTTGCATGTTTGTGCATCTGGGTTCTGACCTTTTTTACCTCATGTGTATCCATGATGAGATCGATACACTCATCCATTACCTTTTTCTCAAAAACTCTAAAGGGGTTGAACTTCTCCATTTTCTCATCAAAATTGTTTAACGAATAATTGAGGGGTCTGAACCCATCCAAACTATCGGGATGGAGACCCGTCACCTCCTGTATGTAGTTTGAAAATTTCACAATGGAACTTGAATCTACACTTTTAGGTACTAACATCCAGAAAATGTGAACTCTCATCACTGAGGATGTTGTTATTATTAAATTATTCTTTACCAAGGGTGGACATCTTCTGCTACCTATCATGATGGGTGATATCAGCCTCCCATTCACCAAAGTTTTACCGAGTGATCCAATGAGTCTTTATTTATTCAAAATGAAATAGAATAGACTTTGGAAGAAAGGATAAGAACATCCCCACTTGATCAGAGATCCAGTGGTTCATGGCAAGTGCTTTCTTATTCACCATCAAAAAAGAATGCATCTTGGCCTACGAAACTGACTCTAGGTAGATACTTTAGGCATCTATGAGGAAATGGGAGAAGTTAACTCCTTAAAAAAATTATTGTATTGCGCCAATATGGCCTTCAAATATTTATTTTTCTAGTATTACTTTATAATCCTCTTCCACATTATTCTAGTGGCATCATTGAGGTTATTAAGTTCACTCCACTTATTTTTATTATCAAATATTAATCTTGGTATTCTAGTAATCCACGGGAGTGACCTTAGATGCATATTTATCTATAGGTGGCATAGTAACCTCAACCATCATTTATCCTTTATCATTTCTCTAGGTGGGAAAAAGGCATAGGACTTTGTGGCTTTCTTCAAGGCTATGATTCTGGCCATGATTTCTTTTAGAGAGGGCACTTGATATTATTTGGGTTTCTTCCTCTTTAATCCTGTTGTCAACCGTTGTGGTGGAGGTGGGGAATTGATCTTGACTTTTGTAGTGTCTTAGGATGGGGATATTGTATCTCCCTTCTCTTATGTTTGTTGGAAAGGAGGATTCTCAGGATCCTATATACCTATTTGTTGAGGGTCTTGTTGGGGAGGAACTTCATCTCGTGGGGTTACAACTACTCCTAAATGTCTATTTTATGCTTGTGCCTTAGCTAGTTTCTCCATGTATATTTTTTCCTCTTCCTCCTTCTAAGAAAGGTCTTCTTGCCTTATCTTTTTGGATGCCTCAATAGCCATGTAGGGAAAATCATCCTATTCTTTCTATCCCTTCCTCTACTCTTCCTCCTTTATTTTATCTCCCTTGAGGTGTATTTTCTTTACCTATACTTCCTTTTTTTGTTGCTTCATCGGCCTCCTTTCATTCGTAAAGTAGTTTCTCTACACGCTATTAGACATCCTCTTCTATGTGGAGATGTTCCTCTTCCTTCATTTCTTTCTCTTTGGCCTCTTATTTTTCTTTTCCATCGTATTCCTTGGCATGTATCTCTTCTTCTACGCATACATCTTCTTTCACCTTGGCTTCTTATTCTTTATGGATCTTCTCCTCTTCAACCTTTTGTTATTCTGCTTCCTCTGTTGCTCTGAAGAGGAGGTCCTAATCCTTTGGAGTAAGCATCATATTGGGGTTCTTAGGACCTTTGGAATATAGCTTTGGGAAGTATTGGAATTTATTGAGTATGGGATATTTTTATGGTGGAGCCTACGTCTTTTTGAAAGGGACTTTCTCTAAGAGGTCTGAGATGGAGGTACTCACTTGTTTCTTCTTCCTTGATCAAAAGATGCTAAACTGGCAGCATTGAAGTGGGACCTATTCATCAAATGATATTTATTCCTCCTATTCTACTTTTATTGGTGCTATTTGTGGCTCATAAGGGGCTTCCACAATGATTAATGTGTGTGGTGGAGATATGAATGCCAATGGTTCTATAGAGAGCCCGAAAGTGACACTCTGGTCAACCACAGAAGCCAACTTCCAGGCATGGAGAAACTTCTTCCCCAACTCTTCCATAAATAATTATATTGGGGTACCATCAAGAGGATCTAGTTTTTTAGAAGATGTTCCCCATTTATTCTTCTCACATCTCTTGTATCATTGAGAGCTTTGTTTCTTGGTCTTTTCTTTTGGCTCCATTTAGGGAGTAGGATATCAGAGACCTTATCATTGTAGGAGATCACTTCTATGGTAATGGTCATTCTATTAAAATCCTCTAGCTAGCCCCAATCTATAATTGGAAGGCATTTCTATGTTATTTTATCTTTCTTAAAATATAGGTCTAGGATAGGCTCCTTATCCTTGAAGTTCTTCAGGAATCCTCAAAGTCCAAAGACTCTCATCTTCTTGGATGTTAACATGTGATAGTGGTGTTGATTTTAATCAAAATAATCCTAGCATCCCACCCAAAGATCCTCATTTTGAGGTGAATTTACTTCATGGGCATTGGGGAGAATCCCCTTTTTAATTTATTTTGGGGATCATAAAGATCCTACTCTAGTTCAAGCTTCTAGAGGTTTAAGCTTTCCAAATCCATATTGGCTTACCTGGTAACAAGGAGTGAGCACTTGTAGTTTCCTGTAGAGAAGGGGCACCTGAATCCAGTCTTGAATTTATTTATCATGAGTGCTTGAGTCTCCAAAATCTCCCAAAAAAATTCTATCAATTTACCCTAGCTACGCAATGCTCAGGGAGGAGGAAGGGCCTCCTAGTTCAAATTGTTACTCTTATGTATGTACAGGTCCAAAACTATAAAAAAAATAGCATCCCCACTACTCTACTAGGGTCATTTCTTCCTTAGCCAGGTGGTATCATACATCCTTGGTGAGTCGTATTATTCTATCATATACAAATAAGTCATTGATGCGAAAAAAATCTACGGTGAACCTTTCCAGCTGCAACTGTGGGTAGTGATCTCAGCGAAGAGCGTCATTGGGTCTATCTCCCTGTGTTTTGTGTTTATCCATCCCATTGTTTTCCTTTATTATATTTACCATCCAAATTACATAAGATTTTATGTTAAACTATTTGTAATCCCTGATAGCAAGGAGTTGTTTATTCAGGGAGTCCAAAATGATGTCGGCCCAAAATAAAATTGTAGTGCTGGTAAACATTGCGATGATGAAGTAGTACATCTAGTACTTGTAATGACTTGTGTTAGGGATTTTTCTTGTATGAATCACAGTGCTTGAAATGACTACTTGAACACCATGCCTTCTAATACTAATTCAGAGACAAGAAAATCCTAATTGCTAAGGACTGGGTAAGGTCCTTCTTCATTTTTGAGCTCCACATATACTCAGGCAGGTTTTACCTTTTATGATTGCTGTTTACACAGTATGTTATATTGTGGACACTGATTTTATATGTACCTTTGTTAAACCAACTGATAAATCACCTTGCAAATGACCAAGCATAGCCAGATGCAAGATTTAACCATACAAACTATAGTCTTAAATATAGCAAAAACCAGTGATACAAGGATCTTCATCCTTCTTCCTTTTCTTATAGGAGGGATAACCTAATGATCCACTCTTCAAGGGATTAACAAACTGAATAGTATCTTGCTGATACAAATCCTTATGAGTTCAGCTCATTTGTTCTCACTAACAAAAGTATGTTTAATTGAAATAATTTTTCATAATGGATGAGGAACAGACTGCAAACTATACTCTAGACCAGTGCCTATCCCTTGGGCAAAGAATCAATGAAAACATGAATAAACAGAGATAAACTAACACAGATACTGTAGAGTGCCTTACAAACTACATGTAGCTGAGATAGAGTGCCTTACAAACTATCCTCTCATATACATACATCTGCATCAAATCCTTATCAGAATGTTTTGCTCTCTGAAATCATCTATGA
>MU225106.1:762749-801039 GCA_018584345.1 Thuja plicata | reverse complement strand
TCTTCATCAAAATCATCTTTGATAGCAACATAAACAACTTCCTCATCTCCATTATCATCAGTGTCATCATCAGTTAATCCTTCTTCAGCAATGTAGCATGACTTCTTACCTTTGTCTTTGAAATCTTAGTATCTTATGAATTTATTTTCTCTCTTATTTTCTCGGTTATCTTTTCTTTCATCATCCTTGTTGCCTGGACAGCTAGTTGCAATATGACCGATCTTGTTGCAATTGAAACATTTTAAGGGTAGCTTACCTTTGTACTTACCTTTCCCTCTTGGTAACTTTCTAGCTAACAATGCTTCAAAATCCTCTTGTTGTCTATCATCTTCAGCATATAAATTTTCCAACTCACTTCTACATCTATGAAGGCTTTCAATCACACTGCTTGTATAGCCATCACTAGAAGTAGACTCTCTAGGGTTTCCAATATTCAGGGATGACTTGAATGCAGATTCAATCTTAGTAGTAGTAGTCTGACTATTATCAAATTCATTTAACTCAAATGTAGTCAACTTACCAATTGTAGCATCTAACGAGACTGTCATCTGAGGAATGGATCTCAGTTCTTGTATAGCTGATACTCGGATAGCATACACAAGTAGCAAAGTTCTCAATAGCTTGCTTGTCACATCTTCTTCATCAATGTGTCCTCCAGTGCATCTGATAGCGTTTACTACTTTCTTTTGCTTTTGTACTATATTGTGTCACATTTTCACCTTTTTTCATTCTCATTGAATCAAACTTGCCTCTTAGACTTTCTACTTTTGCTTTCTGAACATGTTGATCTCCTCCATGTACCAATGTAATCTTATCCCACATCTTCTTTGTTGTATCACATCCATTAAGATCATTAAATTCCTGGTCAGTGAGAGAAGAGTATATCTCTATCATCAGTTGTGTGTGTTCTTGTCTTTCCCTTGCCTACTCAAGTGTCATAGGACCAAAAAGTGGTGGTGAGTACTGATTATCAAGATAATATAATGCATATTCTCCAATTCTAGAGAGATGTAATCTCATTCTACTTTTCCATGTAGAGAATTTGTCCTTATTCAACTTAGGTGCCTCCCTCTTATACATCTTCAGATCTTTAACTCAAGTCCCTTTAAACTTTTCTCTTCAGAGTACTGTGCTTTGATAACAATTGTTGGTCCATAGAGAGGCGGGGGGGTAAATCAGTGGACTTTAATCTATTTTAACTCTCAACCTCTAAATCTGATTCAACTCAGTAACCTATATTTACTGCACTCTAGACAACATGCAACCTTGAACAATTTTAGCAGCAACATAAACACATATCATCCACATAAGATAATGACACATTAACACCAGATTTAACGAGGAAACCCAAATTGGGAAAAACCTCTATGGGACTTGTCACCCACAAAAATTACTCTTCTGAAGTATGCTCGGTTAAGAGCCAATCTTGTTAAAGATTTCAAAACACATTGTTAAATGTGACCCGGTCAAGGGATTTCCCTCAGATCTGTTAGGATCTTCACTCTGTTAAAAGTGGCCTGATGAAAGGACTTAAAACGCTCTGCTAGAATGTCACCTATCTCTAGGATTTACAATAGGACTGTTAAGTCCACTCGGTTAAGATATTTCTCTGATACAAATATGAAACATACAATAAAATAACTTGATCTATTAATGCAGCAACTGTCTTCTACCTTTTGCTTGATCAGATCCTTTTCTGCTCACTTGGTCTGCTGGATTCAATACTTCATCACTTCTTCAAAAAATCTTCCATTAATCATTCATAATCTCAATTCTGAATTTTGAATTCAGTCTTCTTCTTTTCCCTATATCACTCGGTGAATTCTCTTCTATCAACCTTTTTCTTTTCCTTTCATTAATCAACCAGTAGAAGCTTCACATTCATGTAGCTTCATTTATATAGACAATATGTTGCCTCTTAATCTCCTTGATTAGGTTTTCTACAAATCAATCTCAGTCATTTGATCATTCTTATGATTTCTTGCCACTCGGTAAACCGCATGACTTTGGTAAACCGCCTGACTTTTACCTTGGAACTTGTTCCCTTCTTGGGACTCACAACATTTGTTTTTCCGCTTAATCTCTGCCTTGGATCTTCATCTTGATTTTTCAGTTTGTAGATCTTGTAACAAACTTCTTCCTTTCCTATGGAATCTTCCAGCTCATCATGATTTGTCTTAGATTCGATCTTATCATTAACTTCCAACGACTGTTCCTTGCTTGGTAACTGAATTTATGACTCGGTAACATGAACTTCACTGCTTGGTAACTAACAACGCTCGGTGAATAACTTTTCTTGGTGCCTTTGCATGAACTCTGTACTCGGTAACTATGACCAAATAGCATTTCCACTCGGTGATTATTATTGCCTTGTGCTTGATTCTGATTTCTTTACCGACTGCTCCCTTTACTTACATTACCGATTGACTTCTCATACTTGGTAGTCTCATTCATTTCCTTTACCGACTTGACTAAACTATGTTACCGACTTTTTTATCATGAAAAAAATGTAGAAAACAATTATACCAATCATCACTAAATCATTTTCTGATCTATATTAGTTTCCCAATTAAGTTTTTCAACACTTTCATCTTTTCTCTTGCTCTCTTTCCTTGTCTTCCTCAACTTGTAGTTTACTCCAAATGATATGGCAACTCAATATGAATCAGAAATCAATTGCTTGACATCAATGACAAAATAACAACTAATATAAGAGTATTCTATAACTTTGTATACCTCTGATCTCGATCTTCATCATCATCTCATCATGTGAATATCAGTTGGTTAACAGTTGCAACTCCACGTTGCCTTAGAGTAGTGACAGGCCAATATCCAAATTAATCAACTTTGTAGATTGGAGTGATTGTGGGAAGGAAGCTTCCTAGAGAAGGTTGGAATCATTTAGTTCCTTATAGAAGTAGGATCTAGGAGGAAGATCTACTTCTATGGCTTTGATAGATTTCAAATCTATGTCAACGATGTTTGTTTTGATGATGTTCTAAACCTTACTTTTTAGTTTGGAGATCTTGACCTACCCCTGATGAGTGTACTTCATTGTTATGTGGGTCTTTTCCATATGAATTTCTACCTTGGACCTTTTTCTAGATGGGGGAAGAAGTACCAGCCTCGATTCTCCTTCTGGTGCTTCAGTTGGGTCTTTCATTGCATCAAATTGTTATCCAAAAAAATAAAGGAAACCTTAATCAATATTATGTAAAAATTCAATGAAATATTTTAACTATAAAGGCACCCTGAGAACTGAGGTACAGGGATCTAGGTTCAGGTCTCCCTTAATAGGGAATGATGGTTAGGAATGGAGTCTTGGGATGATATGTCCAAAGACACCTATTTTATTGGATAAATTAAGAGGAAGTGAGGTTGGGGATACTGGATTAGGGATCCAGTAATGAGCCCCTATGTTTAAAATGGTAGGCTGGGGATAGGAATCCTGAACTAAAAATTTTGATATTCTATTGTGATTATAATTTCTACTATGGGGGTAATTGTGAGTTCAAGGCCATCTTTAGGGACAAGATTTTTGAAATGAGGTACCCTAAATATAGTCATGAATATACTTGACCCTAGACATTTTAATTATGGAGAGAAAAAGTGATAGGTAGATCTATATCAAGAGTTTCGGATTGGGCAAGTTAGTAACCAAAATTAGGGGCAAGAACTTCAACAATTGGTGTAACATTACTACTAGGGTGAATTAATTCTCACACATACCTTAGAACAAAGGGACATCTAGGGAAAAAGGAAAATCCTAATGAATTTAACCATAAACACTTCTCCATACTACCACTAGTACAAAATAGGGCATTTGATGAATGCATTAGAAATCCCTAAACCAACAAAATTATAAAAATTCTAGAGTTAAATGCTCGACACCAGAGAACCAGGGTACAAAAAACCCTAGGAACTACAAAATGCAAAGATCTAAAATAACTCAGGGGGAGAATTTCAAATATAAATCCTTTATAACAACTACTTACGAAAGAACCCCAAGCCACTGGAAAAACCAGACAAAACTAAAAATGAAAAAATTGAAGAACAAGAATGCAAAGCCCTAAAAATTCCACAAAACGTAGAAGAGCATCGTACCTAAACAAGGCTCGCACAAAAGAAACCAAAAAATTCTTTAAAATCAACATCCAACATGATCAAAGCCTCACATACACAAGCAATTCAAACTTTCGAAGACTCGGTCATAGAAGAGCTCTCTAATTTTCTTTTTAAACACTTGGTGATTAAAATGAGCCTTCAAAAGGCCCTTTATAGCTCAGCGAGGTAAGGGAATTAAATTCCTTGTACTAACATCTAACAGGTAGGTATTCTACACACTGGGGTCTAGGGATACAAGTAGCCTAACACCATGAGGCATTATGAAACCTGGGAACCCAAGATCTCCGTAAAAATATGGGACTAAAGGGGAATGAACTCTAGGGTCCAAGACTCCAAAGGGGTAAACAAAATAAAACAAAAGCAAGAGAAGAACAAGAAGAAAGTAAAAATAAATAGAAAGGGGGAACCAACATTTTCCTGGAGAAAACGTAGGGACAGGTATGCAGGGCATAATAGATCTCCAGACATCTAGGACTACTATAATTCAGGGAAAAAATTGACACCACGAGTCAATATTATATATAGGCTCAAACCACCAAAATATGGAATATTCCTCAACCAACCTCATTTTGTATGTGCTTTTATTGTCCTTTTGATTTATTTGAGGCCTCTGGGAAATAGAGAGATGTCACTCATGCATGCACATTCTTTTACTAACTATAGCCAACATGCAATGGAGAACCCAGGTCCTTGATCATGTTGATGCTTTGATTCTCCTCTTTTTCTCATGATGGAGTAGGTGGTACTTCTTTCTCTGTACTTTATGATTGTTCTCATGTTGATGGTACATCTTTTACTGATCCATCATTTTTATCATTTATTTGAGTAGAAGAAACCTGAGGTTTCATGGTAGTTCATAATATTTGTTTCTTGTAGGCTACGTTTGAATGTCACCAATCTACCCCCTTGGGATGAATATTTTCTATGTTTTGATATTTTATTCTTTCATGTATGATTTGGAAAGATTTAGACTTGCCCACTTTTAATGTTAGATTACATCTTCCTCTTTCAACATTGTTCTAAATAAACACTGGATAAATGTAGACCTGGTTATCACAACTGATCTGTGGATCAAAACATTCTAAAATGCATAAGGTGAGTCTCGCTCCTAAGAATATCATCTGCTATTTTAGGCACACTAGTTCCTGTGGGGAAAAAAGAGGGGGAGAGGGAAATCAAAAATAAATCAAAGAAAAGGAATATTTAAATAGGGAACTGCACAAGGGAGGCTAGAAAAAAATGTACATAGAGGGAATGAACCGCACATCGAGTATTTACAAGGGAGAGAAAATATATATAAAATACAAAGAAAGGAAACTCTGTATCCTTACTTGAAGTAATTCTTAAGGAACTACCTATTAACTGGTAATGAAACAGGTTCTCCAGTTAGAGAACTGATTTGTTAGGTATTGGAACCGCAAAATTTTTCTATTTGTTAAGGTACCAACCAGAGGTAGCTGGAATTTTTGATGATCTCCTTGATAAACCTAAAGGATCATATTTGTCATTAGTATAGAAGGAAGCATTTTTTGAACCGTCGGTAACATGATCACCGAGTGACAAGAATTTAGTCAAGTTCATAGGACACCGAAAACAAACAAGTGCAATGGTCACCGAAAATGTTAAGTGCAAGTGAACACCAAAATAAATGAACACCAATATGCACTCTCACCGATAGAAAATTTACAGAATAAACTGAGAACTTAGTTTACAGAGTAAATCGACAAGCAGTTCAGAGACATCATCATGCACAAACTACCAAGCAACCCAAGCACCAGTCTACCGAGAGATAATTTTATTTTAGAGAAAAGTGGATATGAGCTACAGGTCAAATAAAACACTTTAGATTATAAATTAGATTTATGCTTAGCTGTAAAACCATTTCTTGAGGAACAAGTAAAGCATATGTAATTGTTTTAATCAGTCTAACTAATTGTAAACATGTAATCTAGGAGATCAAGGTCAAGTTGTAAACCTTTGATCATAGAATTTTTAATTGTAAAGTGTGAAACCTAAATAGGTCAATACATTGTACAAATGGATGTAGTAATCAATCAGAAGAAGATGATTGTAGCCACAAAACACATCTATGGATCAGACAGAGAGTTTCATGCAGAAGGACACAAAAGATAGAATTCAATTATGAGGAACAAGATTCAAGGCTACCGAGTAGAATAGAGGTATTAATCAATCACAATAGGGGATACATATATCTTGTGAAATTAAAGGATCAGTATTTATCATTTCAAGATTTCATACTATCAGGTCAACAAGTATTTTTGACTACTCTCTAACAATTGTAGCAAATAGAAGAAATCTGTTAAGAAGGTGGACTTAACAGTCTTATTGTAAATCTCTTAACCGAGTGCACACTTAACAATTTTGTTAAAATCTCTTAATAGAGTAGACCTAACCAGTCTAAAATGTTACTCCTAACATGGTAAGATCATCAGAAGTGATCACACTTGTAGCCTTAACTAGCACCTTACATTCTATAGATAGTGAAGCTTTGTGAGTTTCATCCCTACCACAATTTTTACCTTCTAATAGGGGTTTTCTATGTTACCAATTCTTGTGTCATGTGTACTTACATTTCATGAATATTTCTATGAATGTTTATATGTAATAATATTTATATTTTGATATTACATGCATAAGGTAGTAAAACATCAATCGTTGGTAATGCAGGTGATAAAAAATTTAAGGGTACTAATTCACCCCTCCCTCTCAGTACACACCATTCCATTATTCCAACGATTGGTATCAGAGATAGATCTCTTATTTGGAAAAGTTTAAATCACTTGAGAGAAAAGATCATACAATGGAAAGGAATAGGCTTGACAAGAATATTCATAATAAGAAGTTGCAGATACAAATCTTCTATGAGAAATACAAAGAAGAAATAATAAAAATGAGAGAGCTACTGGATGAAAGAAAACTTATGGAAAATCGCTGCAATGAAATAGAATATCATGAAGAAGAGATACTTGATTTGTTTGATTCATCAGGATCTACATCTAGCAATACATCAGACACATTTGAAGGAAGTATTACAAGTATGAATGAAATCAATCAACATCTGACACAACAAGTAAAGGTACTACAAATAAGTCAAGAGACATAGATGGTAAGGATGATTGATGTTATGAATAATGCTAGACAAAATAAAAAATAAATAACATTAGCTATTGATGATAGGAGGAAGATCACTCAATAGATACAAGAGAAAGAATCAGAAATACAAAGACTAGCTGAACATCATATTGAGATCACCAATCAAATAGTTCTTATGAGTCATGAGACCAACCAAGTGAACATAGAACTTAATGGGAAATTGGAAGCATTGGTGAACTAAGAGAAGAAAATGAGAAACTAAAGCATGAATCAAGGATTCAAAAAAAACATAATGATATGATCAAGAAAGCTGAAGACAATACAAAAAGAATGGATGAATTTCTGAATGGACAAAGAAGACTCAACAACAATACCAGGTTAGGGTATATCAAGCATGGAGAATCATCAAACCAAGCTGATAAAAAATATGTCTACACAAATCCAACACCAAGGAAGAAGTCATTCAATCACTGTGGAAAACCAAGACACACATCAAATGTTTGTAGGAGAAAAGCTAAATGTATTCCTAAATATACTTCTATATTCATAGGTAACTGTTATAACTGTAATAAGCATGAACATAAAGCATATGAATGCAAATATAAGGTAAACAAGCCAAAGAAGGAATCCTACATAGAAAAAAAATTTCCTACTTGAAAAATGCATGGACACACATCTCATAAATGCAGAAAAAAGAAAAGGCAAGCATGGAAGCCAAACGAACAAGAAAATTCTCATCAACCGAGAAGAGTCGGTAACTCATATGTTTGGGATTAAAACACATGGGTAAATTGCACAACATGTGGTAGATATGGACACATAGCTACAAACTGCATGATGAAATGGATTTGAAGGTCTAGGAACTAGACTAACTCTAGAATGGCATGCTTAAACTATCATAAGGTCGGTCACCTAAGCAAGGACTGCAAAGACCGAGTGATAGAGTCAAGCACTTTTGCTAATGGAAACACCATTGAAGATATCAGGAGAATGAGAAATCAAATGTGGAGGAAAGCTACAAACAATGAAAATTATGGACTGAGCACTATAGTTGGTGACACCTCATCCAATGGATTAGGTGATTCCACCACCCCCACCTAACCAAAACAAGTAAGTACGAAACTACACTCTACAAAGCTATATTTTACATCAGTTCCAATAAATCATTGATAATATACCAAATTAGCATGAGTAAAAGATGCACCATGGTATTACTTGTTATGAATTTGTGAATCCAATATCGTTAGTATACATATAAAAGCCAAGTTGTTAATGTAAACCGAGCATTGTCGGTAATCATGTAAAAAGACAATCAAGTCTTCGCTAGATACTGAGCATCATTGATGAACATGTGAAACGTAAATTGAGTTGACACTTACCCTAAGAAGAGTATACTCACCGAGATGAGAAGTTTTCATGATGATCGAGTGACTCTGTCTTTGACCACCGAGAAGTAGGTGAATCATTTATTGCACCACTTAGGGCATCTTCTATAAAAGGGTGATAAAAATCTCATTCATTCACCAAGCGTTTAAGTTCGAAGAGTAGAGTGAAGAACAAATACCAAGGAGTGACCACATTATAGAGAGATTCACAAGAACATTCATGACTACTACAACATATTCCTAGCATCTAAAACAAAGATTACGTAAGTACCAAGACTTACCAAGCTCACAGTTGATTTCTAGAAAAGCCCTAATTTCACAAAAATGGCAACCACATCGTGAGTCAAAAAAATCAAGAACATAAAAGACAAGAAGGTCAACTTGATCAAGAACTCTACTTGTGAAGAGCCTAAGTATAAATTTAACCATGAGGTTGCTTCACAACCCAACAACCAAGGAGCTTTCTCAAGCATACCTCCTAGGGTTTTTCTAGTTGAAGATGTTTGAGCATATATCCACTGCAAGATTGCAGAGATCGTAGATCTTTAGTTTGAAGAAGCTTACAAGAAGCTTTGCACAAATGGAAACCTTAAAGATGAACACAAACACATTGAGGTGAAAGAGTTATCAAATGCCCTAATGTTCCCTAAATAGTTCAAGAATGAGTGGATTCGGATAGTACTTAGTTGAGTACATGACAGAAAAATGTAGCTGTATGAACCAAAACCTATCACTAAGGATGTGATACATGCAGTAACAACTTATCCAATAACTAACAAGGCTAAAGCCCTAAAACATCCTTCTCACTCTAAGATTGAAAATTTACCAGGTGCAGTATGGGATGGAAAAGGTTTGAAATTTAATTCCATCACCAACACAGAGATGAATTTCATTGCATGTGTGATTGGATACAAGGTATTCCAAGATAGCCGATTGAGCAACATAGCATGTGGAGCAATTGAAACTGCCTATAAGATTATAAAGAAGGGATTACTACTAGACTTATCCAAGCTTCTACTGAAGCAACTAGAGGATAATATGAGGACAATTAAATCAGCCAAATCTAATTCATGTAAGTTCGGTTCACTCCTCATGTGCATATTTTTCTATTTTTAGATATTTCTTCCCATCTGTCAGTAATGTCAATAGGGACACAACCCGACCAATAACTGCACAAATTAGTGAATATATTAAGTCACTAAGGGATAACTTCACATATATCATGGATGCATACTTCACTACCTTCAAGGACAGAATGCAGAAGAGAATGAGGATACTTGCACAACTGGTGGAACAATATAAGGATGACATATGTTTCATAGTGGATACCGACACCACTTTGATAAAACAAGTTGTACCAAGAACAACATGGTTGCCACCATTAGATTATGAGATCAACATTAGGCCACAAATGCTATTGAAGCATTATTGAATTAACAAGTGGACAAATCATTGGCAAGATTTGGCACATATAAGGAAGCTAAGTCTAGAATCAAGACATGCTTATTAGTGAAGAAGATCGACAGAAAGAAAACAAAAATGGTAAAACCACTTGAGAAGAAGTTGTCGATAAATGATGAAGAATTGGAACAACAACATATCACCGAGGGATAGTCACCTATTGGTGAAGATGAAAAATTGAATGATTCTGAATCTAGTGAGTCATATGCACCCCCAGCCAAGAAGGAAAAGATTACAAATGTAACAACTACATCAAGGATAAAGAGAAAAACTACAAAAGATGCAGACTCACCACATGTAAAGAAAGGTATTGTAAGAACCTATCAAAAAAGAAAGCCTCAAACCGGGCAACATGCACCAAGGAATAGAAGGAAATACATAAGAGGCAAAGAGGACAAGGATGACACTGAACATGATGAGAGTGAACAAGCACTCTAACCTATGAAGAACAAAATTCTTAAGACAATTGATGAGACTGCTACATCAATCATCAAATCAGGTAGCATATCAAATCCTAAGGTTAGACAATGGCTAATTCTGAAACCTGAGGATTAGAATAAGATAGAAGAATACATCATTAAGGCAATGATTACATTCAAATATGTACCTATAAAATTTAATAAGATGATGCCACAAGATCTTAATGACAGAATATCAGCAAGATGGACATATGCCTTACATACAGAGAAATAGATAAGGGAATGATCCCTCATTACAATCATTCCACCAGAGTCAAAAGTTGAAGAAATTATGACATGATGAAGAAGCATGCAAAGAAATTTTTAGATAAGATGAGAGCTTACAAAGTACTATAGGGAAGTTTAATAGATCTTGAAAAAGAAATAAATAAAACTTGGAATGAAATATTCAATCCACCTAAGGAGGATACAAGCCCCAGGAAGTATTGGCTCTTACCGAGACACCTCACTATGAAGAGAAGGAGGCCACATTGAGCCCAAAACACATCTTCATAAATGACACTGAGGACATCAATCTAGTTGAACTAAAAACTAAGGCAACCAAGGCCATGGGTGATGTACCTCAAATACTATAATCATTAGGGGAAACAACCAAAGTTACAATCAAAGATAAAACACTTATTGATTCTGATGATGAGCCCAAGAAAGATGAAGATGTAATTTATGCCACCGAGCATGAAAATGAAAAGGAAAAGGATACAATGGAATTTGCACAGGTAAATATACCAGGTCAAATGCCTCTATTGATACAAGTTGTCAATATCATTTCAGAAGAAAAGGAGAAGACACCTGAACCTAATACAAACATACCAATAGACACAGGTGATGAACAAGGGAAGCAGACATAAACAACTGAAAAGAACAAAGATGTAAGTGTAGAGGAGAAACATAGTGATGCCACTGACAAGAAAACCAAGGGTGAAAATGCTACAAATATAGACAAGGTTGATGTAGAGATGTCTACTATAGACCAATAGGTCAATATTGAGCAGGCAACACACCTCCCACAAAATCACCCAAATCAATAGATAAAGAGAAGGAACTTGCTATAGTTCTGCATTCACCTACTTCCAATACTCTTACAAAGAAGAAGAAGAAGAGTAAAGCTCTAGTCCCATTAGATGATATTATTGATATAATAGACTGTGATCCTATAAAACTAGATCCAGATTCACTTACCAAGTATGGAGAACTCTATAAAACAAAGGCAATACATGACAAGCTCAAAAAGGAGCACAAGAACTCACAAGTCCTGGAAAACACAAAAGAAATATTATTACAGATTGTTCCTGACACTGACATTGATAAAAATGCACCTATACTTGATCAATTAGTAGCACTCACCGATGACATCATATCACAAAATGTAGATGCAAACAAGGTCATTGAGGAATGTGCTGAGTAGAAGTGTCAATACAAGTTAACCGAAAAGATTAGCCAAGAAGTGGTAGAAAATAAGGTGAAAATTTTGAATTAGTAACTAAAATGGAACCTATATTATCATAAGTAGTTAAACTAGTTCAAAATTTTTGCACAATAGAGCATTTCACTACCGATCATAGTGAAAAGATTGCTAAGATAGGTGAAGATCTTAAGGCTAGTGCACAGGGTCTCAGAACTGACGAAAATGCATTCAAATTTCATTATGAGAAGATTGTAGAAGAAAAAAGGTTGAGACTAGGACTAAAAAAGGATAAAAGCATAATCAGAGATGAGGTAACTGAGTTGTGGGCTATGTTACTCCCGAATCTCACACTGATATTGAAACACATGACTTCGGCAAAAGTATTGATTGCCACTCCAGAGATGTCTGTTACCAAGAGTATATATGACATGCACACTAGACTCACATTGAAATACATGACCCTAGAACACCTCCAAGAGAAATGGGAGAAGATAATGGCAGACATTCACAAATCCCATGCCCACATACTTGACAAGCTTTAAGTATTATACCTTTGTCATTATTTTCAAAAAAAGGGGGATATATATGTATAAGGGGGAAACTAAATTATAGATGAAAAAGGGGAAAATGTACAAAAGGGAAAACATGTCCAAGGTCAAAGAGGAAAATAAACAAAGGAGAAACATGTACATGCTGAGGCATGCACATAGGGGGAGTCAATGACAAGTTATACACATGGTGTAAATACTAAACATTTCAGTTTGCACATATCAGTTTTTTATACTAATGCCAAAGGGGGAGATTGATAATCCTAAAGGATCATATATGGAATTAGTATACAAGGAAATAATTTTTTAACCATCGGTAACATGATCATCGAGTGAAAATCATTCAGTAAAGTGCAGAGGACACCGAAAATAGACAAGTGCAATGGTCACCAAAAATGTTAAGTGCAAGTGAACACCGATATGCACTATCACCGACAAATAGTTTACAGAGTAAACTGAGAACATAGTTTACAGAGTAAATCTACAGACAGTTAAGATACATCATCGAGCACAAACTATAGAGTAGCCTGAGCACTAGTATATCGAGAGACAATTTTATTTCCAAGAAATGTGGATTTGAGTTACACGTCAGATAAAACACTATAGTTTTATAATTAGCTTTATGCTTAGCTGTAAAACCATTTCTTGAGGAACAAGTAAAGCATATGTAATTGTTTTAATCAATCTAACTGATTGTAAACATGCAAACTAGGAGATCAAGGTCAAGTTGTAAACCTTTGATTATAGAGTTTTTAATTGTAAAGTGTGAAACCTAAATAGGTCAATACATTGCATAAATAGATGTAGTAATCAATCAGAAGAAGATGATTGTAGCCACAACATACATCTATGGATCAGATAGAGAGTTTCATGCAGAAGGACACAAAAGACAGAATTCAATTATGAAGAACAAGATTCAAGGCTACCGAACAGAACAGAGGTATTAATCAATCACAATAGGGGATGCATATATCTTGTGAACTTAAAGGATTTATATTCAGAGATTCAATAATGCATACTATCAAGTCAACATGTATTTTTTACTACTCTCTAAAAATTGTAGCAAATAGAAGAAATCCTTTAAGAAGGTGGACTTAATAGTCTTATTGTAAATCTCTTAACCAAGTGCACACTTAACAGTGTTGTTAAAATCTCTTAACAAAGTAGACCTAACCAGTCTAAAATGTTACTCCTAACAGGGTAAGATCATCAGAAGTGATCATACTTGTAGCCTCAACCGGCACCTTTCATTCTGTAGATAGTGAAGCTTTGTGGGTTTCATCCCCACCATAGTTTTTACCTTCTAACAAGGGTTTTCTGCATTACCAATTCTTGTGTCATGTGTACTTAAATTTGATGAATGTTTACATGCAATCATATTTATGTTTTGATATTACATGCATAAGGTAGTAAAGCATCAATGGTTGGCAATGCAAGTAAGGATTACTAAAGGTTAAAGTGATAAAAAATTTAAGGCTACTGATTCACCCCTCCCCTCTTAGTGCACATCATTCCATTATTACAACACTCATTTCTTTTCCTGGGCCTTGTCCCACAATATAACAAGGTCCAAAATCGAAAAGGATTTAATTTGAGCCCTTTTTGTCAAACTAGCATTTGAAAATGGCTTGATGTTTCACAAAGTGTTGGAGGGGATTATCCCTTTTTTTCTTGTTGAAGTAGGTTAAGGAGGTGTACCTCTATAGTTTTTTCTTGATTATCAAATTCCTGCATGAATTGAAATATTTGGATTTGTAGGTTGACAAGGAAAATGGGGTTCTGAGCATACACAAGGTAGTAGGGAGAAGTCCCTAAGGAAACTTTGATTTGGGTTTGATTTTCCCATAAGGCGTACTTAAATTTAAGGTGTTATTCTTAGGTTTTATGCTCCAATAGACACTTGATGACTTCTAAAAGGATTTTATTGGTGGATTCTGCCACTTCATTCCCCTCAATGTAATAGTTACTTGAAAATTTCAAGTTGACCTTTTAGTGATAAGCCCAATGCATAAGTTGGGATGATGAGAATGTTACACCATTGTCACATACTAAGGAAAAGGGAATACCAAATTTGGTGACAATATGGTCCTCAAGGAAGTAGATGACCACATTTATGGTGCAATTCTTACAAGAAATGACTTTAGTCCATCTTGTAAAGTATAATTTCACGATGAGGATGAACTTGTGACCTATAGAGGAGTTGGGGTTGATCATGCCGATAAAGTATAGAGCCCATTGGGAAAATGACCTTACTTCATATATTGGCTAAAGGGGCATTGTAGGGTATTGATGTCTTGAAGTAGAGGTTTGGAAAGTATTGATGATCATAATTTATCATTAGTATACAAGGAAACAGTTTTTGGACTATCGCTAACATGATCACTGAGTGATAGCAAATAGGGTCACCAAAAAAAACAAGTGCAATGGTCACCAAAATAGACAAGTGCAGAGATCACCAAAATCAGTGAAAACCAAAAGCACTATCACTGACAGATAGTTCACAGAGTAACCCAACAGAAAATTTACAGATTAAGCTGAGAGAACAGTCTATAGAGAAACCTGAGAGAAGTATGTCTACAAAGACATCACTGAGCACCAGTTTACTAAGAGACATTTTTATTCCTGATAAAATTGTATCTGAGATACATGTCAGATAAAGCAATTCATTTTTATAAATAGCTTTATCCTTAGTTATAAAACCATTTCTTGAGGATCAAGAAAAACATATGTAATTTTTTTAATCAATCTAACTAATTGTAAACATGCAAAATAGGAGATCAAGGTCAAGTTGTAAACCTTTGATCATAGAGTTTTTATTGTAAAGCATGAAACCTAATTAGGTCAAAACCTTTGTATATATATATGTAAGATCAATAAAGATATTGATGATTGTAGCCGCAGCAGACATCTATAGATCAGATAGAGAGTTTCATGCAGAAGGACACAAAAGGAAGAATTCAGTTATGAAGAACTAGATTCAAGGCTACCGAGTAGAACAAAGGTATTATCAATCACAATAGGTGATACATATATCTTATGAGCTTAAAAGATCTATATTCAAAAATTAAAGGTTGCATATTATCAGGTCATAAGTATTTTTGTCTACTCTCTAACAATTGTAGCAAATAGAAGAAATCCTTCAGGAAGGTGGACTTAACAGTCTTTATGTAAATCTTTTAACCAAGTGCACACTTAACAGTGTTGTTAAAATCTCTTAAACGAGTAGACCTAACCACTATAAAATAGTACTTGTAATAGGGTAAGATCATCAGAAGTGATCACAACTTGTAGCCTTAACCGACACCTTCCATTTTGCTGATAGTGAAGCTTTGTGGGTTTCATCCCCACCGTAGTTTTTACCTTCTAACAAGGGTTTTCTGCATTACCAACTCTTGTGTCATGTGTAACTACTTTTTCATGAATGTTTCTATGAATGCTTACATGAAATTACATTTATATTTTAATATTACATGCATAAGGTAGAAAAATAATATGGTCAGTAATGCAAGTAAAAATTACTAAAGGTTAATTGATAAAAAATTTAAGGGTACTAATTCACCCCTCCCCTCTCAGTGCACACCATTCCATTATTCCAACAATTGGTATCAGAGAAAGATCTCTTATTTTGAAAATTTTAATCACTTGAGAGAAAATATCATACAATGGAAAGGTATAAGCTTGATAAGAATATTGAGAATTGGAAGTTGAAGATACAAATTTTCTTTAAGCAGTACAAAGAAGCAAGAACCAAGATGAAAGAGCTATTGGATGAAAGAAAAGTCATGGAATCTCGCTACAATGAAACTGACTATCATGAAGAAGAGATACCTGATTCATTTGAGTCATCAGGATCTACATCTAGCAATACATCTGACACATCTGAAGGAAGCATTACAAGTTTGAATGAAATCAATCAACCTCTGACTGAACATGTGAAGGTATTGCAAATCGGTTAAGAGACACAGATGGTAAGAATGATTGATGATATGAATAATGTTATACAAGTTGAAAAAGAAAGAACATTAGCTATTGATGATAGGAGGAAGATCACTGAGAAGCTGCAAGTTAAAGAAACTGAGATACAGAGACTTACTAAACACCACATTGAGATCGCCAATCAAATAGTTCTTATGAGTCATGAGGCCAACTGAGTAAACATAGAACTCTATGATGAATTGGAATTTATTGGTGAACTAAGAGGAGAAAATGAGAAACTAAATCATGAAGCAAAGATTCAGAAACAACATAATGATATGATCAAAAAAGATGAAGATAGTACAAAAAGAATGGATTATTTTCTGAATGGACAAAGAAGACTCAACAACAATACCGGTTTAGGGTATACCGAGCATGAAGAATCATCAAACCAATCTGATCAAAAATATGTCTACACAAATCCAAGAGAAAAAAAGAAGTCATGCAATCATTGTGGAAAATTAGGCCACACATCAAATGTTTGTAGGAACAAAGCTAAAGGTATTCCTAAATCTACTTCTACATTCATAGGTAATTGTTATAACTATAACAAGAATGGACACAAAGAACATGAATGCAGATCTAAGGTAAACCAACCAAAGAAGGAATCCTACATGGAAAAATATTGTTCTACTTGAAAAATTCATGGGCACACATCTCATGAATGTAGGAAAAATAAAAAGCAAGTATGGAAACCAAAAGAACAATAAAATGCTTACAAACTGAGAAGAGTCAATAACTCATATGTTTGGGATTACAACACATGGGTAAATTGCATAGCATGTGGTATATGTGGACACATAGCTACAAACTGCATGAGGAAATGGATAAGAAGGTCTAGAAACTGGACTAACTCTGGAATGTCATGCTTACACTATCATAAGGTCGGTCACATAAGCAAGGACTACAGAGAACGAGTGATAGAATCAAGAACTTTTGCAAATGGAAACACTATTGAAGATATCAGGAGAATGAAAAATCAAATGTGGAGGAAAGCTCCAAACAACGACAATGTTGGACCAAGAACTATAGTTAATGACACCTCTTCTAATGGATTAGGTGATATCACCACCCCCACCTAAGAAAAATAAGTATGGAACTCCACTCTACAAAGCTATATTTTACATCAGTTCCAATATTCATTGATAATATGCCAAATTAGCATAAATGAAGATGTACTAAGGTATTACTTGTTATGATTTTGTGAATCCAATCTTATCGATCAATACACACCAAGCATCATCGGTGTACATATAAAAGACAAGTTATCAATATAAACCGAGAATCATCGGTAAACTCATGGAAGACAATCAAGCCTCTGCTACATACCGAGCCCCATCGGAAAACATATGAAAAGTGCAACTAAGTTGTCACTTACCCCAAGCATTGAATTCTCACCGAGGATGAAGTCTTTGGTATGATACTTGAGCATCTTTGTTTCATCGACCAAGTGGTAGTTGAAGCATTAATTGCACCACTTAGGTTATTTTATTAAATAGGGAAACAGAAAGCTCATTTGTCCACCAAGTGAAAAAGATAAAATCATAGAGAAAAGGAGAGTGACTGAAAGTGACAAGTTTGTAGATTGATTCACAACAAATTCAAAGGTGACTCCAACAGATTCCTAGCATCTACGATGAAGATCACGTAAGTACCAATACTTACCAATCTCACAATTTGTTTGTGAACAATCCCTAAATATTTTCATGAAAAAAATGGCAACCACATTATGAGTCTCCAAGATCAAGAACATAAAGGACAAGAAGATCAACCTGATTAAGAACTACCTATGAAGAGCCCAACTACAAATTTTGTCCCAAGGTTGCTTCTCAACACGACAACCAAGGAGTGTTCTCAAGCATACCTCCTAGGGTTTTGCTGGTTGAATATGTCTGAGCATACATCCACTACAAGGTTGCAGAGATAAGAGATCTTGAGGTTGAAGAAGCTTACAAGAATCTATGCTAGGATGGACAACTGAAACATGAACACAAACACATAAGGTAAAAGGGTTAACCAATGCCCTATTGGTCCCAACTAAGTTCAAAGCCGAGTGGATTCACATAATTCTTAGTCGACTACATGACAATAAAATGTGGTTAAATGAACTAAAATTGATCACAAAGGATGTGATTCATGTTGTAACGGGTTATCCAATAACTGAAAAGATAAAGCCCTAAAACATCCTTCTCGCCCCAAGATTGAAAATTTAATAGGTGCAGTATGGGATAACAGAGGTTTGAAAGTTAATTCCATCACCGACCCAGAGATGAATTTCAGTGCATGTGTGATTGGATACAAGGTATTCCAAGCTATCCAATTAAACAATATAGCATGTGGAGCAGTTGACACTGCCTATAAGATTGTGAAGAAGGGACTTCGACTGGACTTATCCGAGCTACTACTGAAGCAACTAGGGGAGAATATGAGAACTATTAGATCAGCCAAATCTAATTCATGTAAGTTCAGTTCCCTCCTCTTTTGAACATTCTTCTACTTTCAAAATTTCTTCCCATCTATTGGTAATGTCAATTGGGACACATCCTGACCAATAACTGCACAAATTAGTGAACTAATTAAGTCACTAGGTGATCATTTCACATCTGTAATGGATGCATACTTCACCACCTTCAAGGATAGAATGCAGAAGAGAATGAGAATACCTACACAACTGGTGGAACAATATAAGGATGACATATATTTCATAGTAGATACCGGCACCACTTTAATAAAACTAGTTCTACCAAGAACAACATGGTTACCACCATTAGATTATGAGATCAACATTGATCAGGTCACAAATGCTATTGAAGCATTATTGAATGAAATAGTGGACAAATAATTGGCAATATTTGGCACATATGAGGAAGCCAAGTCTAGAATCAAAACTAGCTTAGTAGTGAAAAATATCGACAGGAAGACAAAAATGGTGAAAAAACTTGAAAAGAAACTGTTGGTAAATGATGAAAAATTGGAACAAGATGTCACCAAGGGATAGTCACCCATTGGTCAAGGTGAAAATTTAAGTGACTTTGAGTCCACTAAATCAGATGCACCTTTGTCAAAGAAAGAAAAGGTCACAAATGTAACAACTGCATCAAGAACTAGGAGAAAAACAACAAAAGAAGTAGAATCACCACCAGTAAAGAAAGGTATAGTAAAGACTTATCATATTACAAAGCCTCAAACCGGGCCATTAGGACCAAAGAAAAGAAGAAAATACATTAGAGGAAAAGAGGACAAGGAGGACACTGAACAGGATGAGAAAGAACAAGGATTCCAAACTGAAAAGATCAAAGTTCCTAAGATAGTTGATGAAGTTGCAGAATCAGTCATCAACACCAGGAGTATATATCACTGAAAGATAAGACAATGGCTAACCTTGTCTTTCAAGGATCAAAATAAGATAGAAGAGGCCATAATTAAGGAAATGGTATCATACAAGTATGTACCAATACAATTCAACAAGAAAAATCCACAAGAGATTAATGATAGAATATCAACAAGATGGAAATTTTCCTTGCACACAGAAAAATAGATAAGGGAAAGCTCCCTAGTTACATTCATTCCACCTGAGTCCACAGTTGCATAAATTGATGAAACAATGAAGGAACATGCAAATAAATTTTCTCCAAAGCTGAGAGAATACAAAGTACTAGAGGGCAAACTACATGAGATTGACAAAGAAAGAAATGATATTTGGAATGAAATATTCAATCCAACCTAGAAAATATTAGCTCTTACCGAGACACCTCACAATAAAGAGAAGGAGGCCACACTGATCCCAGAACATATCTTCATCAATGACACCGAGGACATCAATCTAGTTGAATTGACAACAGAGGAAACTAAGGCCATGGATGATATACCTCAAATATTGCAATCATTAGGGGATACAACAAAGATCACAATCAAATTTATAACACTTATTTATTCTGATAATGAACCCAAGAATGATGAAGATGTAACTGATGTCATCGAGAAACCAAAGGAAAAGGATACAATGGATGTTGCATGGGTAAATGTACCAAGTCAGATACCATTATTGATACAAGATATCAATATCATATCTGAAGAAAAGAAGAAGACACCTGAGCCTGATGCAAACATACTAGAAGATAAAGGTGATGACCAAGGGAAGTAGAAAGATACAAATGAAGAGCATAAGGATACAAGTGGAGAGAAAGAACTGAGTGATGCCAAGAACACCGAAGGAGAAGAAAAATTTGTAGATAAAGATAAGGTTTATGTAGAGATGTCTACTACTAACCAATAGGTTAATACTAAGTAGAATAAAAAAGGCTACACACCTCCCACACAATCACCCAAATCAAAATAAATAGAGAAATAATTTGCTATAGTTCTACATACCCCTTCTTCCAACACCATACAAAATAAGAAGAAGAAGAAGAAGAAGAAGAGTAAAGCTTTGGTCACACTTGTTGAAATTATAGATATACTCAAATGTGACCCAAGGACATTGGATCTTGAGTCCCTGACCAAGTATGGAGAACTCTGCAAAAGAAAGGCAATACAGGACAATCTTAAAAAGGAGCACAAGAACACATAGGTACTGGAAACAATAGAGGAAATACTAATGAAAATAGTGCCTGACATAGAAATTGATCAAAATGCACCAATACTTGATCAACTCTCAGCTCTGATTGAGGCAATCACCAATCAAAATGTGGATGCCAAGAAGGTCATAGAAGAACGAGAAAATGAGAAGTACCAATATAAGCTCACCGAGAAAATCAGCCAAGAAGTGGCAGAGAACAAGGTAAAAAATTTTGAACTATTAAAATCATTGGAACCTCTTATTTCAAAAGTAGTTACCTTAGTTCACAATTTATGCACACTAGAGCACTTCACTAAAGAGCATAGTGAAAAGACAACAAAGATAGATGAAGATCTTAAGGCTAGTGCACAAGGTCTCACAACTAAGGAAAATGAAATCCAATTGCATTATAAGAATATTGTAGAATCAAAATGGTTGAGAATAGAGATACAAAATACTAAAATAAAAATCAGAGATGAAGTAACCGAGCTCCAAGCTCTATTACTACTGAATCTCACATTGATGCAACAACACATGACTTTGGCAAAAATATTGATTGCCACCCCATAAATGTCAATCATCGAGAGTATATATGACATTCACACCAGAATCACTTTAGAGCTCATGACCCTGGAAAACCTCAAGGAGCAATGGGAGAAGAAGATGGAAGACATTCAAAAATCCCATGCTCACATATTTGACAAGTTGTAAGTACTACACCTTTGTCATTATTTTCAAAAAAGGGGGAAAATATATGATATATGGGGGAAAATGAATGTATCAAAAAGGGTAAAATCCAAAGGGGGAAAATGAAAAAAGGGTAAAATTTATATACCTTACAAAGGAAAACATGTACATACACTGTATCAAGGCATGCACATAGCGGGAGTCATTTGAAAAGGTAAACACTTAATGTATATACTGAACACGTCAGTTAATTGTACATATCATTTTTTGATACTAAAACCAAAGGGGGAGATTGATGATCATAATTTGTCATTTGTATACAAGGAAAAAAAATTTGGACCATTGGTAACATGATCACCAAGTGACAGCAAATAGGGTCATTGAAATAGACAAGTGCAATGGTCATCGAAACAGACAAGTGCAGAGATCACCAAAATCACTGAACACCGAAAGCACTATCACCAACAGACAGTTCACAGAGTAACCCAATAGATAGTTTATAGAGTAAACCAAGAGCACGGTCTATAGAGAAACCCAAGAGAAATATGTCTACAGAGACATCACCGAGCACCAGTCTATCGAGAGACAGTTTTATTCCCAAGAAAAGTAGATCTGAGATACACATCAAATAAAGCACTTCATTTTTATAAATAGCTTTATGCTTAGTTGTAAAACCATTTCTTGAGGATCAAGAAAAACATATGTAATTGTTTTAATTAGTCTAACTGATTGTAAACATGCAAACTAGGAGATAAAGGTCAAGTTGTAAACCTTTGATCATAGAATTTTTATTATAAAGTGTGAAACCTAATTAGGTCAAAACCTTTGTATATATAGATGTAAAATCAATCAAGACATTGATGATTGTAGCCAAAATAGACATCTATTGATCAGACAGAGAGTTTCATGCAGAAGGACACAAAAGGAAGAATTCAGTTATGAAGAACTAGATTCAAGGCTACTGACAAAATAGGTGATACATATATCTTGTGAACTTAAAGGATCTGTATTTAGAAATTCAATATTGCATACGATCAGGTCATAATTATTTTTTTCTACTCTCTAACAATTGTAGAAAATAAAAGAAATCCTTCAAGAAGGTGGACTTAATAGTCTTTATGTAAATCTCTTAATTGAGTGCACACTCAACAATGTTGTTAAAATCTCTTAATTGAGTAGACCTAACCAATCTAAAATGTTACTCCTAACAGGGTAAGATCATATGAAGTGATCACAACTTGTAGCCTTAACCAACACCTTCCATTCTACTGATAGTGAAGCTTTGTGGGTTTCATCCCCAACACAGTTTTTACCTTCTAACAGGGGTTTCTATGTTACCAATTCTTGTTTCATGTATAACTATATTTCATGGATGTTTCTTTGAATTCTTACATGCAATTACATTTATGTTTTTATATTACATGCATAAGGTAAAAAATCAATATGGTCGGTAATGCAAGTAAAGATTACTAAAGGTTAATTGATAAAAATTTTAAGGGTGTTGATTCACCCCTCCCCTCTCAGTACACACCATTCCATTATTATGACAAGTATGACAATGCCTAACATGATCACATAAATCCTTAAATATTTGGCACAACTAGTAACCGACCCAAAGGATTTGATGCATAGTGGCACTGATAGAGTCATGCCCAATTATGAACTGTCCATGAAATTCTTCCATCAAATTTTGCACTTTCTCATAGTCTAAGCATCTAAGGTAGATACCTTCATAGTTACACTGGAACAAAGTTTCATCCTTTATCATGAAATGGGTTCTCTTAAGCCTAACATAATGATGTTTGGATGGGTTGAGTCCTTCTAGGCACCTATTGTTGAGAAATAGATAGATCAAGTTGACATATTAGGGATCTTGGGTGAAGGACTCAACTGTACACTATTGGAATTCTATTTGTGGGCCCAATTTAGTCATAGACTATGAAATCCCTTGTCTACTAACTAGCCTCATTGGTTTCATTTCAAGATCAAATTCTTGGAGAATGGTCATCCATTTTCCTCATTTTTCTCCTAGTTCACTTAGCAAGATTAAGGACTTGATCTTGGTTAAGAACAACATATACCTTACTCCTTAGGATGTAGTGTATGAATTTATTGACTTCCCTGACCAGGGGAAAAGCTTTCTTCTCCATAGTGGAATATTGGATCTATACATTCTTAAAAGGGGAACTCATGAAAGCAATGGGACTCTTGTCCCTATCTTTTCTCTGGGTTAAGAATGCGGTGGTGGAGTGTAGGGAAGGAAAGAAATATATGTGTAAGGGAAGGGTATAGTATAGGCTAATGAGCACTGAATTTTCCACTATAGAGTTCTTGATTTGAATCAAGGAATCCTTAAATTCCTATCTCCATTCTATTTTATCATCCTTTTTCACAATCTCATTCAGGGGTTTTACTACTTCAGCGAATCCAGTGATGAACCTTTGGACAAAGTTAATTTTCCTCAATAAAGACCTCATTTCCTTTTTCTATCAGGTATCTACAGTTTAAGCAGAGCCTATAATCTATCTTTGTCAATGGATATCCCCTCCTTGGAGATGATATGACTGAGAAACTTTCCCTCTATGACCCTGAATATGTATTTCTTAGGGTTAAGGGAAATTTCAAACTTCCAACACCTCTCGAAGATATTTTCTAAGTGGGTGGGGTGATCATGTCTCTCCCAAGAGAGAATTGTAAAATAATCCATATAGATGATGATGAAATTATTGACTAGCTCTTTGAAGGAAATATCCATGGATCTTTGAAATGTGACACGAATGTTGATAAGACCGAAGGGAATCCTCTAATAAGTGAATGTTCTCCACTTAGTGTTGAAGGTTGTTTTCATCTAGTCTTGATATTTTACCATGATTTGATTGTATCCAGGGTAATAATCCAAAAATGGCATCATTTGAAATCCATTTACAATTTTTATGACATCATCAAGTGAGGGTGGAGGGTGGTTGTCTTTCTCTAAACCCTTATTCAGGTTTTGAAATTCTACACATACTCTTATCTCACCACTCTTATTCCTAACTAGAACCAAGTTAGCCACCCAGGTAGAATGCCTAATTGGGAAAATAATCCTTATGGATAGCAATTTGTATAACTCCTAGAATATTAGGGGTTCAATTAGGGGGTTGATCGGTCTCTACTTTTTCTTGAAAGGCTTAGTGTTTGGTTTGAGTCAAATGTAGTGGGTCATGATGGAAGTGTCATAGGTCTTGAGGTCCTCGTATCCCCATACTATAACATTGATATACTCTTTGAGGACTTTGAGGATATGCTCTTTCTCTTTAGGGGAACATGAGGTGCCTATGAATACATATTTTTATTCTCCCTCCTAGCCAATATTAATCCTCTCATATTTTCCCCTATCCAAGGATGAGAGAAGCTTTTATTTTGCCTGGGGATCTGATTCAAAGATCCTTTCTAGAGAAACCATTCCCTTGGGGATGGTGTTGGTAGGGAGGTTGAGGATACCATTCTCATCATCTTTTCCCTTATCATGTTCTTCTTCTATCAAATGATCTTTGAAGACACTCATATTGGCCAAAAAGGAAAGGATGTCCTTGTCATCTTCAAAGAACTAGAAATGGGTAAAATTATCTGAGAAACTGGGAGTTGAGACTAGCTCAAATAAGGTGCTAGAAGCTATGGCTAGAGAATTAGGAATGTAATTATACTTCTAAGGGATTATTTTGATATTTAAAGCATCAAAGTATTCTATTAGGGTCCACACTCTATTTCGGTAGGCTTCCAATCATCTATCATGGTATGTGTATAAACTCCGCACTTGTTTAAAAATGAGTTATGAGTCCCCTAACTCCCTAAGGTGGGTAACTCCTTTCCTAAGAGTGAATAGGAGACCTAACACTCAGGCCTCATACTCAATTATATTGTTGGTGCATTTAAAATTTGAGTTGATAGGAAGCAAGGAAAGATTTTCCTTAGGGGTTTATTGGTTCAAAAATTACCCCACTACCCTATTTTGACCCAAATCTGTCAAATTTTAGGGTCCATATTTCCTTTTGGAAGAGGTACACATTTGGGGATAGATTCTAGGTAAAAAAAATTTGGGGGCTGCGACTATAGGCTCTAGCATGGTTTCAAGAGAGGGAACCTGGAACAATTCTCAGGAAACTAGCTCTTCAGTTTCTATCATTGGGGATAAGGTTGGTTCCCTAGGTGGTACTTCTTATGCCTAATTTCCCTCCACCAGTGAGAGAGTAAGTTGGAAATAGTGACAAGGCACACTTTATAGGTCAGTTTAGAGTGTCCTTGGAAATTCACCCAACACCATTGCAGTGAAAGGAGGATCATGGGAGATGCATTGGTACCCAACATTTAGATATCATAATTTAACTACAAAGTCTTGGATTCTTTGGGTTTGCACAGTATTATTTGGGGGAGGGGATCCTTCTTGAAAGACGTCTAGAGTTAGGATCTCCTTAACCTTGTAAAGGTTGGGCTCAATATGGACATAGGCCACCTCATTCATTTTACCATAATCAATGAAAATTTATTTCATTTTGGGCTCACTTTTTACCTTAATCTAGTTAGCATCTCCTATCCATGGTAGCCATAAGAGGGAAAATTTGATTAAGACATATCTATTTAGGGAGAATACCTTAGGTTCCTCAGATGTCTACAACTTGGATTTCTATGAAACTCAAGATGTGGGGCTCCAAAGTGAGTTGGATTTGCCCATTTTTAAGTTCCCCAACCATCGTAACCTAGATTTTTTCAAGTTGGACCACTGATCCATTTGTTTTAATGGGGGTTAACCCAAGTTTCTTTCATATGGAGAGGGGCATGACATTCCTCAATGCTCCAAATGCCACCAGGTAGTTGTGTAATTTCTTCCTGTAAATTCTTAGACTAAGAAGGAAGGGAGGGTCCTTGGTATTACCCTTGTAGATTATTGCACTAACATCATCAAAGGTCACTATCTTAGTCTCATGGAGATGGGGTTTCAGATGCTTGAGGTATTTGATGAGTGCCTCTTTCTATTTGGAATAAATTCACAATACCTCCATGAGGAAATGGTGATGTTGGTGTCCTCCATAATTTTAGTAACATTATACCTCCCTTTGGGAACCCAAGTGAGCTTCCTATAGTTGGGCCATGATGAAAAGTGTGAGGGTTCCCTAAAGGGAGGAGGATTATTACTTTCATTAGGGTCTATGGGTACTTTAGTATCCCTTGGTAGAGTAGAAGTGGTAAAGGGGCCCTTGTTCTAGCTCTGCAAGTTGTAAGGCATCTTGGCAGAATAGAAGGCTTGAGACTCGTACTCAGGCTCCTCAAGATCATCCTCTTCTTTGGGAGTAAGAATAGGGTCTCATAGGAGAAGTTTGTGCTTATTTTATATAGAGGCATGGGGGAGGATTTCTCAAGGGTAGGATAGTTTTTAGATTGAGAGATCCTGATAATCTTCTCCATTTGGGTGCAAGTCACCTCAGAGTGAGATGATGTGTTATAAAACCTACACAAGTTAGGAAGGGAATGGAAGTTTTCTAGGTTGATCATGTGGGAAGGGTTCAGACTCCCTATGAAATCATATTGGTTGGGGTTTACCCAACCATTATGTGTGGTATTATTTCATTGGCGCTTGTAGGGATGATGGTTGTTGTTGTGCCGCTCCATAAAATTATGGTAGTTTTGTTGTCCCTGTTAATTGGCATGTTGTTGCAGGGGATCGAGATTTTGGGTATCCTTATGCCTAAGTTTAATATGTTTAATTTCATATGTGACCTGAATCAACTTCTTGTTTAGGGAATTCATCTCTGTAGTAAGATGGTTTTTTTGGTTAGAGTGGGATAGGAACTGTGCTTGATTGGCTATAGCAGTGTGGATTGTGGTTGGAAGCGGTCCATTTGAAGTAGTCGACTTGAAGGAATAATTTCATAGAGCCATTGGTGTCACAATATTTCTCTATGACCATGGGTATTCAGGCACTATGGTTTTTTTTTCCATGTGATTAGGCACATACTAGGGAATTACGTTCATCATTGGGGTTCCCACTAGGGAACTAGGGTTATAGATGACCATATATTGGTAAGCCTCGGGCTACATGTTAAGGGGTAGAATATTTCCAATACCCCCTGGGGTTTGATTCAAATATTATATGATTCAGAGGGCCAAGGTAAAAACCCTAGAAAGGGTATCCTAATATGTACCTTTGGTCATCCTCTAGAGCATTACATAGATTCAGGAGTCGATGACCCAAAGATAAGTCTAGATTTCTACCGCCTCTAACGCAGTGAAGGGAGCCACTAACTATTTATATTCTTATTGAAACTTGGTATTTAAGATGGTTAGGGGATCATTAGGTTCCTTTCACAGGGAATCATATTGATGATATAGGATTTCAGGATCGTGATAGACTTGGAACTATAGGAGGAAGGTCTTTTTCATCTCCTGCCAACTGTAAATTGAAGTAGTAGGAAGGGAAAGGTACCAATAGAACCCATTTCCCCTAAAGTGTAGGGAAAATTTTTGTAGATGACATTCTTGTGCTTAATCTGGTGATGGGATAGGGAATCCTTAAAGCATTGTAAATGTTCCTCCAAAGTCTAAGAACCATTGTGTTCATATTTTGAGCAGATTGTCTTGGGGTTCCACAAGTGATCATGGGTTATGTCTACAATTTTTCCTGCAGGGGAATGATTCAAGTTAAAGTAAGAGATTGTTGGGGATGCAAGGATAGACTAAGTTTGTATTTTTGTTATTCATGCATTTGGCTAGGATAAGGTATTTCCTTGAGGAATGGGCTTCAGACTAGAGGTTGAAGCCTTTCCTTTCTAGCGGTTCTCTTAGCTAACACAGGAGGTCCTAGATCTAAAACTTCCCCTCTATTTGGGATGGACATAAGGATTATTTTATTTATAATTGAGTAAAATGACCCTAAAAGTCAGAGTTCTTGGCTATAGTAGTTGCTTACAGGAAATTTGATGGGTTGTAAGTTGGAGCCTTGAGGCCCTCTTTCAAGCACCAACTTTTGTTGAGGAAACTTTGTATCAAAGGTGTCAATAATTTTTTAGATGAACTTGATATGTGTGTCTACCAACCAACTTTGCCTAAAAGAGGAGAATGGAGAAGAGTTCCCCTTCCTCCCAAGCACCTGGTTATCACATAATGATGGTGTTGGGATAACTTAGTTGGACATATGACTATTTGTTCATGGGGCCTTCTAGTTTTGGGAAGCTTCTTACATACATATGATCTCCTACAAATGAAATTTGGACAATCTAAAAAATAAACTTCAAAATATAGAATAGAGTTATAATAAGTATGAATCTACTTATAATAATTTTATCATTTAAACCATCAACTTTACTCAAGACAAATAGTAAAAAATACCAACATGCATGATCATCAACCAATACATGTGAGAGAAGATAGATTGTTTCCCATTAAGACATACATTCACTTTTAACATCAAAGTAACTAATTCTATTGCTATGGTGCCTCAAAATCATCAATTTTTTAGACCCTGGAAATGGCCCAAAATTATACATTTATAGGGATTTATCCCTATACAACATGTCTACAAATATTTTACAATATTTATATGTAGGTATAATATGTAAAATCATTAAAATTATAAAAGGAAGAGAAATAATAATAAAAGGGGAGAATAGAAGGAGAATTTTGGACTCTGAGTTCTGAGGGTATGTCCACTAGCATGCAAGTCTTCAACTATCAGGTGTCCCTTATCTGAACTTGGGACTTGTCTCATTAATGTTGGATCAATGGACTATCTAAACTTCAACTACTTGTACCATATCATAAATAAAGGAGCAACTCTCATGAAGGGAGTAAGCAACACCTACAAAATTCTTATCTCACCTATCACATCCTTGACATAAGCACTGACACATTTTTATCATTAACACTCCAGATTGCAAAATTTATTGCGTAGGAAGCTATATGTCAGCTCTAAGTGAGTAGGTGTCGACACTAACATTTAGAAATAATAAATGAATAAATAATAAAAGAATGATGGAACTATAGAATATTTTGGATTTAGGATCTTGAAGTCCCTTTAAACTCAAATAAACAAATAATAAAGAATAGGGGGAAATGGGGGTCCATCACCCTAGAGGCGGTTCAATTTTATACTTCTCAAATATTTTGATGCAATCATTAGTAATCTATTTGTAAAACCCTTCAACCCATTGTATTCAGAGCTTGGCCTCTAAGAGGGCCTCCTTAGCCTCATTTTTAAGTTTCATGCATCTGAGTTATGACCTTCTATACCTTGTGTGTATCCATGATGATCTTGGTACACTCATCCATTACCATTTTCTCAAAATCCCGGGAGGGGCCAAACTTCTCCATTTTCATATCAAAATTGTTTACCAAAGAATATATGGTGGTGAACCCATCCACGTGCTATCAAGGTGGAGACCCATCACCTCTTGTATATATTCCATAAACTTTGTGGTATGCTTATGGATCAATGGAGCAAGGTGAATGAATGTCTTGCATGACATATCCAAAACATAAAGCTTTAATCCAAGATTTAGAGCATTGACATTCAGGAACTCTAAACTCTTATTGCTGAGGATGTCAATCTTAGTCAGTTCTTCTTCATCGAGGGAAACAATCTTCTTCAACATCTTTCATTTACTTTCATGTTGGGCAATATTAGTTTGACATTTAGAAAAGGCTTCTTGGAAAATCCAATGAGTCTTTATTACTTCAAAATAAATTGGAATAGACTCTGTAAGAAAGGAGAGGACCATCCCCACTTTATTGGAGATCCACTAGTCTACAGCAAGCACTTTCTTCTTCATCATCCATAAAGAATCCATCTTGACCTACAAAACTGACTTCAAAGTGGATGCTTCAGGCATCTGCAAGGAAATGAGAGAAGCTAACTCCTGCAAAAATTTCTTGTATTAGGCCATTATGGCCTTCAAATCTTTATTTTTATGGCATTCCTTTACAATCCTCTTGCATAGTATTCTAGTAGCATCATCGAGGTTATTAAGTTCACTCCACTTAATTTGTTTCCCAATATTAACCTTGGTAGTCTGGTAATCCATGAGAGTGACCTTAGATGCATCTTTATCTAGAGGCAGCATAGCAACCTTGGCCACTATTTCTCCTTTATCATTTCTTTGGGTGGAAAAAAGGGGGTGAGCCTTTTCAGCTTTCTTTGGGGTCACAATTTTGACCATGATTTGCTGCACAAAGGTAACTTGATATGTTTTGTGTTTCTTCCTCTTGAATACTTTCTTCAACCATTGTGGTGGATATTGGGGTGCTAACCTCGACTTTTCTAGTGTCTTGGGAGGTTGATATTGTACCTCCCTACTCTTCTATTTGTTCAGGAGGAGGATTCATGAGATCTATATTACCTATCTTTTGAGGATCTTGTTGGGTAGTAACGACATCTTGCAGGGTTATAGTTTCTCCCAAAGGTCCAATTTTTTCTTGTGGCTTAGCTAGTTCCATGAACTATTGTTTTTCTTCTTCCTCCTTTCGAACAAGCTCTTCTTGCCTTCTCTTTTTGACTTCCTCAATAGCCTTTCTACGAGCATCACCCTATTCTTTCTATTCCTTCTCCTTCTATTTCACCTCTATTTTCTCTCCCTCAAGGCATATTTTATCAACCTCTACTTCCTTTTAATTTGTAGCTTCATTGGCCTCATGTTATTCTCAAAGTAGTTTCCCTATACATTGTCAAATATCCTCTTTTGTGTGGAGACATGCCTCTTCCTTCTTTACACATTATTTATCCTCTTGTTCCTTGGCACATCTCTCTTCTTCTAAGCAGCAATCTTCTTTTTCCTTGGCTTCTTGTTCTTTCCAGAGCTCTCCTCTTTAACATTCTATTTTTCTACTTCCTTTGTTGCTCTAAAGAGGAGGTCTTGATCCTCCAAAGTAAGCATCAGATCAAGGTTCTCAAGAATCATGGCATCTAGATCAAGTAATTCTTGTACCTTCTCCATTATAGTCTTCTAATGGTGTAGCCTACATCTCTTCAAAGGGACCCACCCTAGGAGGTTCAAGATCGAGGTACTCACTCGTTTCTTCTTCCTTGCTCTAGAGATGTTGAACTGGGAGTGTTGAAGTGGAACGCCTTCATTAAATAGAACTTCTTCCTCCTCATCCACATTTATTGATGATATTTGTAGCTCATCAGGGAATCCTAATGGATTGTTGTGTGTGGTGGATAAATGGACACCAATTATTCTAAGGAGAGCCTGAAAGTGACACACTGGTTAATCATAGAAGCCAACTTCTAGGCATGGTGCATCTTCTTCCCCAACTCTTCCATAAAATATTCTATTGGGGAACCATCAAGGGGATCCAATTTTATGGAATATGTTCCACATTTACTCTTATCATACCTCTCATATTCCTAAGATGTTTGTTTCTTGGTCTTTTTTTAGCTCCCCTCAGGGAGCAGGGTATCAAAAACCTTATTATTCTGGGAGATCACTTCCCTAGTAATGGTCATTATATAAAATCCTCTAGCTAGCCCCAATCTATAAGTGGGAGGAACTACTCTACTATTTTATCTTCCTCAAAAGCTGAGTCTAGGATAGGCTCTGTGTACTTGATGTTCTTTTGAAATTCCAAAAGTTTGAAGTCTCTCATTTGCTTGGCTATTAACCTATAATAGTGACATTGGTGTCGATCAAAATTGTCCACCTCAAACTTTTGGAGGTTTAAGTTTTCAAACTCTATGTTGGCTTCCATAGTAGGAGTGATTAAGCCCTTGTAGTTTCCTATATAGAAGGGAGCCCAACTTTGGTCTTGTATTTTGTTTTCAGGAGCACTTGAGTATCCAAAATTTGCCTACAAAATTCTAATAAAATTACCCTATATATAAAATGCCTGAGGAGGAGGAAGGGCCTCCCAGTGAAACATGTTACTCTTATGTACATGCAAGTATATAATTGAAAACCAACATCCCCAATTCTCTACCAGGGTCATCACCTCCTTAGAAAGACATTATCTTACATCTCTTATCAGTATTATTATCTTTTTATATATAATGTGTCATTGATGGAATAAAAATCTATGGAAAACCTGTCTAGCTACAACTATAGGTAGTGATCTTTGGGGAGAGTGTCATTGGTTCCATCTCCCTGAGTTATATGTTTCTCCATCCCATCATTTCCCTTGATTCTGGCTACCATCTAGATGACATAAGATGTTATGTAATACTATTTGAAATCCCTGATAGCAAGGAGTTGTTTGTTCAGGGAGTCCAAAATGATGTAGGCCTAATAAAAAACTATAGTGTCTCCAAAGATCATGATGATGATGTATTACATCCAAGATGGTTAATTCCTCACATCCATCATACCAAAGATGTGAGTCAACATTTCTATTATTACTTGGATGAGTAGGAGGAAGTCATATTGTAGGATTGCATCTACCATTTTGGCTATGTCCTTCCTGGGGTGAACTAGCTAGTTTTCATTCAAGTACCTCTTATTCATGGTCTCATGCTTGAGGTACTTATCCAATATTGTGTCTTCAGCCATGGCCATTAAATTTATCTTATTTGGCACATGGAGAATGACATGGATTACATCTGTACCAAAGGTGGCAATGTCTTTGTTGTCTAGCTGGGTGCATCTCCTTGTGGACTCTAATTAGTGATAGGTCAGGGTCGATATCAACTCTAGAGACTAGAGTTATTGTGGGAAGGATGCTACCTAGAGAAGTTCAGAATCATTCAATGCCTTATATAAGTGTGGATTTGGGAGGCTAATTCTTGTCTGCAGCTTTGATAGATTTCAAATATATGTCACCGATGTCTGTGTCAGTGATGTCCCTCACCTTAATCTCTAGTTTAGAGATCCTAACATGCCTCTATTGGGTGTACTTCATTGTTACGGGGGTCTTTTCCATCTAATTTTTTGCCTTGGACCTTTTTTCTAGATGAAGGCTAAGGTATCGACCTCAGTTATGCCTTTGGTGCTTAAGCTGGGTTTGTCATTACATCCAATTTTTTATCCTACAAGAGAAAGGAAACCTTAATTAATATTATGTCAATATACAATGACCTATTTTAACTACAAAAAAACCCCAGGAATCGGGGTCTAGGGATCTAGGTTCGGGTCTCCCTTAAGAGAGAAGGATGGTCGGGAACAGATTCTCAAGATGAGGTCGATGATATTGGATCGGGGATCCAGTAATGAGCCTTTGTGTTTGAAATGGTAGGTTGGGGATAGGAATCCCAAACCAAAAAGTGTGATATAACATTATGATTATAATATCTACCATGGTGTAAATTTTTAGGGCCAAGGCCAACTTTAGGCATGAGATTCTAGAAATGGGGTACCATAAATCCAGTCGCAAATAAACTTGAATCTAGACATTTGAATTTTGGGGTGAAAAAGTGATAGGTAGATCCAAATAAAAAGTTTTGGATGGGACAATTGGTTCAACGCCACTATTGAGGTGAATTAATTCTTTTACATACCTAGGAATGAAGAAATGACCATGAAAATAGGAAAACCATAATAAATTTAACCATAAATGTAGAGTCCCAACATGAGATACAAATTTCCCATACTGCTTCTAGTACAAAATAGGGCATTTGATGAATATACAAGAAAGCCCTAAACTAACACAATTGTCAAAGTTTTGGAGTTGAGCGCTCGACACTAGAGAACTAGGGTGTAGAAAACCCTAGGAAATACAAAATTCAAAGCCCTAAAATGAGTTAGGGAAATGATTTCAAACAAAAACCCTTTATTTCAACTACCTAAAAAATAACCCTAAGCTATGGGAAAAAAGAGACAAAAATAAAAACTAAACAAAATGAAGAACATCAAAGCAAAGCCCTAGAAATATCACAAAATGTAAAATAGCATCATACTTGCACAAATATCACACAAAAGAAACCAATAAATTCTCTTAAAGAAACCTCGAACACAACCAAAGCCTCACTCACACAAGCAATTCACATCGTCAAAGACTTAGTCACTGAAGAGCTCTCAAATTCACTTTTTAAACACTTGGTAATTAAACTAAGCCTTCAAAAGGCATTTTATAGGTTAGTGGTGGTAAGGGCATTAAATTCCTTGTACTAACATCTGACTGGGATGGATTTTGCATGTTGGGATCTAGGGATACATGTAACCTGACACCGTGAGACATTAGGAAACTTGAGAACCTGAGATGTCAGACAAAAATAGGGACTAAAGGGGAATTGAGTCTAGGGTGTAAGAGTCCACACGGGGAAAAAAAACAAAACAAAATCAAGAAAAGAACAAGAAATCAAGGAAAAATAAAGAAAGTGGGACCCAACTGTTGGAATAGGAAAAACCCTATTCTCCCAAGAACACCTGCATGCATAACCCTATCACATGGAAGAAGTAAAGAACAAAAGATAGGAAGAATCTATGGAGGCCAAAATACAGGAGACATCATATGCACAAGAAAACAATATATTAACAATATGTTTCAAGATGTTACAATGAGATGTGAAAACTCCTTATCGAAAACAAAGAGGTGAATCCTTATAAAAGGATACCGAAACCCTAAAGGTGAAAACCATAAAGAATAATAAGATGCCTAAGTTTAACTTAAGCATAGAGTATAATAGACTAATAGTTAAATAAATAAATTATTAGCTATAATATGACAACTCTAACACCCCCCCTTAAGTGTAACTTAGGGAGAAGCTAAACAGCTAAGGACTAAAAGGATGTAAGAAAACAAAATGCAGGAAAGGAACTGTGGGTCCCAGCAACTAGGCTTGATCAGGTACCCAAGTACAAGAAATAAACTAGATGAAGGAAACCAAGCCTCCAATCTAGGGAAAGTTCCAAAGAAAGGAACAAGAAAGAGCAAGAAGCATCTCTGAAGCATGAAGTTGTAAACACTGTCAGAAGTGACTGCTGGAACCTCCACTGAAATAGTGCATGACCAGGTAGAGAAGACAAAGTCTGAAGAGTTGATCAATCCAAGAGGAGACCTCCAAAAGTAGGAATGAACAAGTGTCTATATAGTAGATAATCCATGTCATCGGAATGCATAGGTGCCTAGCCACTGCATCCACCTAGTACATAGGAACAAAAATAAAATATGTAGATCACTCAACCAAACCAAGGAGGCAATAGAACCAACAGGTGAACCCCCCCATAATGTTGAACAGGGAGAGGGGTGACAGGAACACTCAAATGCAATGCCAGAAACATCTGCAGGAAGAAGAATCAGGAACACCAATAGTGCAATAGAAGTACAAGCACAGGATAAAGGGTGGTGTCACCGACACACAGCATGGGCTAATGTTGTGGAAGGTATGCTCACTTGACAAAGGTGGATGAGCACAAAAGTCAAAACATCATAACCCCCCATGGCACTTTATAACTGAGTGTGACTACAAACAAACACAAGGTGTTCAAAATCCTAGATATGCAAAAGCAGGCACTTTATCTCAGTGCATTTACAAAAAAGAGAATGCTACAGAAGAGAAGCATACAATGCTCAGAAGTTAGAAAGAAAAGTGAGCTAGAAGAACAGAAGAAGAGATCTCGGGACCTATAGAACCTAATTAATTCACCAGAGTGTGAAAGAGAAAAACTCAAAGGAGAGAGAACCTAGAGAAAAATCTAGAAAAAATACCCCGGTAACTGAATAACTCACAGAACCAACTTTCTGAGGATATCTGGTTTGCCAAAAATAGAGTCTAGATGAGCAAGATATGGCTCTCGGAAGGAAAAAATAGACATCAGACTTTGACTGCAAAAAAAATGTCAAAACAGTAGAACCCAAAACCCAAACTCCATCATCAGAAAGTGCTTGGAAAGAGCTTTTCGACGATATAAGGAAGTCAGAAAAATACCTCCGTATACTCCAGATAGAGCAAAAACAGTGCTAGGAGGTCAGAAAGCTCTAAAAAATAGGTTTTAAGCCCTTCAGACTGAAAAAAAAGTAAGCCCCTAGGCACATGGTGCATGCAGGGGGCTGGAGCCTAGCTCCCAGTTGCTGAGAGGACCGCCGGCCAGAAAAAAGAGCCTATGGGGCTTAAACACCCGGGCGGGCAGAGCAGAACGGCAAAGCGACGGGGGCCGCGGAGCAGGCCAGGGGCGCCGGACGAGGGCGGCCAGTCGTGGGGGCGCCAGAGGAGGGCGGTCGGTGGCACGGGCTGGAGGGGCCGGTGGAGCCCGCAGGGTGGGGGCCAGGCATCGACCGACGGTGATGGAGCGTCGGTGGCCCGACGATGGTGCCCTTTTAAATTGTATCGGCAGCATTAATTTAAACGCCAAAAAATAAGTAAAAATTGATTTTTTTAATTTTTTTTCTTCATTTCCATGCCTGTACAGCACTGAAAACCAAAAAAAATTTTGCCTTGGAGGCAAGTTGTCTAAAATAGACAAATTTTATATGGATTCTGGGGTTTTTGGGTGCTCTAAGCGCAACAGAGATGTCCGTTTGAGCCCAAAGTGACCAAAAAAAAAGGTCCCCCCTAAATTCACATAAAAAACTTCTGAAAGACCAGAAAAACCTCCAGCTTCTGAAACACTTCAACAAAACATGAACAACGAGTAGCAAGATGGCTCTGATACCATGTTAGAATAGGAAAAACCCTATTCTCCCAAGAACACCTACATGCATAACCCTGTCACATGGAAGAAGTAAAGAACAGAAGACAGGAAGAATCTATGGAGGTCAAACTACAAGAGACATCATATGCAGAAGAAAACAATATATTAACAATATGTTTCAAGATGTTACAATGAGATGTGAAAACTCCTTATCGAAAACAAAGAGGTGAATCCTTATAAAAGTATACCAAAACCCTAAAGGTGAAAAACCTAAAGAATAATAAGATGCCTAAGTTTAACTTAAGCATAGGGTATAATAGACTAATAATTAAATTAATTAATTATTAGCTATAATATGACAACTCTAACAAAAACACTTTCCTGAGGAAAATGTATTGGCAGGTATGTAGGGCATAAAAGGTGTTCAATTTGGTTAAGAATGGTATACATGTGCTTAAAAAGTTCCTTCTTATGATTAGTACTAATCCCCACCATGGTTTTCTCCCTATTTGGGTTTCCATGAGATAAATATGTGTGTCAACTTTGTGGATGGACTTGCATGTTAATAATTTTCATTTGTTGTGATTAAGATTAATCTTGTGAATGTTGAGTCAAGTTTAAGAGGTTAAAAAGTTAGATTATTTGGTTTATATTATTGTGGCCCATTATAATGATGATTCAATTTAGTTTTTTAGTTCAGTTGTTCTCAGGTTAAGAGTTTTTCATCCAAAAGTTTGAAGTTGTTCATCTAGATGACAATGATTTTCAGATGAAGTTATTCATCTATATGACAATGATGTTCAGACTGTTCAATTTAGTTTCTCTCAGGTCTGGAAGTTGTCCAGAAGGTATTCTCTTTAGCTATGTTCTGGATACTACTAATATGACTATAGACTATTATTGTCATGCCCCAAAATTTGGGCACTAAAAACTTAACCAAAAGAACATAAATTTCTCTTTAATACTGCTAAGTTAACTATAGGAGATGAAACCTCTTCTACACCTTTGCAAATCACAGATTTAATT
>MU225106.1:715118-729809 GCA_018584345.1 Thuja plicata | reverse complement strand
TAATAACATTCTCAACATAATACAATTCATCAAGAGAAGAAGCAACAACTGAAACCACTTCTTGTATTTGGGAAACATCAATTGAATCAACTTTATCATCTACTGCTGTAACATTATAAACACATGTTCTCTTTTCACCGAAAACAGAGTGAGCTCTTTGTAACAAAGAAACTCCATCATCATATGCTCTTAAGTCTGAACTTTCAATAACATTATTTGCAACAGCAGGGCATACTACATGTTGATATGAATTTGGAAATTCAACATGGCATTCTCTTCTACTTCCAAATGCATCTTAATGGCAAGCATCTTTAGAGAAATGGTTCTTTATCAGTCCGTACCTTATGTTATTTTCAATCTCTATGGATGCCATGAATTCTTGATGCGAAGACTTAGGTTCTTTATCCCGCAACAAATAGCTCATATCCTTATCAAATGCATCAAAGTAGATAACTATACACACTTGATCATTGGGTCTACAATTTTCGGGGATATCATTATAAACTTTTCTGAATCTAATGTTAAAATCAGGAACTAGCTATTCATTCTATTATACAATATAGAAACCCTAAAATACTCAAGTTTGCTCATCAATGCACTCAGGAAATATCTCAAAAGATCAAATACACTCATGAATACATCTCCCATAACCATAAATTTGATCAAAGAAGTTGGCTCGACCCATCTCTCTTGTCTGCAACTTGAAAGACCATGCTACTACCATTAAACCCTGAAAATTGGATTTGAATATTTGAATATAAACGATCATAGGTGGCGCGAATGTCTATATAAATGGCTCAGAAAGTGATCTAACTTCCTTTTAAAACACAATCGTTGATCTTTATTTTTATCTATTATTTCTTCAAGCTCAGATCTGATCCTAGACACGTGGTATCCTAGTGCAATGCCTTAAAGATTAAACATCTTCATCTTGGCCATCGAGGGATTACGCCCACCATTAGATCTTCCTTACTTGTTGTGTCTTTATCTTTATTTTTGACCTTGTCCTTAACTTTCCTTTGACTCATCTTTAACCCTAGTATCTAAAATCTTTTATGTCTCCAAGTTGCAAGATCATTTCTTTAACCCTGAGTTCATTATGAGATTTCACGCCAGCCATAGGATCAGAACCAAGATCAATGATCTGCACTTAATCTCTAGACCATAGAACAATATTCCATTTCATTGTGAGATCACGAGACAACCCTAAGATCTAACCTTGATCAACTCTAAATCAATGACCTACACTGAATCTTTGAACCTGAAGAGCATATTCCTTTTCATTGTGAGATTACGTGAGAACCACAAGATCAAAACACGATCAACGGCTCAGAACTAAACCTGAATTTAACTTTATTGCAACTCTGATCCATTATGAGATCAAGCAACTGAGTGTATCTCCAAGTCTCCAAGCATCTATCCTAACCATGGTTTCATTCAAAGATCTAACACCAACCCTAAGATTATATTAGCATCAACGGCCATGGTTTAATCTTTGCAAACTCTAAATCTTAACTTTACTTAACTTCCTTGACTCTGGTTTAATCAGAGATTTAGCAGCTGAAGAAAACTCAAAGTTGCAGGATGATTTGTTGACTCAAGGGTTTATTCTAAGATTTCACACACAGTGCACAATCTAATCTTGATTAATGGCTGAGATCATAACTTGGTGGGCCCATCTTCAACTTTACGTGACTTGATTGTAATCCTAGTCCATTTGGAGTTCACACGACTGAGCATATCTCTAAGTCGCGAGAATATTTTCTAACCCCAGATTTTATTATGTGACTTCACACCATCCACAAGATTAGATTTGAATCAATAGTTTGTGCATAATCTCCTGATCTTTTCTAAATTTTGACTTCATCTTGAGACTTAGCGCAAACCAAAAGATCTGATATGAATCAACGATCCTCGTTAAATCTCTAAATCTTTCACTTAACCCCAGGACCATCTAGTGATCACGTGACTAAGGAAAAAATCAAACCAGACCTTAACTCTGAGTTTATTATGAGATGACAATATATTCTGAGTCGCTGAATCCTTGAAAGAAAAACTTAACTCATGGTTTACTTCAAGATCACACACTAGCCACAAGATTAGATCTACATTGACGGTCTATGCTAAGTCTCTGAATCTTTCTGTACTTTCTAATGTCTTTCCAAGATCATGCACCAGCCCTAGATCATGACTTGAAAAGGCACAGATCAACGAACCTTGCTAAATCTCCAAATAAAAAGGCTGACATCACCCTTGTCTAGTGATCACACGCCAACCACATGATCAAGACCAAGATAGAGAAAGGTCTACAGTGCGTGCAAAATCTCCAAATATTCCATGACTTTGACTTTTATCCTGATATTACACGCCATCCATGAGATGAAAACTTAAAGAGAACTTGATCGACGGCCTACGCTTGATCACTGATTGAAAAATAATATTCGATCGAGGTTGCGTGACTAAGAGATAACCAAGGAGATGTTAAAGCACACATGATAAAATAATAACTTAAGTGACTTGGAAAAGGTAATGAAGAATTAGACTGGTCCACCAAGAACATAGGGTTTATCACAAATTCATAGGGTTTTAAAGTCATGGAGGATTTTCAATATATAAACAAGGCTAAAACTAGACCTAGAAAACATGAAGAGAGCAAGAAAAAGACCAGGAGCCATGATAGAAACCATACAAGCTGAGCTCTACCCTTGTGGGAGCCTCATTTACTCCACTTGTAGCCAAAATTGCATAGGATAGGAAATTTGGGTAACACTAACATCTTTTTCAGACCACAAGACACAAATATTTTCTTCAGAGAAGTATTCATACCTCATTATCCTACTGAGAAGATACCCAACAACTAGTATCAAGGGAGAAAACATATTAAGACTCCCCCTCAGACCCTACAGTATGAGTCAATTATCAAAGGAGGAAACAACATCCAAAATGGATGTTAGACATCCATAAGAAAAACCCTTTGTATTCCACATTAAATATATCATATTCATTCTTTTGAGTCTTCTAGAACTATCAAACAATCAACTTACTCTTCAACATACTTGAAGAACTTAGCAATATGTCATGTCATGTTGCCTCTATAGTAGACCAGACTATCCTTATAGAACCTTACGAAATGTTATATCTTATTACACTTATAGAAAATCAAACCATCCTTTTTCATTTTTGCAGTTTCATTATTGTTGACATTGATATTTATACTACATTCCATTTTTATGTGCCTATATCCATTGCAACCATAGCAATATCCATTGAAGTTCTTGACACATTGGTTCTCATTCATTCTAATGCAATTCACTTTACTTCTACATTGCACTACCTTATGTCCTAACTTATTGCAATAATATCATCTTCCATTGAAAACTAAATTCCTTCTCAAACTTCTATAATAATTAACTCTATGTCTAACATTTTTTCAATCAAAATAGATACCATCAAAGGAAGAGTGATTAAAAAGAATAGAAGTAAATTTGCGATCCTTAATCCTCTTTCTCTATTCTTTGACAACATTTAATTATTCTCGTTCTTCTCTTGCTTTCGATCTATTGATTTCTTATCTTCCAACTACCTTTGGTTGACCATGTTTTATTTATTTTCAACTTGCTTATGATATGCTATATTCTTCCTATCTTCTACCATATCTTCTAATTTACCATGTCCTTTTTATCTTCCCCTTATTTATGGTCAGTCATGTCCTTATTGTCTTCCTCGTGCTTTTGGTCTACTATAAACTAGTCATCTTCCTTTTTGTCTACATTCTACTTCTGATCCACTATTTTCTTATGGTCTATCATGTCCTTGTTGATTTCTTCGTGTTTTCTCTACCATAATATATTTACCCTCCATTAGATCCTTTGATTCATTTTTTTCTTTCATCACTGTCCTTTGACATAGTGGATCCCACTTTTTATTAATCAAGTACCATTTCTACATTATCTCCCCATCTATCATTGTATTGAGTTAGAAGACACATATTCTCACACTTTTCTTCAGTATAATAGATATTACTAGTAGTCTTGAAACCTTCTACAATCCTTTTTCTAGTTTGTTTCTTTCCAATAGTACAACAATCACTTTTGAACATAAGTTCATAACCAGTTTTTCACATTTGACTAACACTCAACAATTTATGTTTCAAACCTTCAACATAGTAAAAATCACACGTTCTATGCTTACCATCAATTGAAATGGATCCTATCCCTTTGATTTGAGCACTTCCTTCTCCAAAAATTCTGATTGGTCCACCATCATAATCTTCAAACTTGATAAATCTTATTTTATCTCCTTTCATATGATTTGAACATCTGAAATCTATGATCCATGCATCTGCAATAGCTTTAGCATGCAAATAAATTTGTTATCTTCTTTGATAAATGGATAAAAACAAAGATTCCTCAATTGTTTCATTAGTGTCTTCATCCTTATAAAAATATTCTCCAATGAAATATAAGATATTTTTACCTCTACCTTTGAAATTAAACTTCTTTCTAAATTCTCCTTTCTTTTGATTGTCTTTCTTATCTTCATCTTCAGAATCACTATGATAATCCTTATATTTGCAATCATAAGAAAAATGCCATATCCTTCCACAATTGAAAAATTTAAGAGGTATCTTACCTTTGTATTTACTGATACCTCACTTGAATCTTCTTGAGAGATATGCATTAGATCCTTCAACATCTTGCATGTCTCTAGTTTAACATCTTCAACAACTCTAAATGCAGTCTCTCTCTATTTTCTCTTTCAACTTCTGCAAGCTCAAATGCAGAAAGTGACCCTTATTGAACCTTCCATAGGTATGAACTTCTTTGGTAGGGTTAATAAGATCTTGAGAATAATATAAATATCTTTTATATGTCCATCAACAAATTTGAATCAATCAACAACATCAATAACCCTGTATATGTAGCTCTCAACACTCTCATCTTCTATTTTTCTTAGAACTTCATACTTCTATTTGAGAATAATTAGTCTTGCTTTTTTTATCTTCAAATATCATTCATACACTAGTACTATCTTATCCCAAATCTCTTTTTCACCTTTCAAGCCTTTCACTTTTCCAAAAGTTGTGTCACATAAACTACTGAAAATGATTGCCCTTGTTTTCACATTTGTTTCCTTTTGTCTTTCTTCTTTAGTAGTCAAAGGTCTTCCAAAAGGAGGATAAAAGCCAAATTGAATTACCTCCCTAATACCATTCTGTAATGTTTAAATTTATTATTCCATCTTTTCCTTCCAATAGGGAAAATTTGTGTCATAAATATCAGTGCCTAAAAGTACAAATTATGTACTATCCCAGATCTACCTCAAGCAGTTAAATTTCTTCTAAAGGAATTTTTTGTGATACTAATTGATAAAAATACTTTGGATGTTGGGGGGTGAATCAACATAAAACAAAACTTCAACAACTAACTTTAGTAACCACCACAAGTAAAAATATACAAGTAAAGAACAAAATCAACAACACAAGAACCCCAAGATTTATAGGTGGAAAACCCAAACTGGGAAAAACCACAGTGAGCACTTTCCCACAAAGGTAATTCATTGAAGTATATATTTTGATTATAAAATATTTAGAGCTTACTACTTTGGAATACCAATTAGATGTGCATTTTCAATACAACAATGAAGGTAGATAAATAACAAGACTTACTACCTTACAGTACAAACAAGAGCTCACTTCTTCGGGCTTGCATACAAAGTCTCACTTTCAAAGTAGAAAGATACAATAACAAAATCTACTACCCAAGACTCACTGCCTTAAAGTAATTCCAACTCTTCAAAGTATATACAAATATATTGTCTTGATAATCATCTTATATGCATAACACTATCCACACTATCAAGAAACTATTACTACCATTTCTTCTCTTCCACTGTCACTCAACTCTACTATGCTAATTGTTGAACTGGTTCACACACTTCACTTGCTTCACACCTTACAATTGTATTTTTCCAAAGTACCAATGATACTTATATACAAGATAGATCATTGGAGATTACAACAAGGTCAGCCGAACCAAAAGATATTCACAAATGAGTTCCATGTCAGCCAAGGCAATATGAAAATGCAAATAAGACCAATGCCAAAAACATCAAAACTGAGGATCCAAATAGATAAGTGATAAAAATTAAATACATAGTTACCATATAGCATGAACTCATCTAGATAAGATATAAGTATTAAGTATAAGACCCAGACCTAAATTTGATATTTTAACAATCAATAAATATAGCACCTATACCTAAAATTGAAAGCATGATCCATCCTAGGAGAAATATAGACCAAGAAAACAATATACATGTACCAAAGATAGATCCATAATAAGTGGAACAATAACAAAAAATAATTTAAACTTGTAGAAGCAAACTGCCAAATATAACCATACCTCTAGACGCTATGGAGAGATCTACATGCCACATCGAAATCCATGTCAACATGCCACATTAGAAGCCATGTCAACATGTCATGTCATAAGTTGACACATTATTTTTATGGATGAAAAAATAACTAGAAAGAGTTGTAACACTGGATGACAGAGTCTCCAAAATACTAAGAACACATACCTGATCACCAGAGAATGCTACAACTAAGACCAAAACTTGAATTCATTTGTATGAGCAGCATCACATCTTAAACCCTCAATTCTAGAATATAAAGTACTCATAAAAGACAAATAGCTACAACTGTAAAATTGCTAACTGCTTTGTAACATAGTAACTATTACAACTGAACAATAGACATCCGGACCAAGAAAACTTCTAGTTATAAGAGTATAATATAGGAGCACTATAAAACACCATCTACTCATGATCACCTGGTACATACCTTTCTTCCATTGTTTTGAAACCATGTAGGATACATAGATGTCTTTCTTTGCACTGTAGTTCAACATTGAAAACATACTTGTCTTCCACTATACTGAAGTTACATCATACAAACTTACATTACCAAGAATAGAAATCTTTTGAACCACAAATCTTGAAGGAACACAAACTGAAACTCCTCCAAAACACTATGGAACACTATGTTTGACATCAATAACTACAAACAACAATCATATATTTCTAACACTGTTAACTTTTATATGGCTCTATTTTTCTAAACTTTATTATTTTCTACCTACTTTATAATATATTATAATATAAATATATGGATATTCTTATATCAGGTAATATCTATCATATTTGTTTCCAATATTGCATCATATGTGACTACGGTTGATAGCTTTGATATTAGGGTTTGATAGTTTAATCTTTCAATTACCCTCCAAAATGGTATCTATATGATAACTTGTTTGAGGTTTTCTTCTTTCATGCATATGAGTTCCATTATGTTTTCCATATGGATTATTTAGGTTTTCCATGATCCAATTCATGTATGCTTAATAATTATGCATTTTTTTAAAACAATAATCTATAGATGTGTGATGCGAGTGGTTCTAACTATTTTTATTCATTCTAGGATGTGTGGTCTATTTTATAGATATTTAGGGGTTTTGTTTTGTATTAGGAATTCCCTCTAAAACCCATAAAATCTTCAAGATGTTAACTTGTGTTCTTTTTACATACATGTCTCAAGAACTTCTTCATTGTTAACATTATTATTTTCATTGTCAAGTTCTATTCTACTAGAACTATCAGGATTTTCTCCATCTTCTATATATGGGGGTTTAGAGATAGAATATAGATTCTTTATATCTATCCTTCTTTATCCTTTTGTACTTTTTTAACATATGCTCTATCTTCTGTTTCTCAATGATATCATTAATATTTGCAAACCATCTCAAACCTAGTAAGGCTCTAAATGTGTTGAAAGATTCCTTCATTTTCAAAAATTCAAATTCAACCACCTATTATATCCCTAGTTTAGATCTTTTGATTTTTTCCCATGTGGTTAATGGTAAAATATTAAGGTTTTATCCTAGTCCAACCATAACATATCTCATTTTTTGGTCATTAAGATGTACATTAGTAATTAAGGGGATGTCTTCCCAATTCCAATCCTATGAGAGTTGGTTAATGTTTTTTTGTTTCTTCTTGTTCCAATATTTACCTAGATATTGTGTCTTTAACATGATGTCGTTATGTTTTCCTATAGAGGCCAAGTCTTTCGACATTCTTACTTCTTCTGTGAAGCAGGCCACTTCATTTTGTTGTTGTTGAGTGATGTGTTTCTTGGCTTGTACAATATTTTCATGTTGGTTTTTAATAGGGTATAAGTACTCCTATTATTCCTCTTCTGGGATAGAATCCTTATCTTTTTCAAAAATATCATTTTTCTTGTTTCTACCAACATATGCTCCTTTTTTACTTAATACATTGGCCTTCTTATTGGCTTTGAATTTCTTCTTTTTCTTTATTTCCACCATTATTGCTTCTTCATATTGTTATTCTTGATAGATATATTAGATGAATAGATATAATCTTTAACAAACTCTTATCCCTTGGAAATGTACTCTCTAGATTACTAAAGATCCTCTTTACAAATTATCCCCTTAGGATGGTGTGGTGACATTCTAGAAAAATGTCTTGTATTTTTACATTTATCGACGTCATTTGATTCTTCATTCTAAAATGCAAATATATTGTTTTTTCCTCCCCAACACTCTATTGCATAATGGTAAACTTTTCCATAACTAAATATAGTAGCATACTTTCTTCTTCTTCTTCTTTTTCTCTCTCTTCCTCTTCCTCAACAATAATTAGATTCTTTGTTGTCTTTAAGATATTCTATTGTTGATTGTTATGAATAGTACAAGAATATATCTCTTTATAGTGGTTGGTGGTAACCTCTATGTTTTATTTCATCAACACTACAATTATGGATATGAAAACCTTGTTTGTCCATTGATTTCATCCACTTTTAATTGAGGGCTTAGAGTCTGGACAATTTTTTGTGATATTAATATACTATTTTTTACAAATTGCACAATATAATGAATTTGGTTTTACAATTTTAATTGTCATAGTTGTTATTTTTCCTTAAGCCTTTGGATTGTCATTCCAACCATGACCTTACTAGCCCAAAATGTGCATCATATTTATTTAGCTTTTTGTGGCTCTTTGGCTAGAATTTCTGTTTGAATTGATAGTTTTCATACTAATAATTGAAGTTCCTTCACTCCTTTTTATTCATCTTTTTTTGGTCTCTCAAATTTTGGGCCTCAATATGATAGTCCATTGTAATTAAATCAGTGTACCATTCAAATAATATTCCATCTAGTCCTACATTTACGTCTTTCCATAGTTTGGAGGTAAAACATTCAATATTCTACTTTTATATTAGGGGTTCCTCCAATTTCTAAAAAATTCCTTAAATATTTTGTCATAGTGTTTCACTGATTCATTTTATTTTTATAGTAGATCCCTCATTCTACTAATTCTTTCTATAGGAACATCCAAAGTAGAAATATTTACAAAGAATTATTGTTTTACTTCATCCCAATTACTATTATGTTGGGGATATTTTTTATATACTAATTCAACTCTTCATTTCTCATGGATGCTACACAATCTAATAGCTTTGGTCAATCTTCTTCTTTTGCAATTCATTCCTAAAGTGACTACATTAGGAATACATGCTCAACTCCTATATTATCTATTCCAAACACTAGGATTTTGATTAAAGCCTCCATTTTGTGTGATTTCTACTCCGATTAAGATTTCCAGTTTGGTGGACTTGACTTTTTATCCTTCTTAATAGTGTGGATTATCTGTTGTTTCTCTTCTCCACCCTTGTCTCTTTCTAACTTTATATCAAAGAATTATTTTCATAATATTTCATCCAACAATGTGTCTTTCTTTTTTATCTCTTATTTCTTCTCTTCCTTCTATTCTTCTTTTTCCTATAGTAAATTTTCCACTAACATTATTCTAGTTTTAGAGAAATGAGAGTGGGTCTTGGTAAGAGGTTTTTGACTCTTCAAAATAAATTTTAATATTTTTGTTTTCAATTGAAATTTCATTAGTTAAAATCTTAATTCTTTATCAAATTTATTTTAACTTTTTCATTATTTTATGTTTCCTTTATTCCTAAATTTCTTATGCATCTATTAACTAGGTCTTGTGAAAATTCTTCATGTAGAGGTAAGACCTTCTCTAGAGTTTTCAAATATATCATAAATTTATCATCTAGTTTGATCATTATGTTTGATAGTTTTGATTTCATTTTAGGGTTTTAAGAAATTTTTAATAGGGTAGGAGCATCCTTGCTCTACATCCTCCTAAAAACAACCTTCTATATCTTCTATATTCATCAATGCTTTTACCCAAGCTAGTTAATTTTTTTCCTTATTTATCCCAGCAAGACTATGATTTTTTTGGGGATCTTCACATCCTCTTATTTTTTCTTGCTTCTTCTCCTTGGTAGAAACAACCTTGGTATGCTCAACAACACCCTCATTGACACACTCCACTCCTATTTTCCCCACAATTTCTTCCCCTTTTATCATTTTTATTTGTTTTATTTCCTCACCATTTGGGCTAGTCACTATTACTTTCATTGTGAATGCAATTTACTTCTTATATTGTGTTTATTTTGTCTTCTTTGGCCATTAGTGTTTTTGTTTTAGAATTCTATTAATCTTATATTATTTCCCATGGTAGTTATCTAGTAAATTTCATTTTTGGTCAAATCTCTTCATGGGTTTCTTTCAAACCTCTTCCACATTACCATTTTCCATCCCCTTGGCACCTAACCCCATCTCGCATGGTAGATGTAAAGAGGACAATTTTTCAATTTTTCATATCTTCTCCATCATTTTCTTTCCTTCTTTATCTGATATAAAATTTTGAATTTTAATTTTTTTTTGTAGTAGAAATCAACAAGACCTAGCGAGTGTCCTGACAATGAAACCAATATTATCAAGAAATCTAAGTGACAAAGACTAGAGTTCTAATCCCTAGTGATTTTCTAATGTTGTAATATTTATACCTCAGACTCAATCCTGTCGAGGAACTATGAAATTAGATCTAGAAAAAATATTAACTATTTATTAAAATAAAAAGAGCATGAACAAAATAAAATTTTAAGATTCAAAAGTATTTGTATTTATTTATATGCAATCAGTACACAATACATATCCTTATAGGTCCATATATTCATATATACATTCATGATATCTCCTTATATCTTACTATCTCACAGTAATGTATTTGGATTTTATATTTTACCCTATGTTTCACCTATTTATGGTGAATGTATATCCCAATATACTTATATCTACAACATGGAATTTGACCCTTGCAAAGTATTCCTAACTCATATTATATGGTCCAAAGTATATTCTCTGGAGACCTCATGTGGTAAGATGTGACGATATCTCTAGATGTATATCTAGTGATTATTACCTTCAAGCAATCCTCATCGTGAGTCATATTATACACTAACCAAGAATCTATGTAGCTAACACAATTGACTAAATTGACCCAAAAGATTGGATCATACAACTTTCTATTTCTCATAGGGTTATACTCTTCATATTAGTTACACCGTACTAAGAAGTGTAAGGAACTATGTGTTGATGTTTAATGTCATATTCTTTCAAAACAATCTTGAATAATTTTTTTATTTACTCCACTTTTATCTATACATATATTGAATGGAAAGATTACTTCTTCAAAAATAGTTTTTAGGTCCAAAACGTGGTGATAATATCACTCTTATACTTAACGAAGTAAATCCATGCATGACATGAGAATTCATTAATAAAGTTGAAAACATACTTGACCCCAAAAGATAGAGTTGAAAATGAAATATTATCACTATATATTAACTCCATAAGTGATGAAGACTCAAATCCATCAAACATGTACAAACATGCCTTGTGAACAAATTTTTGTAAAGTAGTAACTATCTTGATGTATTGTATATATTGAATAACCATACAATGGACATTAAAATAAATTTTATTCCCATCAATAGAATAAAAATTTTGGTTAATAAAGAGAAGGTGGGAAAAATCACGGGAATACAAACATCCTCAATGTAACCATCTTGCAACTAAATTATTTATTTAGAATATTAGACTCAATAAAGACTTTCCTTTGTAATATAAGTAGTAATATTATTATAGGAAAATGAATCAAATAGACCATTTTAATTGGTCATTTGATGCAAATCAACTAAATCAAGTTCACACATCTCTATAGATGAATATAAAACCTCATGAAGAAAAATGTTTTTCCTTTTCCTATGGAATAATACTTGGAGATATAAATATTGTTACACCACATGTACTCTTCCATTGCCTCTAAAATTTTAAATAAATGATGGGTAAGTGCACAAAGATGGTGAATAGAAAAGTGGCCACTCACATAAACAAATCCAAAATCACAAGTAATATGATCAGGTTGTTTGAAAACTCAAATAACTTAATCGCGTTATGAATCAAAACATTTGAGCCTTAATGCATACAAGGTTTTAAACATTAAATAGTGATTGGATTAAATGAAATCACAGTCACACTTTTAAAATCAAAGTAACGTAATCATATTTTTATTATCATAAAGTTTTTTTAAAAATCCAATTGTATCATTCTACTCACTGCTCATGGAAAAAAAACATGGGTTTCCAAAAAAAAAGCATAGAAAACTAGTTCATGTTTTGGACAATATAAGAAAACTCTTGTAACCGTGCCACAATGTCAAAAAGGTATTTATTTATATTATTATGCATTTTAATTGTTCTTATTTTTTATCGGTAAATTTGAATTTATATTCATAGTAATCAAAAGTTTACAAAAAGATCTTTCAAGTATTACAATGTGTAAAGGAGAAAAATGATGTTTATGAAATAAGAGTGTTTTGATACTCAAATCACTTATCACCTTTACATTTAATGTTTAGAGTGGAGGGAAAGATAAGATATTCCCTTTTATTCTTAAATGCACAAAGGAAGGATCCAAATTGATCAACCCAAAAAGGATCAATGCATAAGTGAATCAATCTATTGGAAATAAGAATAAAGAAGGAGATCCTAGGTTTCCCTCTTAAAATGTGTCATGTGAATGAATGGGTGTAAATGTGTGATATATTTACAATGATTAAGGATTTTAATTGAAATGAATGATAGAAAAGTACAAACCTTGAAATATAGCAGATCAAAGAACACTATTTTCTGAGGTCTGTAGGTTGTTTCTGGAAAAATTGAAGTATGATCTAGAACCGGAACGCAGAGACGAACAAAACCCAGAAATCATTTTTAATTCTGATGTCGTCTTATGAAAAAGGTCAACCTTGACCCACAAATGTCAACCCTGACCCAATAATGTCAACCCTGACCTGCACAGATCTGAAAGTGACTTTGTTCGCAGATCCCGGAAGTTTTCCAAAAAGGGTATCCAAATCTGGTCTCAAATCTGCAATTTTGAACCTGTACCTACAAGAAAAAGAGGTTTGCCTTAGTCAAACCCCGATTTAGGAATTAACCTTGAAATCAATAATTGAAATAGGAATGCTAGCAAGTATTAGAATTGAATCTAACAATGAAGCTATGATATTGAATAGATATGTAATTGTAATTCAAATGTAAGAAAGTATGTAAATATGAAAGCATGGACTTTAGAAACCATAAACCTCCATGATTGTATTCTTGGAATCCACCTTGAAGAGATGATGAAAGATTCTTGAGGATGTACAAAGGATCTTGAAGGAAGATCACACCATCATGATGGCTAGATCTAAGGCTTGAATGATAAATCTTGAATGCTTGAACCAAATCCCTTCAAAGGCTTGAAAGCTTGAATCCTTGATCTTCAATGGAGGAATTGAATGCTTGGGAAGAATACTTGAACACCTTGAGATCTTGAAAACATATAGAACAATGGATGCTTGAAACTTTTGCTTGATCACCTCTTATCACTTAGTTGATAGTTAGAGAAAATGAGAGGAGAAGGCTTCCTTTTATATGAAATTAGGGCACAATCTTCTAAGGAGGCCGACATAGGAGAATTAAATCCTAATTGGACCCATGCCCCTAGAAGTGGACCTATATTAAATATAGTTTAATATTTACCACTTTGGAACCCCAAACAGCCGACCCGGAAGTGGGAAATGAATTTTGGATTACTCCTGACAACCGACAAATTTCCAAATTTGAAAGGGGGACCCAGGTCAAGGTCAAGGTCGAAGATGACCTAGGTCAAGGTTGAGGGAAACCCTGACCTAGGTCAAGGTTGAGGTTGACCCTGACCTAGGTCAAGGTCAAGGTCAACCTTGACCCAGGGGGTCAGAACCCCTGGAAAAAGTGCCAGGTGGGATAGAAGGTGCCCGGAGAGGCCCAATCAGGGTCCTAAACCAGTACAGAAGCATGAGATGATGTATAAATAGGATGATGATATGGTAGAGGTCAAAAATGTCCCCTAAGGAGGGCTAAATTCTCTTAACATGGAAGTGCTTCCATTTTAAGATGATACATTAAGCCCCCACTTTAGCGGGAGTACGAAAATCGAATGTGCTCACGGTAAAGTTAGAAGAAAGACATTGGTGGATCACCACGAGGTAAAACATCACTAAGTCAAGGACATAAGCCCCTAGACAAAGGATTATAACTCAACATACATGCATAAAGATATGGAAAGTAAAGAGCAATCAATCATAGAAGAACATACATGCCTACATAAGTAAGACAAGAACAACACCATAGATAACATAGCTTCATGATCTAATCCTACT
>MU225106.1:680802-711126 GCA_018584345.1 Thuja plicata | reverse complement strand
GGAAGATCACACCATCATGATGGCTAGATCTAGGGCTTGAATGATAAATCTTGAATGCTTGAACCAAATCCCTTCAAAGGCTTGAAAGCTTGAATCCTTGATCTTCAATGGAGGAATTGAATGCTTGGGAAGAATACTTAAACACCTTGAGAGCTTGAAAAAATGTAGAACAATGGATGCTTGAACCTTTTGCTTGACCACCTCTTATCACTTAGTTGATAGTTAGAGAAAATGAGAGAAGGCTTCCTTTTATATGAAATTAGGGCACAATCTTCTAAGGAGGCCGAAATAGGAGAATTAAATCCTAATTGGACCCATGCCCCTAGAAGTGGACCTATATTAAATATAATTTAATATTCACCACTTCGGAACCCCAAAACAGCCGACCCGAAAGCGGGAAATGAATTTTGGATTACTCCCGACAACCGACAAATTTCCAAATTTGAAAGGGGGACCCAGGTCAAGGTCGAGGTCGACCCTGACCTAGGTCAAGGTTGAGGTCGACCCTGACCTAGGTCAGGGTCGAGGTAAACCTTGACCTAGGTCAAGGTCGAGGTCAACCTTGACCCAGGGGGTCAGAACCCCTGGAAAAAGTGCCAGGTGGGATAGAAGGTGCCCGGAGAGGCCCAATCAGGGTCCTGAACTAGCACAGAAGCATGAGATGATGTAGAAATGGGATGATGATATGGTAGAGGTCAAAAATGTCCCCTAAGGAGGGCTAAATGCTCTTAACATGGAAGTGCTTCCATTTTAAGATGATACACAATGTATGTCCATAATATATGTCCATTCTGCAAAAAACACCTAATGGTTACAACACCGATGACAATCTAAACACTACAAGCCATACCCAAAAAAATAGTCTCAAAATACATTTCATGCTTACAACGATCCCAAGATCATATTCCTTTTTTTTGACTTGAAAGTGAAACACTCACAAAAAACAAAAACTTTCAGCAACTCCTCATTCCTACCGAAACCATCCACACACCTCCTCCTGAGAAAAGTTTAGAATGGCCCTAGCCCCTGACACAGATTGTCCTCCAGTCATGTCTATCTTTGGGAGTTGGCAGTGGGGTTGCGGCCTTCCAGTGCTGTCAGTTGGCGTTGTTAACTTGACTGGTGTGATCTTTTGCCGCTTCACCTTGCTCAATTTTACTTGAGCTCTATGGGCTGCTACCTTGTCCAAGAAGTCCTGGATCATGACCTAGCCTCTCCTCACCTCAAGAAGACACACCTCCTTGAGCTGTGTGGAACTCCAAAAAACTAGAGGCTGAACCTCTCCATGATCACCTTCAATGGAACACCATGGTTTGTGCAACATTTTGAGCCCCACACCCAGCTCGGCTTGGTGCACAATGCCTTCCATGCCGACAGCCCACTTCGGCTCCAAACATTGTAAGGCCATAGAGAGAGTCTTCATCTTCAAATTCCCCACCATGAGGCCAAGAGCCAGGAAAAGGGAGGAGATATCCAAATTATTTCGTGGCCTCTAATCATGCTTAAGGAACTCCTCCCCAAAAAGTGTTGACAATGCCTCCATGAATTTGGGGTCATCGAAACAGAAGACATTACCTAGCCTCTGTGTCATTCATATCAAAACCCAGGGAGTTGTTTTGGAGAGTGGAGTGAAAAGTTCACCTCCATGACTAATAGTATCTTGCTCACTATGCAGAAAAAGAAGCGCAACCTTATTTCTTAGTACCAAAATGCTCTTGGCTCTTCGGGCACTATTTGTTTGTGCAGAAAGATCCCCAAGCTTCATGCTTTAAAGAGAGGCTTTTCTTGGTTGCATCCCCCGAGAATGCAATCACAATAAATGCTCTTCGTACAGGTTCTCATGAGCCCATCTCACAATTTTCGTTGAACTTGTGCGGGAGAGGGATGGAGTACTGGGTGTTTATTATGAAAAGATGCCAAATCTATCCATCATCAATACCGCAGATCATTTCATTCATGCAAAGTGGGTTAATAACACTTGTCTTTCCATTGTGCTGAATTTCCAAGCAAGTTGGCTTATTTGAATGTGTTCCATCACACACCAAAGGTTTTGGAGTACATAAGATCACCTTATGTTTATACCCGCGCCCCCATTGTTATAATTGGTGATGTTGTAGAGTCCCAAGGCCAATCTCATTACATCAGCTAGTCCCATCCAATATCAAGTTTAGTATAATCCTCCATTAGTTCGGTATTCTCATTTGGTGGCCTTCTTACTCCAATGTTTGAAAGTAAGTCTGCTAGGTCGTTGACTTCTCTAGGAACGTGGTTGATTTGGAACTCTGTGATCTGACTTAGAATGACTCGGATGCTATGGATATATTGATTTAGATACCATGCCTCCATTGCACCTTTTTTTATGTCATTAATGACTAACACTGAGTCTCCTTCCAAAATCAATTTTCGCACTCCTAAAGTGTTTACCATGTGGGCTGCTTCGAGGGCCGCTTGACATTCTTCCGCATTATTAGTTCCATCTAACAAGTGGGAGGCTCCCATAGCCACTATATCACCATTCTCTGACTGTGCAACATAACCAGCGCCTGAAGGGCTTGGATTCCCCTTTGAAGCACCATCAAAATTGATTTTGATCCAACTCGGCGGTGGTGGAAGCCACTAAATTTTCATGTGGTCACCAGCTATAGGTTTAGCCCTACAAAGCCCCTGAACGGGCCTGCATTTTAATTGTTCTTATTATGATTTGATTATTTAAATATTATTTTTCATTTTTTTCACAATTGATATCAGATCCTCCTACCCATGGGCTTGAACAATATTTACCTCTTGATCATCCTAGAAAAGTTCCTCAAATGGGTGACCCTCAAAGTCCTCCAAGAATCCCCTCTAATAAACTTGCAAAATGATTTGTTAGGTCAATTTGCAAAAAATACAGGCACTATTTCTAAAGTAGTTGCTACATTGAAGACCTCTCAACACAACCATCATACACCCCTTGTCATAGCCTTGGAAACAATGTTGACAAGTGTTGATGTAGTCACCAAACAAATAATAAAATGGAAATCTTATAGAGACTCGTGTTGAAATATTATTCACAGTCCTTGTCATGTGATGAAGTAAAAGAAAAAAAAAAGAAAGAAAACAACTCATATGTGATCCCTTCCCTGATCACAAAACCAATGTGCCTTTTCCTCTTAATTCAAAGAGATTTCCTATATATTTGCGTACTCACAAGGGCATCAAAAGTAATTTATGGGATAGATGGAACTAGTCTTCGATCAACCACCTTGTAATAATTTGAGGTGCCTTTATTTTTTTAAGAAAATTATATTGTGATTTTTTCCTCGATCAATCTCTCAATTCCTTTGATATGAGGGACTTCTAAGGAAGAGGTTTAGGTTCTTCCTTGGATAGAACACTAGCTCAACAAGCACAAAACTACCCAAATCAAGTACCACTAGTAGTCAAACCTATTCTTCATGTCACAATCCTAGTAGCCCTAAAGGAGTCCATGGAGGTATAGACACTTCAGGTGATTACCACACTAACTGATACTATCATTCGACATGACACACAATTATCTCAGCCTCATGGCCTAGTAGGTGGACCCTATGTTTCTTCTTTAGATGCATTTTTTGAGTTGGAAGGATATGAAGGCGAGTCTTCATTTTAATTATTCATGAGATTAATAGATATTTATAGGGAAATACCTTCAAGTATCAGGCCTCTGGGAAAGGAAATAGCATATAAACTTTGTGAGTTAGGAATATATCATGATTCTCAACTATGGTTTTTCTACATCAACTATGTGAGGAAATAGCAGCAGAAGATGATGAATGCAGGGTGGAAGTTATAGAATGAGCACTAGAACCAAATGATGTCCCAGATTCAAATGTAGAAGAAATTTTGGGCCAAAATGAAGAAGAGTCCACCCATGATGAAACTGGTATCAGTGACCATGATGATGAGGGGAAGGATCTTCTCAGTGTAGAAGAGGTTTCATATTTATTAGATATTGATATCAAAAACATGTTTAGAGAAATGGTGCAATTTTTTTCTTAGTCTACCAAAATAAAAGAGTTAGTGGATCAATGCATATTCAGAAAGTATCAGATTCCCAAAAGGATGATACACCAGATGACCACATACATTATGGTAGATATTATGAGAGGAATATCCCTGAAGATGATTTTGAAGATTCTTAAAATATCCCATTTGATGAAGTCCCTGAAAAATATGAAGAAATTCTCTCTGGAAATGATTTGTTCATGAATCCAGTTTGTGAAGCCAATGTGACCCATTCAGAATAGGAAGATAAAATAGAACTGTATGCAGTACAAGAATAAATTTCAGTAGATAATATTGATGCAGATATGAATCATGTTGACTCTCATAAGAATTCACCCAATAAAGAATTGCATCCAGAATTTGAAAATGAGATGGAAACACATATAATGCATATACCATAAGAAATTTCAGCGGAGATCTTTAGCAAATATATTGGCCCTGCACATGAAACAAAAGAATACATTAAGGAGTGCATTGATGAAGTGGAACCTGTAAGTATTATTCAAAAGAAAGATGTACATAGCATAGGTATGCCTTATGAGCATCAAGTTGAGGTAAGTATTTATGAAAACCCTATAAAAGGATCTTTGAATAAAATATTAGAGGAAAGTCATACAAACCATTATAATAATACTTTCAAATTTTATTTTTCTATATGCTCTAATCTAGTGTATGAAGCAGGAAACCAAGTGATAGGGAAGAATGACTACAAAGATGATTTTTGTATTTCCTCAAATATGCTTTTTGAGAAAGATAAGATATATCATAAGTATGAGGAAACAATTAAGGAGGGTGTACACCTTTAGTATTCTCATATGTTTTCATAGGGGAAGAGATACAATCAAGTAGTGATATTCTTGGATGAATATTTAAGTAAATATAAAAGATGTAATATCTCTGACCTACCACAAAGACTGGCAAGCAGTCTTAGAGCCATAATGTACAATGGGTACTTTGTGCATGTTTATAGAGAAACTGAGTATACTAAAGAAAGGGTTAATGATGACATATTCAGAAGTTTCCTGATGTTACACAATCAAAATAGAATCTTTGGTAGAGGAAAGCGTTGGTGTTCACTTTTTGGGGGCCTAGGGACACTCAATAATATTTTACATCAGATTAAAAATACATGCTGTTCTCTTTTCCTTGTTAATCATTAAATAGTCCTAGATGTTTCTAATTGATGTAGTTATGTAACTATTTTTTGCATGTAATGGCCTGCTTCTCTAGAGATAACTGATTTCTTGATATTCTCACAAGGGGAATACATCCCCAGAAAGGGCCACTGTTGGATTATAATTTTCCAAATAATTATCCTTCTTCCCTTAGCTTAGTTTTTCTTATTTTACCATATATTTTCTTAGCATTTCTTTGTTTACCACGTTGGTTCTACTATAAGAATAGTTATTGCATTCTGTTGTTTTCATGCATGGAAGGATTCCATGGTCATCTACCTGACAGACACCGAGAAATCCTTGTCGACATGCATCCGTGGTAGCGAGAGTATTTTTTTTAAACCCTAAAGGTGGTGAACTTTAGTGTTATTTGACTAAGTCAACTGTCGTATGGTCAAAATCATGTCGAGTAAGTTGCAGGTGGTTTTTTTGATAAACCAAATGATATAAAGCATTGAGTGAGATCAAAGTAAATCAACGGCTCTCGTGATCCCATGCTGAGGTCATCCATATATAAAATTTGGTCGTGGGATAACAAAATGGTACCACCTGTCCTACCTTGGCGATCAACTGGATTAAAGACCAAATTACTAAGATGCTTATCTTTTTGCATGTGATGGAAATCAACAAAGATCATTTGATCTATCAGAAAAAGTGCTCGGGAGTTATCTTATGTCATCAATCAAAGGGTTGTTAAAAGACTGCAAAGATCAACGACTGTCATTATCCCGCAAAAAAAATTGCACGATGGATATTATGGACGGTAAAACGAGATCATGTCAGGTGTAAATTTTTGGCAGAATCAAATGAGTAAAGAACTGCAGAGATCGATGGTCATTGCTATCCCTTGAAGGAAGTTGCAGGATCTTTATTTTGTGTAGGATCACGTGATTGTGCAATGTGTCCTAGGCCCATAAGCAACTGAGAAATAAGATAGAGTGGATAGTAGGTGATGATATATTATTGGTTGATTATGTTGACTAGGACACGTGTTATTATAATACTGATTAAACCAATATTAAACAACACACTACTAAAGTCTTGATGTTTTGGCATGTGGTTAAAATTGATAGAGATCTTTTATTCTAGTTGTAAAGGTGATTGATATTTAAGGAAGCCATGAGATTGTTTGATGGTTAAACCTTGGAAGAGATCGACGGTCATCGCTACCCCATGAAGAAAGCTGTAGGATGTATAATTCAGGCGGGATAATGTGATCATGACGCGTGTAAAGTTTTCAATGAAGTCAGAAGGATTAAGAACGGTAAAGCACTGTAGAGATCAACGGTCTTCGTGATCCCGTGATCAAAGTTGCTAGGTCTTTATTTTAGGAAGATCATGAGATCAAGCCACATGTCCTTAGTCGATAGATGATGGATTTTTAAAGGGCAGAAAGAATCAACGATCATCATTCTCCCACGAAAACATTTGCATGATGGTTATTTTGTCTAGCATAACAAGATCATGCCTAATGTCTTGGGCTCGCAAGCGGTTGAGCAGTAAGATAAAGAACTTGTGGTTTTCTCTAACAAGTTGCACCCCGATCGTCAATTTGAAGCATGTGCTAAATGATGGTGTGTTTAGTATCTCAAGAGTTAAGAAGGGTCAAAACAAAGGCATTGTAATAGAACATCACGAGCCAATTAGAAGGTGACAGATGGCAGGGCAGGATTTAAACTGAGGATAAAGAGGAATATGTTGATTGTTTTAATCTAATTGGCCAGAAATATAAAGTATCAATGTGCGAAGGTTTAAAAGGATTAAAAAACTACAATTATGAATTTTAATAGCTATAAATTGGTTTTTAAGAAAATTTGGATATTTTTCTATTGTAACTTCTCTATTTTAGTTGTTGGCTTAGGATTAGATTGTAGTTAGGAAAAGGCACATCGGTCTGAAGCTTGTTTGCATCCCTTGGAATTTATATAAATTGAGATTCCAAGACCATGTGGAGGGATATAACTATGATTTATTTTGATAGATTTTTAAGATCCGACAACTGCAAACATGAACCCATATGTACTATTTTTTTCAAAATCAATAAAGGATCTATATTTTTGTCTCACTTGTGGTAAGAAAGTTTTTTTTTTTGGTTAGTCACTTGTTATAATTGAGGGGATCAATTAATATTCTTTCAATGCTTGTGTAGATATATTTAGTCTCATATCCTTGTTTGATTATCAAGGAGTCGGTGAGAAGTTTGTGTTTCTTACTTCTTGTTCAATTGGTCTTCTAGCGAGGGAAGTTAAATTCAATTGGACTAGCAAGGATATAATTAGGCTTAATTTCTTTGCATTGACAATATTTGAATAGTTGATGGTATTGGAACATATATTGTCTTACAAGGTTGTGCATAGGACTTGATTTGGATTGACTCTATTTCCCAAGTTGGAACAGACACTGATCCTATCTATTATTGGAAAATAGGCATTTGGTTCTAAGTTTAAAGTTTTGTTTCTATTCATTGTCCATTTCATGTTAAGCATTATTTCAAATAAAAATTTATCAAAGAATCCTTACAAGTCTTCATTTTGAAGCATTCTCAAAACATACACTTATTTTATAGTTGTGATCTTCACAATTAGATATGGTTCAAGGAAGTGATTTTCTATCTTAAAGAGATCATTCAGTTTCACACATTATTATCTGCTATAAAAAAATCCTTAAGCCGGGAAGTCTGGTTAAGGTATAGGTTTACCCAGCTTGGTTTTGCAGAGCCTAAAGTGTAGAGGAATTGAATTATCATTTACAATTAATGTTAGTTGGCCAAGACAATTGGACAATCCCATAATTGAGTTGGCAAGCTCATAGGATTTCCAATCTATTGTTTTGGCAACCAATAGTGAGAAGAGATGACATTATCTCCAACATTCATCTCTAGAACATCTTAATTTTCTCAAAGAGGAGAATTTGAAGCTCAATGAGACTATTTCATTGTGGTTGTGTGGAATAAGTGTCAATAATGTATTTTTTTTTCCTGTGTATCCTCTATGTGAGATCCTCACCTACCACAACAAAGTGCTTTTCAAATGTTTGTTGGAAATAGCCTAAGTTTTTCTTCTCCAATGTCTATTTTATAGAATTATAGACTCCAACAAATGGATTTACATTAAGGATAAAATACCGTAGAAACAAACCCCCAATTTGTCCTTGTCCCTTCCATAGGTCATACACTTGCACTGCATTGAGTAGCTTATTATCTTTTGAGAATATCTCCTTAACTAACTTCTCAGTGATTAACTGAAGTAGTATAAGTGATTGCAATACGTTGAAAGCATTGGAAAGAAAATTGGAAATTAATTAACAAGGAAAAATTACACTTCTAGCTTAGCGATAGAGAATTTCCTCTCCAATGTTACTTTTCAAGCTCTTTTTGAACTGGTAGTAGTGTACATCTTGAATATATGTGTTAGCTGACTGTCTTCAATGGACCCTGAGAACAACAATTCCCCATCACAAACTAGAAACCATACTCTATAATTTCATGGAAAATACTCCATTTATGGTCTGCTACAAAGCCTGCAAGATTGGGAGTACTAGATTTCACCCTCGGCCTCCAAAGATTGTTTTGAATGCATAACCTTTTTTTCAAAAACTTGCTGAAGAAATTAAGAAAATATAGGATGAATTGAAATAAGCCAGAGGCCTGAATATATTTCCCTTCACATACATGAGAGGAATGACAAAATTTAATAGGTCATGTCATTATAATGATGCAAGGCTTCGCACACAGCAAGAAGCCACAAGTTACAAAATTTGGGTTTTTTTTTTGGTACTGAATATAACCTATGTACAAAGAAGACAATGTTAGTATTTAAAATAAATATCATCGGCTTGTTTTCTGGAAATCTACCCACTTTGGGTAATAATTTCCCACATGTGTGGAAACCTGAAAGCGTACTGAGAAGGCTTGGGACTCATGAATTTTCTAAATTTCTCTACCATATCACATATTTTCCAGATCCCCTGTAAATGTACATTAATCAATAAGTGAATTCATAATGATTAAAATTTACCACTTTAGTTGTCCATACTTATACTAATCTATGCCAATTTCCTAGTGTTCTTTCTTATTGTAGTCGACACATGAATTGATGTGGTATATGGAGTCATTTAAATGTAACTAAGCGTAGATATACCTGTGCATGGTTTCACTTATCAATATCTCTACAAAGATCGGGAATTTATCCACCCTATCCCCATTCTCTATAATGAACACTTCTTCCTTCTGACATCCCATATTCACCAAGTGATCTGCCAACATATTCCCTTCCTGTGTGTGAAATGTGAAAGGATTAAAACTTGTCTAACAGGTCCGAGACATTATGTAGCACATATTGTAATTTCAAGTTATGGTAATATCTTTCTTTACATGCATTTATGATTATTAATGAGTCACCTTCAATATGAATGTTGGATATACCTAGACTTCTAGCAAGTGTTAAACCGTGCAAAAGTGCAAGTGATTTTTCTCTGTTATTTGTACTTGGTGGAAGAGCAATAGATTTAGTTGCTTTCAATATCCCTTGTAAATCTCAAATTCAAATCCCTACACGTGACACCCTAGATTCCCTCTTGAAGAACCATCAAAGTTCAATTTATAAAATCCTATGGTTAGAGGAAGTGTACAACACACCATTTTTCCAACAATAATAATTAAAATACATTAGGATTATTTAACTTCTAATTTTTTGTCTTAGTAAAATTTCATTCATTGTAATTATATTTTAATTTACCTAATAAAAAAATTGCAACTTAAAACTTAGATTAAAAGTTTGACCAAGAGAGAAACTAACTTTTGATTACTCATTTCATGCCAATAATTTAACGATAGCATGTGCCCTTGAGGATTTAAACTTAGGGTAACATATCATTTGATCTCTCTCTCGCTCTCAACACACACACACACACACACACACACACACACACCATATTTATCCCTCCTTATATATATATATATCCCTCTCTTTAATTTTTCTCTCTATTACTTGTCTCCATCACCTTCTTTCTCTCTCACTCTACCCCCTCTATCTCTATCTCCATATTTTCTCTCCCCCCTCTCTCATGCACTTCATTTCTCTTGTATGATATTTCCACCTCTCTATTACTCTCTATCTCCCACTCACCACTCTATGTATCTTTCTATACACACATATTTTATCTCTCTCCCTATATGTCACATCTCAACCTTGTATGTCCTACTCATCAGGATTTAGTGTAGAATCTCTTTGGCTTTGACTACTTAATATACTTATTTGTCACCTAATTAATGTGTATTATGGTAGTTATATTAATTATTATGTGATTGGAATATTTTTGAAATTTATATGATCATATCAAAATATGAGAATAAATTTATTTGGGATTATAATTAGATGTCAAGCAATTGTCAAATATGGAACAAATTGATATTATTTGATGAATAATTGATTTGAGATTATGATTTAAGAGCTAACCCTACTGATGAAAACTTGAGTGTTGTAAGTGGTTGACAGGATTTGAAGGCAGGAATGTGCCCAAGTAGAGGTGGTTAGTATTTTGACAGCAGTCAATTTGATAGAAATATGACACTCACACACTCACTTAGTTATATTAATGATCTTAATATGTTTTATTAGATCCTAACCCTACCTGCATGTTGTGCCTATATGCGTATTTTTGAAAAAAAAAAGTGTTCTTTTTCAATGCATACGTGTTTTCGTGATGGATAGGAGAATTTAATTATTATTTTTAATGTAAATGTACACGTGTGTATGTGAATAGTTAGGAGTATTGTTGTGTGTTCACATTATTATAGCATTGAAAACAAACAATTAATAATGTGCTCAAAATTAAACCTATTAGATTATTCCCCAATATTTAATTCCAAATCATAAAAAAATATGATTATGAAAATGTAGTAAATAAATAATTATTTTTAAAAAAAAATTGAAAATCAACTTTTATTTATATTTTATATACAAATATTTAAAATTTAGTGTAAAAGAAAAACATGCTTTTCCCATTTAAGGATATGCTATCACACCATTTTCATTGTAAACAAAATAATAATAAACTTTTCCCATCAAATATATGAGGAGAATGATTTAAAAATGGAGGTTCAACCAAATTAATGGACATCCCTATTAACTATCATGCTATGTGCCTTTATAGGAAGAATTATTTTTAAAAGAGAAAAGGGTGTCTTCATAGGAAGAATTAATTTTAAAAGATTCCTCTCACAATTAAAATTGAAATATTCCTCACACAATTAAAATGCAAGGAATTTCATGCTAAATATATGGGGAAATTATGCTATAAATGGGTGAATTATGAAAGAAGAAAGGAGAGGGGGTAAAATAGGATTGATGTAAAAATAAGAGAAAGTAGTTTTGTAAAACGGGGGTTCAAAATAGAATGCAAGTGATGAAGATAGGGGGTATGATATGGACACTCTCTTATGAACTATTCCTAGTTCTTCACCAAGCCTCTTTCAGGACTTCTTAGGGATTCTTTCTCACCTATAACCCTACTACCTTAAAAGGTTTCAACTCTTTTTCCTCCTACTCTCCTAGAGCTCCACTACCAATTCAAGATGCTCACACTTCCACTATGAATTCACAAAGGTAAGCTCATTTATCTCCTTCCTAGCCCTTACACAATCACCTTGCAGGAGTATAGGGATTTCAAATAATCTAATTCAATCCTCAAAAAATCCTTCTTGATTTATATTATAGTCATTTCATCATCGCTTTCAAGACTTCCTATTTTTAAGGCCTACTAGGCTAGTAGGTCACAATTAGCCCTAATTTGGGAGTTTTGGGGATTTCATTCACAAAAATATCTAACAAACCTCTGAACTCTTCAGTGATCTAGACACCCTTTTGGAATACCCTAAATATTTTGTTGGTCTTAGTCCTCCAATCCTCTGTCTAGTGCCCAACCCTAATTTGGGTATTTTCATAAGAAATAGACTTATATGCACTCTTTTATTGGAAAATCCACTCAAATGGATTCAATGGCTGTTTGTGTCTTCACCAAGGTTCTGTATGAACCTTGTACACTCTTGCATGCTCTTGGATTTTTCAATCCAATCAACTCTTGCAAGTTATTCAACTCTGTTACTCTTTCTTCCTAACTGGGCTATGGCGAAGCTCGCCTAGGGAAAGAGTTTAAAAAAAAAACATAGCTTTCCAGACTCCTAAAAAAAGGAAAAGAATGTACATTGAATATACTTGTAGACCTCCAAGGGTCATGAGGTTACCATGGGTGGGTTTCAAAGTAGAGCCATTTCATTGGACACAATTCTGTATAGTCTAGTGAACGAGAACCAGAGACAAGATTTTTATTTACACACCCCAAAAATTTACAAGAATCGAAACCACAACAAACAATGTGAGTAAATATGCTACTCTGACTAACTATAATGAAAAATGTGCAGGTTCAATCCATTCAGTATGAAATTACAACATAAACACAAGACTACAGAGAGGTGTCTAGAAGTGTCATTTTCTTCACTATTGTAATTCTTGTCAAATGTTAACCAACCCGGTTACAATGCTCAGGAAGACCTTAAATATGTCCCACCATTTTTTCCCCATTGGTTCTAACCTATAACTAACTTAGGGAGAATTTCACACTTTTTCCCAAATGTTGTCATGCAACATTGAAAAGTTGAAAATGTTGCTCTAGAGAGACTTTTTGCAACTTTTACATCTCTTCCAATTTTAATTATATAACCCATACTATGGGTTCAAAATGATATCTAGGAATCCCCTAAACATGCCTATAACCAAAATAAGATCTATTATGCACTCTTGGTTCCATTCTCCACATTATGCCACTTTGGGCTTATGTTAGCAACTTTTGGGTCTATTTGACACATTAGGATAAATTTCCACAACAAAAAACAACACCCTCCAAACTATACCTATTGGACTCTTGAAGAATCCTTATTTATCAACATGACTTTGATAAGGTCTTACAAACAAAGATTTTAGGGTTGAGAACACCTAACCCCTAGGTGCTCCTGCACCATTATCCTCCAAAAGAAAAGAGCTTAAGTCACATCAGGTGTCAGAAATGTAACATCAATTCCTAAATTTTTGAAATCTCCTTCAGGTACCCAAGTAGCTTCTGCTTCAGGCATATTTGCCGACTTGATCAAAATCTCCATGTAATTCCTATGTCTAGTCTTCTTTTCAACACTTGAATCTAACACCTTCTCTGCCTAAGGCTTGGTTTGGGGAGGCAAGGTCAGGTCAGTGACCATCTCTTCAACATTAGGAACTACTTCAATTTCCTTAGGGTTGGGACCTTTATACTGCACTAGGTCTGCTATATTGAAGACATGAGAGAGAGCTATGTATTTTGGTAAATCCACCTTATAGGCATTGGTGCCATATTTGGATAGTATTCTACAAGTACCTATCCTTCTCATTTGTAGTCTAATTGGTACTCCTTTCTAAATCCTAGACTTGTTTAGATGGACCATGAACTAGTCACCAAGCTCAAACTGTATATATCTCCTCTTAACATCAACCTTATCCTTTGTCTTTTGAGTGTTCTATGTCAGTGTTTGCTTGACTTGTTCATGAACTTCTTTCGTGCATTGTGCAAAATCCTCAACATGTACACTCCTTCTTTCCATGCTTCCAAGGTCTCTAATTTCTTGTACACCTCTTGGATGTAGACTATATACCACTTCAAAAGAGCTTCTCCCTATTGTTCTATTCATAGTATCATTATAGGAAAATTCTTCTTAATGAATCACTTGATCCCAAGCTTGCCCATATTCCTTATTCAAACATCTTTAGAGGTTTCCAAGGGTCATATTGACAATTTCTATCTACCCAACTATTTGGAGATGGTATGCAGACCCAAAAGCTAAGTTGGTACTCAACCTTTTCCATAAGGTTTTCAAAAAATGACCAACGAACTTTGTGACCATGTCTGACACTATACTAACTGGTATTCCATGAATTATAATGACTTCATTGAAAAAAAAATGAGCTATATGACTGGCATCATGAGTCACCTTGAAAGGAATGAAATGACTCATTTTACTAAACCTATCTACAACAACATAAATACTATCAAAGCTGGTCTTTGTTTTGGGAAAACCAGCAATAAAATCTATACTTACACATTCCCATTGCCTATTGGGAATCGACAATCATTGATAAAGGCTAGCATTTATGGAAGCTCCCTTAGCCTTCTGACATATGGTGCATTGTTCAACATACTTCCTTACATCACTCTGCATTTTACGTCAGTAATAGAACCTTTGAACCAACTCTAAAGTCTTATTCAAACTAAAGTGCCCACTTAAGCTACCATTGTGCTTTTCATGAATTAAATTATCCCTCATTGACCCTTTTGTAACACACAACTTTCCACCCTTAAAAAAAAGTCCATCTTGAAAAGTGTAATCTGCATGTTCACTCTGAAAATAAATATGAAAATCTTGGCATACCTTATAATCTTTTGCAAAGTCTCCATCCTCCTTTTAGAGGTCCTTAAAACCCTCAAATCCTATACTTTTCAACTACACTTCCTAGACTGTGAGTAGCCTTCTACTCAAGGCATCATCAACCTTGTTACACTTCCCCTTGTTATGTTCTATTGTGAATGTATAAGACTACAGATACTCTACCCATTTGATGTGTCTATGACTCAACTTATCCTGAGAGTTAAGGAAACTAAGTGCTTGATTATTAGTGTAAACAACAAACTCTTTAGGCAATAGATAATGCCTCCATTTCCTAAGTGCTTGAACAAGTGCATATAACTCTAAGTCATAGGATGAATACCTTTTCTTAGCTTCATTAATATTTTAACTGGAAAATTCCACTGGTCTATTATCTTGGTTCAAAATTGACCCAACTGCTATGTTGCTTGCATCACATTCTATGGTGAAGAGTTTATCAAAACTAGGTAGTACTAGTATAGGTTGTGCAGCTACCTTTTTCTTCAAAATTCCAAATCCCTTATCTGCTTCCCTTGTCCATCCAAACTTGGCTTTCATACCTCCTTTGATTGTATCCAATATGAGAGCACAAATTTAACTAAAGTTCTTGGTGAACTTTCTATAGAATTGAGCCAGTCCATGAAAACTCCTTACTTCACTAGTTGTCTTAGAAGTAGGCCAGTTTAATATTGCTTCCACATTTTATGCATCCATCTTCAAATCCCCCTTTGAGACCAAAAGACCAAATAGACAAGCTCCTGCTTCATAAACTCACATTTCTCCAAATTTATGGTTAGTTGTTCTTCATGCAAATTTTTTAGTACAATTTCTAAATGCTTCGGATGATCCTCTTTAGTTTTACTAAAAATTAAGATATCATCTAAGTAAACAACTACAAATTTACCAAAAAAATCTTTGAGGACTTTATTCATGAGTCTCATGAATGTGCTAAGATAATTGGTGAGTCCAAATGGCATGACAAACCATTCATAGAGGCCCTCAATGGTTTTGAATGTTGTCTTCCACTCATCTCCCTCCTTGATTTGAATTTGATGATAACCACTTTAAGGTCTATCTTGGTGAAGTACTGTGCACCCCCTAAACAATCGATAAGGTCTTCAATTCTTGGAATGGGAAACCTATACTTGATTGTAATTCCATTTATAGCTCTTGAGTCCATACATAATCTCCATGTTTTTCCTTTCTTGGGTGCCAACACTATTGGAACTACACATGGGATAATTCTTTTCTTTATCAATCCACGATAAGGAAGCTCTTGAACTTGTTTGGCCACTTCTTTGTTCTACTCGAGAGTCATCTTGTAAGGAGCTTTGTTAGGCAATGAAGCCCCCAAAATGAGATCTATCTAATAACTTATTTCCCTTTGTGGAGGTAAAGTAGCAGGGTTTCCATCACTTGTAATGTCCTTGAAATGTTCTAACAAGGTTTGTACCTCTACAAGAATGTTCATTGTCTTATCTTTATTCCTCTCTGTTGGTTGCACAATCATCGCAAACCCAAATCCTTCTCCTTCTTTGAGAGTGTCCAAGAAATCTTTTTCACCAACTTGAAACACATTAGGGCTTCTAGACTTACCCTCTTCTCTATCTCCAATAGAGTGTATCTTACAAGTGACTCCATCTTTTTGGAAGGAGTATGAGTTCTTTTCTCCATGCTGGACTGCTTTTCTATCATATTGGCATGGTCTTCCTAATAGTATATGGAAAGCATCCATTGGCAAGATATCACACAAGATCTTGTCTTTGTAACCCCCTACGGTGAACTCCACCCAAGTTTTCTCATTCACCAAAGCATGCTTCCCTTTAGTTATCCAAGTAACCCTATAGGGATTACTATGAGAAATTATTTACAATTTCAACGTGCTTACTGCCTCTTCTAATATTAAGTTATCTATGGACCCTAAATCCACAAAAACATTGCACACTTTTCCCATCATCTTATAATTTATCCTAAACAAGGATCTCCTTTGGCTTGGCTCCTCCTTCAAATGTTCTTTTATCAAGACTCTTATGATCATGAGTTTCTCTCCAACCTCTGGGTCTAAACTCACCTATGGTGATATCACACTTGCAGTGTCCTCTTGCACATAGTTTATCCTCATATCCCCTCCTTGGGATGAAGAAAACTTCTTAGGGCATCTATAGGCAGGGTTCCCAATTTGATGGAAATTATAACATTTTATTGTGGAGAAGTAGGATCCTCTCCCTGATCCTCCAAACCTACCTTTGTTGTTGCTGCTAGATCCCCTTCCTCTATAGTTTCCTTTGCTATTGGACTCCCCACTTTACTCTGCCAACTTGGATTCCCCTTGGGATCTTTGGTCTATATTTCTTCCACCAAAACCACCTTTGTGACCTCTATTATCTCTTCCTCTGCCTCTGCACCTATTAACTTGCTCATACTTCTTTTTTCTTTTCTCTTCCACCTTGAGTGCCAATTGGTAGCATTTGTGGACTTTATTTGGACTCAGCAAGATAATATCTTCTTGGATACTCCACTTTAACCCATTAAATTATCTTTCAACCTTGATACTTTCATCTTCTATCACATTGGACCTCAGACACAACTTTTTGAATTCCTCTATGTATGTACTCACATCTAGTTCTCTGTCTCAAATTTTGCCTCTTCCTATGGAGTTAAATTTCATAATCATCAGGGATGTATGTTTCTTTATTCTTGGAAACCATGCCCTTCCAAGTAGAGGTGGGATTCTTACCTTCCTTCTTTATCTCAACTTGGAAAAACTTTCACCATGTTAAAGTAGCCCCACTCAATCTTTATTTGGCAACCTTAACCTTTTGTGCTTCACTTACACCTTCACACTCAAAGTGATTCTCTAGACCTTTAATCCACTCTATAACTACAACGGGTTCCATTTTTCCACTAAAAAGGGGGTATCCCTTCTAATGCTTTACCACTCATAGCCTTGAGGGCCTTGAGAAAGAGTTCTTCTTGGATTCCAGGGTTTGGCTCAGGGACCTCATCTTCCACTACTTTACCCTTCCCTTCTTGCTTAATTATATTCTCACTAACTTCTACAGTCTTCACTTCTAATTCTCCTAGCTTCAAATCTAGCTGCTCTAATATTTCTCTAGGAAATATATTCTCTTCTTCTTGGTCATCAACCTTCTTGGTCAAATCTGCATTTGTCATCATCCTGGATTCTCGAATTGATTCAAGATCAGACATCTAACTCACACTAGCCCAAATCTTTAGGCTATGATACCACTTTGATAGGGAGACTCTCTTATTGACTATTCCTATTTTTACCAAGTCTCTTTCAGGACTTCTTAGGGCTTCTTTCTCACCTAGAACTCTACTACCTTAGGAGGTGTCAACTCTTTTTCCCTTTACTCTCCTAGAGCTCCACTACCAATTCAAGATGCTCGCACTTCCACTATGAACTCTTTGTCCCTTACACAATCACCTTGCAAGAGTATAGGGCTTGCGAATAGTCCAATTCAATCCTCAAACAATCGTTCTTGATTGATCTTGTAGTAATTTCATCATTACTTTCAAGACTTCTTATTTTTTAGGCCTACTAGCCTAGTAGGTCACAATTAGCCCTAATTTGGGATTTTTGGGGCTTTCATTCACAAAACTCTCAAATAACCCTCTAAACTCTTCAGTGATCTAGACACCCTTTTGGAATACCCTAAAGATTTTTTGGTCTTAGTCCTCCAACCCTTCGTACAATGCCAAACCCTAATTTGGGTATTTTTCATAAGAAACAGACTTGTTTGCGCTCTTTTATTAGAATATCCACTCAAATGGATTCAATGGCTCTCTATCTCTTCACCAAGGTTCTGTCTGAACCCCACACACCTCCATGGTCTTGGATTTTCCAATCCAATAAACTCATGCAAGTTATTCAACTCTGTTACTCTTTCTTCCTAACTGGGCTATGGTAGAGCTCGCTTAGGGAAAGAGTTTAAAAACAACAAACATCATTTTATGGACTCCTACAAAAATGAAATGAATGAAAATTAACTCTACTTTCAGACCTCCAAGGGCCATAAGGTTACCACGAGGGGGTTTCAAAGTAGAGCCATTTTATTGGACACAACTCTGTATAGTCTACTGAACAGGAACCAGAGATAAGATTTTTATTTACACACCCCAAAACTTTATAAGAATCAAAACCATAACACGCATTGAGAGGAAATATGCTACTCTAACTAACTACAATGAAAAATGTGAAAGTTCAATCCATTGAGCACGAAATTACACCAGGAATACAAGATTACATAGAGGTGTCCAAAACTGTCACTTTGTTCACTATTGTAATTCATGCCAAATGTTAACCAACCCAGTTACAATGCTCAGGAAGACATTAAATATGTCCTCCCACCCTCTTTTTCCCATTGGTTCTGACCCATAACTGAATTAGGGCAATTTTCACTCTTTTGCCCAAATGTTGTCATGCAACATTGAAAAGTTGCAAAAGTTGCTCTAGCAACTTTTTGCAACTTTTACATCTTCCACTTTCAATGCTCTGGCCCATACTATGGGTTCCAAATGATATCTAGACATCCCCTAAACATTCCTATAACCAAAATAAGATTTATTATACACTCTTGGTGTCATTCTCCACATTATGCCTCTTTGGGCTTACATTAACAACTTTTTGGGTCTATTTGACACATTAGGCTAAATTGCCACAACAAAACACAACACCCTCCAAACTATACCTATTGGACTCTTGAAGAATCCTTATTTATCAACATGACCTTGATAATGTCTTACAAACCAAAATTTGAGGGTTGAGAACACCTAACCCCTAGGTCCTCCTGCACCAGGGTAAAAAGAAGACAAACTCGCATTTTCAAAGGAAGGTGCAATTTTGAGGTAAGGTTTGATTTCTATAAAAACTTATGGATGATCATTTAACAAGATTCTTAAAAATATCAATATACTTTGAAGATTCATCATTATGGTTTTATCTTTAATGCTGATATTGGTTAAGAATTTGATCTATCTACAATACATTAGTTAGTTTTTAAATTGTCCAATTTAAGAGTGATTTTAACTTTAAGTGGGGAGTTAAATTTTAGATCTAGTGTTTTATTTAACCTAATGTGAATAAATTAAATTTAACTAAAGATTGGTGTGTGTGTGTGTGTGTGTGTGTGTGTGTGTGTGTGTGTGTGTGTGNAGAGAGAGAGAGAGAGAGAGAGAGAGAGAGAGAGAGAGAGAGAGAGAGAGTATATTTTATTTAATTAATTATCTTATATTAAATAAAAATTAAATCTAGGTTTTATGTAAAGTAAATGAGTTAAACTTTATGAGTAGTAAGAGATATGATCCATAAGAATCTGGATTATGTTTAAGAAGATCAATCTTGACCTCAAATATCTTATGAGTATTACGATTTATATGTAGTTATTTAAGAAATATAATTATCTTCTTTGCAAGAATAAGTAGCGGAATAATGTGGTTACACATAAAACCTTATTATTCCATTTTAGAATTTAATTCATTCCATTGACATAGCGCAAGATAGAAGAACCTACATTAAATCATGAAATGAATAATTAGAGTCATACCACCTTTCAATTGAAGGATATTAGTTCTTAATAAATAAATTATTTATTCTTAGAGTATGAGAAGAAAAGAGTTCTTTGAGAGAATTTCAATTGCATAGTTGAATAAATTGTCAAGCAACACAAAAATTATCAAAATTCCTTAAGTTTATAAAATGAAGATTGTATACTTGTTCACATAATCTATAATAAATATGCATGTGAAATCAAGATGCCAAAGTTGAGTTTTAAACTATTTTTTTATTTTGTAATAAATTACTTTCCATTAACATATAAGCTAATTTGGAAATTAAGAGAAGAATGTTCAATTATAACTTTAGAAGACATAATTATTCATAATGGAAATAGAATATTAATTACTTCAGAAATGAAGTAATTTTATTTGTTATTAGAGTGTAAAATTAGTCTATTTGATCTATGTATAGCTAAATTACAAGAATGGGGTGTTTTTAAGGAAAATAGAATTTGTTTCTTAATAGAAACCCCTAAAACCCTATTTTGTAGGAGAGATTCCTCAATTATAGAGAAATGTTTATTTTTAGCAACTCCATAATAATAAATACTAGCAATCGCACCTTGGGGTACAATGGGTACACCAAAGAGATATTGAAGGTCAACTAGGAGAAAAAATTAGTCTATTTTTTCACATATATTTGTGCAACTAATAAGGTCAGTTAGAAAACTATTTAGTCAATGTTCTTTTTCTAAAAAAGGTCCCAATGAAGAATTGATAGCTACAAATTAACTATGCATCCACTTACATGGGACCAAACACATAAATTTTTAAAACCTTTGAATTAGGAAGATAATCATCCTTCATTACCAATGGGCACATGTTAAGTTTGTAAAAGGAGGAGAGGGAGAAATACATATAGAAAGATTAAGGAGTAGATGGAGAAGAGTCAAGGGAGAGAGAGAGAGAGCGGGGTAATGTTGGAAATGGGTTGAGTAACTGAGAGGGGAGGGGTGAATCAGTTACCACAAAAACAAATCCAAGTCCCTTAGATGTCTTAACCAAACTTATCATTGTTACTCGGTTAACAAAGATATTTTGTTGTTACTCAGTTAACAAAGCAATATTAAGATATTAACTATGATTATCCTTTAGTGTTTAAGTGTAGAAACATAAAGCATAAATAAAATAACATGTACACAAATGACACCAAGATTTAACGTGGAAACCCAATTTGGTAAAACCACCAATTGCAACTAGTTACTATTTTTTTACTCTTCTGAAGTGATTCCTGTTACGAGCCAACCTAGTTAAAGGTTACAAAACACATTGTTAGGTGTGACCCTATTAGAGGATTTAATCACCTTGTTAGGAGTGTCCTTGTTATAGGTCTTCAAACACTTCAATGTATAAATGCCACCTTGTGAGAGTATTTATGAAAGAATGTTAATTCTACTTTGTAAAGAGATTTGATCACTACTACAATTGTTAGAGAGTAATAATGGATTGACCTATTTGAAGAAGCAACTATCTTTGCTGATTCAGATCTCTGTTGTGGCTTTAAAATGGATCCTTACTGATCAGATATTCTATTGTGGCTTTGTCTGGATGTTTTGTCCTTAATCAAAATTCCATCTTATTTTTCCTTGACTCTTCATATCAAGACTCTACCGCTTCTCACTTCTCACTTCTCACTTCTCACTTCTACATATTCAATCCAAACTTGACCTTGTATGTATATGATAATCCTTGTAAGGTTAGCTCGAAAAACCTTCCAAATAAATAATAAAACTTAAGTCTATCGGCTGCATATAACCAATTAAACATAAAGTGTAAATTATTGTTAGTTGGCTGACACTAAATTCATAACTCGGTTAACACTGTAATCCTTCAATGCCCGACCTTACTGTATTGCTCGAGTGAACTCGGTTAGAACTAAAAATCACTTTTCTTCTTCAATGATCGAGAGAGCTTGGCATACACTGACTGTGCTCAGTTTAGGTATAGAAATATGTGTAACATCACTACATTTGTGTATACATCAATGACAATAAACAATTCAATAATTCTCATCAACAATCTCCCTCTTTGGCATTGATGGCAACACAACATGTCATAATGCAAATAATTTTAGAGCAACAGAAACAAGGATAATTTTTTTATTAATGTCCTTAGCTTCATTCTGATTCTCATCCAAAAAACTCCCTTTGTCTTCACAATCACTGAAATAGAGATTTCTCCCTCTTACATTAATCTTTGTTTCTGATAAAATTTCTCCCTCTGCCATCAATAGTCTTTTCCTTAATAATTTCTTCGGTATGACATCAATAATCTCTCCCTCTTTGACATCCAAATGCCAAAGACTCTATCCAATGAAATTGTAGTGTACCCGATGTACTAATTCATATGCAATAAGCTTTGACAATCTGCATCAACTTGTTAGATTTGTACTATAGCTCGGTCGATGCATCACTAATCTGTCCATTAGTGAGCCTCAGTTAGGGGAATCACCCCTAGCTTTCCTCTAAGATACAAGAATGCATCCTTAGGTAAAGGTTTTTTGAATATGTCTACAATTTTTTCTTTATTATTCACATATTCCAACCTTACTTCCTTGTCCTGAACCAATTCTCTCAAGAAATGATACTTTATTGCAGTATGCTTAGTCTTAGTATGCATCACAGGGTTCTTTGAAATGTTAATAGCACTAGTTTTGTCACAGTAGATAATAACTGGTTCTTTGATTTCCTCCTTCATACCTGACAACAGTTGTTTGATCCATATGATATTTGAACAATTTACTGATGTAGCAACATACTCTGCCTCTGTTGTAGACTGAGAAATACAATTCTATTTCTTACTAGTCCAAGAGACTAACCTCTTACCAATAAAGAACGCTCCACCACTGGTGATCTTTCTATCATCAACACTTCCTGTCCAATCAACATCAGTAAAAGTCTTCAAATCAAAGTTTCCTCCTTTCTTATACCATAATACATAATCTTCAGTACCCTCAAGATATATCAGAATCCTTTTGATAGCCATCAAATGATTCTCTCTAGGATTAGTTGAAAACCTTGCAACAATACCAACTACTAATGCAATAGCAGGTCTAGTGTGAACAACATATTAAAGTTTACCAATCATGGATCTATAGGTAGTCTGATTTACCTCCTTTGAGTCATTATCCTTAGACAACTTATGTCCAATAGACATAGGTGTCCCAACTGGTTTGGAATCTTCCATTCCAAATTTATTCAGTATCTCTTTGATGTATTTAGACTGATTGATATAGATACCATCCTTCATCTGATGAAATTGTAAACCAACAAAGAATTTGATTTCTCCAAACATAAACATCTCAAATTCCTTACTCATAGCGTCAGAGAATGCTTTGCATAAATCATCATGTCCACTGAATAGAATATCATCAACAAATATCTCTGCTAATAGTATCTTGTTCTGAGGTCCTTCTTTTATGTACATGCTACTATTGTCATTAGTTCACTGAAATCCAATACTTACTAGGTAACTATGCAATCTTTCATACCAGGCTCTAGGAGCTTGCTTCAGTCCATACAAGGCTTTGTGCAATTTGCAACCCATATTCCTCTTGTCGAGGTCAACAAAACCTTCAGGTTGCTCAATATAGACTTCCTCTTCCAAAATTCCATTCAAGAATGTAGATTTTACATCCATTTGGTATACCTTGAATTCTTTATGTGTTGCATATGCCAGACGAGTTCTGACTCCTTCAATTCTTACAACAGGAGCAAAAGTTTCTCCATAATCAATACCCTCTTCTTGAGCATATCCTTTACACACTAATCTTTCCTTATTTCTAGAAACTTCACCTTTTTTATTCATCTTGTTTTTGAAAACCCACTTAGTACCAATCACATTCTTTTCTTTTGGTCTAGGTACAAAAGTCCAGGTTTTGTTCTTTTCTATCTGCTCAATCTCTTCATTCATTGCTTCTATCCAACTTTCATCATTCAACGTATATTTAATGGTTCTAGGTTCAATTTCACTAAGAAAACATGTACCTTTAAGCATTATCCTTGTCATTATACCTTTTGTCTGATCTCCAATTATTTTCTCAGGTGCATGATGCCTTCTGACATATTTGGCAAGTACAGGTTCCTTCCTTTTTGATTCTGGGATTGCTCCACTTGGTTCAACATGCTCAAATATTCTATTCTTCTCTTCTGAAAGATACTCAGGTTCCACTATCTGAGACTTGGGTGCCTCTGTCTGAGACTCAGGTGCCTCTGTCTGCGACTTGCTTCCCTCTATCTATGACTTAGTTTCTTCTGTTTGCGACTTGGTTTCTTCTGTTTGAGACTCAGCTTAAACAGTTAGCAGTTTGGGTTGCATATGTTGCAACAAGGTTTGTGCTGATGAATTCAGTGGGTGACATGGTTGTTGTCCAATCACCATTGCCCGTGTCTTAGGTATAGTATCAGGTTCATAATACACAAAGTTTATGTAGTCTTCAGGCTCTTTATTGCTCTGTTCTTCACTTCTCTCTACAAAATCATCAATCTTCACATGTACACTTTCTATGACTTTATGAGTAGCAAGATTCAAACATTTATATGCTTTGATTTTACATGAGTAGCCTAGGAATACACCTTCGTCACCTTTTACATCAAATTTTCCATTTCTCGCTTCCTTCAAGATGTAACATTTACTTCCAATACTTTGAAATAACAAACACTGGGTTTATAGCCATACCATAATTCAAAAGGTGTCTACTCAGTACCTTTCTTCAGTTGAACTATGTTCAAGGTTTGAATTGCAGTGCTAATGGCTTCCTTCCAGTATTTGGTTGTAGCATTCTTTTCAATCATCAAGGTTCTTGCACAATCCATAATATATTTGTTTCTTCTTTTTGTTGTCCCATTTTGTTGTGGTGTACCTGGGGCAGATACTTGTCTCTTGATTCCTCTTTCATTGCAGAATTCATTGAACTCATTATAAATGAATTCACCTCCTCTATCAGATCTTAGGCATTTAAGTTTCTTTCCTGTTTCCTTCTCAACTCTGGCAAGGTACCACTTAAACTTCTGAAAAGCTTCTAATTTTTCTTTGAGAAACATAACAGTCATCATTCTGGAATGGTCATCAACAAATAGAATAAAATACTTCTCACCTGTGTAACTTGTTGCTCCAATTGGTCCACAAATATTAGTATTCCCTAACTCCAAGACTTCTTCAGTATTGTAATTCTTGCTCTTGAAACTAGTTTTGCACATCTTCCCAATTTGACATTGTTTGCATATTGCCAATTCAGGTTTCTTCAAAATAGGAACACCTCTTACTCTTTTGTTCTTGCTTATGTTGACCAGGTTATCAAAATTTACATGACACAATCTTTTATGCGATAACCACCTTTCTTCTACTTGTGTAATAAAACATGAACTTTCAGTGATATCAAGATAGAATAGATTACCTTTTATTTGTCTGTCAGTTCCAACTAGGTTTCCCTTACCATCTAGGAGCTTGGCCTTACCATTCATGAATTCTACCTTGAAACTAAGGTTATTCAGTTGTGCCACACTTAGTATATTATGCCTTAGTCCTTCAACCCAATAAGAATTATCACATTTTATTCCTTCAGTTAGAGAAATACAACCTTTACCTTTCACATAACAAGGTTCATCATTCCCAAAACTGACACTCCCACCATCATAGTGCTCAAGATGTTCAAATTTAGTTTTATCACCAGTCATGTGGTGAGAACAACTACTATCAATTATCCAAGTGTCATTTTTGCCAATATGAGAGAATAGTGCAGTCTTTTCATTATCTTCATTGTCCGACTCATCCTTAATAACAATGTAAACCATTTCATCTTCTTCTTCATCACTATCAGAATCTTTTGCAATATAACAAGATTTCTTACCTTTTTCCTTGTAGCTTTCGTAACTTTTGAAATCTTTCTTTCCTTTGTACTTTTTGAACTTTATCTCACCTTTGTCTTCTTTATTTGGACACTTAGCAGCAATGTGACCAACCTCATCACATGTAAAGAAAATTAATGGTATTCTTCCTTTGTATTGTCCTTTTCCTTTTGCAGCTCTCTTTACAAGTAATGCTTCAATGATTTCTAGATCTTCATCATCAGAATCATCATCACTATCACTGTCAATCGGTTTTCCTTTTGATTTTCTATCCATCTTACCAAGGTTTAATTTATCTTTGAATGCAAACTCAAAATTTCTAGGATTAGGAGAATAATTGTCAAAATTGTCCAACTCAAAAGTTGTTAGCCTTCCAACCAATGCATCTAGAGTTATATCATTACTGCACCTCATATCTTAAATAGCTGAAAATCTAATTGCATAGATAGGAAGTAAATTTCTCAATACCTTACTAACCATTATTTTATCTTCAATTGTTCCACCAGCAACTCTGATGGCACTGACACTTTTCTTGATTCTTTCACTATATTTTGTAATGTCTTCTCCTTCTTTCATTTTCACCTGATCAAACTGACCTCTGAGACTTTTTTCTTTGGCTCTCTTAACATTGTCATCTCCTCCAAGGATATTATGCAGTTTATTCCACATATCATAGGCAGTAGGGTAGTCCTTGACTTCATCAAATTTGGAATAGCTGAGTGAAGAAGCTATATCAATCATCATTATGTTATGATCCTTCACATCCACCATTTGATCCACAGACATAGGTCTCAGTGGCTCCACATATTTGTGGTCCAATAATTGCAAACCAGTATCTCTAGTAGTAGATAGATGTAGCCTCATTAAATCTTGCTATGCAGCGAAGTTGTCTTTGTTAAGCTTTTGGATCTCACTTCTATAAGACATCTCTGATCTTTAGCTTAGGCCTTGAAACCTTTCCTGAAAGCACCAAATGCTCTGATACCAATTTTTGGAAATGGGTTGAGTAACTAAAAGGGGAGGGGTGAATCAGTTACCGCAAAAACAAATCCAAGTCCCTTAGATGTCTTAACCAAACTTATCATTGTTACTTAGTTAACAAAGATATTTTGTTGTTACTTGGTTAACAAAGAAATCTTAAGATATTAACTATGATTATCCTTTAGTGATTAAGTGTAGTAACATAAAGCATAAAGAAAATAACATGTACACAGATAACACCAAGATTTAATGTGGAAACCCAATTTGGGAAAACCACCAATTGCAACTAGTTACTATTTTTCACTCTTCTAAAGTGAGCCCTGTTAGGAGCCAACCCTATTAAAGGTTAAAAAACACCCTGTTAGGTGTGACCTTGTTAGAGGATTTAATCACCCTATTAGGAGTGGCCTTGTTAGAGGTTTTCAAACAATTCGATGTAAAAATGCCACCTTGTGAGAGGATTTGTGATAGATTGTTAATTCTACTATGTAAAGAGATTTGGATCACTGCTACAATTGTTAGAGAGTAACAATGGATTGACATGTTTGAAGAAGCAACTGTCTTTTCTGATTTAGATCTCTGCTCTGGCTTTAAACTGGATCCTTACTGATCAAATTTTCTATTGCAGCTTTGTAAGGATGTTCTTTCCTTAATCATAATTCCATCTTATTTCACCTTCACTCTTCATATCAAGACTCTACCACTTCTCACTTCTACATATTCAATCCAAACTTGACCTTGTATATATACGATAAGCCTTATCGAGTCGGCTTGAATAACCTTCCAAATAAATAATAAAACTTAAGTCTGTCAGCTGCATATAACCAATTAAACATATAGTGTAAATTGCTATTAGTCAGCTGACACTAAATGCATAACTCGGTTAACATTGTAATCCTTCAATGCCCGACCTTATTGTATTGCCCGAGTGAACTCAGTTAGAACTAAAAATCACTTTTCTTCTTCAATGCCCAAGAGAGCTTGGCATACACTGACTGTGCTCAGTTTAGGTATAGACATAAGTGTAACATCACTACATTCGTGTATACATCAATGACAATACACAATTGAATAATTGTCATCAACAGGTAAATGGTAACATCTCTTATAAATGGTAACTTCTCTCATATATGTTACATTGATTTAAAACAAACATTCATAATGGTAGAATCTCGTAAACAAAATATGGAGACATAATACAAAAGAACTTTAGTTAAAGGTAACAATGTCTTTATGAAAACCCAATTTTCTCAATTAACATAAAGAGAATAATTCACATGAGCGTCATTTATTTATTCATTTTCACAAATAGAAGAGATGTTAGGCATGCCTCTTACAAAAATTGGGAAATCAATGCAGCCTAAAAAAATCTTATAAATAGACGAAAACTGTAATTACATAAACAACTACATATCAGGGATTGGAGTGTCATGAAGAATGCAGGGGAAACATGGGAAGAAACTCTAGTTCATTCTTCACACTAGTTTTTGAATCCCTCAAAATAGAACTTTTCATTTTCCTCTCCCAAATATAATGATTGATAATAGGATGTGGAAGTAGCGTCACAATAATAATTTGATGGAGTGTTAAATGGATTAGTAGGCCCAAGAGGAGTGATAGGGATGGAAATCAATAATGGAAGAGTCACAAATGACAACCCATAATTATTACTTGTTAATCTTTGTCTATTATGATCTGACCATTCAGACACAAATTGATCTCCAGTTTATAATAGATATCCCTTCTTTCCAATTTGCAAGCACGAGAAAGAATTTGACATCAACAATTAACATAAGCGAAGTTGATCCGGAGATGTACATAAGTGTTTCATTCACTAGCATCATATCATAGTTTCAAAGTTGAGGGCAGAAGAAGGCAATTTAGGAACAAAACTCACAAAATCCTCTAAAGAAATGGTAATGCAAAGACTTATGAACCTCCTATCCTTTTCCATTAGCACTGACATGGAAAAAGTAGTGCAGTATTTGTGGGAGGTGCTCCTTCTATGGAAAAGTGATTTTCCCATTCAAGAAACCAATCACCTTTAAATTGATTTACACCAGGAGCTGCTCCATATACATTAATACAAGACATGTTCGTACCTTGTGATCTTGGAGGCCTCCAAGAGCACAAATTGATTCAGCCAGGAACAAAGAATGCACTAATTCTCACTCACATTGACTCATCGTCCACTATACACCTGAATGAAAATCAATGAATGGCTAAAACCACCCAACAACTAGATCTCTCTCAATCCTCTTTCACCGTTCTAACGTGCTCAGAACCGTTGATTTGAAAAACTAACTCACTCTTTCACATTAGGTGAAGTGAAATTTTGGAAGGACTATGTTATTTCCTTCCCATCCTTATATTTATTCAAATGTATTGATTAAATTAAAGGAAGTGAAATTTTCTCCAACTTACAAATTAATTAAAATATTAAAATTTGTGAGTGTTGAATATTACATTTCAGAAAGCAAACAACTTCATACAAATTATTTAATCTAAAGGAATATAGTGTTGTGTGAATTTTTTTAATTTTTTTACAAATGTTGGATGGGTATAATTCTAGAGTAAAAAATGATAAGATGTATTCAAAATTGGATAGTTGATAATGCTACATTGATTTCTAAAAAAATTGTGTAGAAATCACTTGAATTACTTTTAATTAAATTATTTATGAAAGAGTTCCTTGATTTGTGTTTTAACAATTTATGCTTATCTTCTCTTAGAAGGATAAGACTTATGCTTAAGTGTAAGCATATTTGTTTACCTTATGATCAAATAGATGCATAGATAGATACTTTTGTATAACTATGAGTGCTTTTGTAGACATATGGATAGCTTAGACTATTGGAATTCTATGCTCTTACATACTTTCATATGCATGCTAGTGTTTTCAATATGTATGCTCTTATGATATTTTGCATGCTCTATGCTTTAGTAGGCATTCTTGGAAGTTAACATTAGTAGAAGGACAAGTATTTTTTTTGTTTGAAATAGAAAACATGAGAAAGATGGGGTATTTTTCTTTCTATTTCACATATGCTTGTATTTCTATGTATGGGTGCCAAATGTGGAATATTAGGGAAGGATAGGTATTGAATTTATTTTTATAAGCCTATTTTCTAGGTAACTGGTGTGTGCTAAAATGTTGACACACTTCTATGAATCATTCCATCCAAGGTTTCTCAAGAATGAGGCCTCAAATATCGATCCATAGCTCTCTAGTCATGGAGTGCAAATGTGTGAAATGGAGGCCCTCAGATTG
>MU225106.1:646447-666399 GCA_018584345.1 Thuja plicata | reverse complement strand
GGAAATACAAATGCAAGTTTAATCTATGAAAATAAACATGAATCTAATCTACATGAGTAGCCATGAATGCAAGAAGAAGAAGACAAGAAGAGAGAAGTTGCAATATCCAAGCTCAAGTGCTCAAATCTTCCTCCAAAATTGATCTCCAAACCTGCAACATAACAATACTATGAAAACCTAATATTGAATGAGAATGAGAGATTTCCTTATAAAGAAAAGTGAACGATTGAGATTAAGAGGCCAAAATCAAAGGCTATTCTTAAGAGGCAAAAACCCACCACTTAGGAGGATGTGATGAAAAAGAGATTTTTATTTAATTTATTGCCTTTTACAACAAATAAAGTGCTTTAAGTGGGGATTTTTATTTATTTAATTAAAAGAGGGGTTATCTTTCAATTAAATAAATTAGAAGAATTTTATTTAATTAAATGGGAGAAATTGAATTTAATTAAATAAGAGAAATTTTATTTAATTAAAAGGGAGAAATTTACTTTAATTAAATAAGATAAATTTTATTTAATTAAAAGGGAGATTAAATCTTTTAATTAAATAAGATAAATTTTATTTAATTAAAAAGAAAATTATATCTTTTAATTAAATAAAAATGATCAAACCTTAGAAAATATTGAAATAATTGAATAAATTACAATTTGATCAAGGAAATTTATTTGAATTGAAAATATTGCAAAGCATTGATTCATAAATTTGATAAATTGATAAAATAATAAAATGGGGCCCAAGGTATAGGTGACCATATTAGGGTGCATACAACTGGCATAAATTATGCTTTGGCCAAAGCAATATTGCATATTTTGATACTATATATGAATTTTGTACTTTCTCCCTGCCACATCATTATGTAGATTCTATATTGTCATAGGTGAAATGTAGATAGGTCACAATTCTGCACCAGATTCCATCTGACCTTCCAGTTCCTATTTTCTAGGTTCCTTGTGTAGGGTCGGGTGCTCAAACTTTCATGTTGAGCACCCGGGGAGCTAAACACTCTATGGTTGGGCGGAAAAAGTGCCTCGACTCCATTTTTATCCTCAAGCATAGAATATGGAGAGTAGAACGTGGCTAAAGGATGCAGAATCCTTACAGTATCACTTTGAATCTTGTGTTTGATGAATTTGACATATTGGTCGCCTATTGTATCTATCTTTTGATGTTTTGATATGTTGGTGATAATTTATGTATATTAATGATGGATTATCTCTACTTTGAGAAAATACTTTATTAAATTACTTTTATATATTATTACATACATTTAACTATGAAGTATGGAGTAAATTTTGGAAATTGAGTCCTATGTGGATTTGTGTACCTTACACTATCCTTCTCTATCTATCTATATTTTTCTATATTTATATTAGCCCTCTACCTCTCTTTATCTATTTATCTCTCTCATCTCTCTATCTCTATCCATATCTTTCTCTAAATATATCTCCTTATCTATCTCTACCTAAATCTCCCCCTCCCTCTCTCTACCTACCTCTCATCTTTGTTTCTCCCCATCCCCCCATCCCTCATTCCCTCCCTATCATCCTTTATCTCTTTATCTCTATTTCTCTTCCTTTCTCTTCCTATATATCAATATCGTTCTCATTCTCTTCCAATATATGTCTATTTCCCCTATTTCTCTAACCCCCTCTCTATATTTATTTGTCTATCTCTCTATCTCTCACCCTCTCTCCTTTTATCTCTATATCTATACCACTCTATCTAACAATCTATATATCTTTATCTCTTAGTACTCCTCTATAGATCACTCTATATCTTCTTCTATATCTCTACCTCTTTATCCCCCTATCTTTATATCTTTAACTCTCCCTCTACCTTCCTCTATCTATTTATCTTTCCCTCTTTCTCTCTCACTCTATCTTCATCTCTACCTCTATCTTTCTCTCTCCATATCTATCTTTGGACACGTCTCTCTATCCATCCATCTCTCTCCCTCTCATTAGACCTCTCTCTCTCTCTCTCTCTCTCTCTCTCTCTCTNCCCTCTCTCTCTCTCTCTCTCTCTCTCTCTCTCTCTCTCTCTCTCTCTCATCCTTCTATTTATTTCTCTATTCCTCTCTCATTTTTCTCTTTATCTCTTAGTATCTCTCTCATCTCTTCATATTTCTCTCACCTTTATCCATCTCCATCTCTATCTCCGCATCCATATTTTTCTCTATCTCCATCTTTTTACCTTCTCTTTCACTCTTTCGCTCTCCCCCCACGCCCCTCCTCTCTACTTCTCTCTCCTTCTCACCCTATAATAAACATAACATGAACTTTTTGGTAATAGAAAATGATTATCTTCATGATTTAAAGGTTTTGTTTCAGTTATGATTGGATCCTTATAAGTACACACATATTTGATTTGAAGCTATCACTTCTCCATTGAGACCTTTGTTGTGCTAAATGGCCTACCAATTGACCTCATGTACTACACAAATTTGTGTAAAAAAGTAGACCAAAATATTCCTCAATTTACTTTCCATACCTTTGTTAGGAATAACAGTTCACAAGACAACTGAGAGGGGGGGTGAATCAGTTGTGATATAGATTATTAAACTTTAAACTTTATAAACCAAATCTGCAAATGTAAATGATAACACAGTAAATTCCAACACCATAACACAATATTCATTGTCGAGGAAATCCTGTTAAAGGTAAAACCCCGGTGGAAATTAACACCCACAAATAATGTACTAAGAGTATAGTATCCATGTTAAAGATTTAGCCCTGTTAGGAGTTTGTTACAACATTATAGTACATAGTCCCTGTTAGGAGACACACCCTATTAGGAGGGAAAAGAAATAGTAGGCTCACTGCCAAGGCACACTGCCCAAAGAAGGTTAAAGCCACCCTCAAGGATTTACAATCTGAATAAGTGTGTAAAGAAAATACACAATCCAGTGAACTGTCTGATAGCAACTGTCTTTGCTTGGTCAATTCTAATGAAGTACTCTTCTCATATACTCTGCTTTACATCCAGCAGCCAAACAAGCCTCGCAGCTTTCACTTATTATTTCCCTTTTTAATCTCTGTTACATATTTTCAAAAGAAAAGATCACTCATATATACCCTCTTACAATTATTCATTAGGTCGGTCAGTTAAGATTTCCTAATACACAAATAATTAATTAGGTTGGCCAATTAAGGCTTTCCAATATATAAATAATTATTTGACCCCTTACTATGATACACATGGTACCTATAACAAGTAAACATTATTTACAATCCATCAATTATGCTTCTAGATCTGCAATCCACGCTCACAATTTATTTTACATGCTACATGTCTGAAGTCGGCTAGCAAATAGGTCTCCTTTAGAATACACGCCACAAATGATGTCACTAGTACCCAAACCACCATCTAACTCAACCCATTATTTCAACATATGTCAGTTGTCCACCAGTAAGCTTGCATCATCTGAAATATCTTCGCTAGAAAGATATACCTGAAATACAGAGACTTGCTCTGTCTAGAATCACAGTTACAGTCCAGAAACTAGTCTTCACCAAATCAATTGTAACATCCACAATATGCAACATAAAGCCAAGCAACCTTAGGAATAAGTTCAACACACATCCTTTTGCATAAATCCAACTTTGATCATTCTGAATCATCTATACAGTGTCTATACACTTCTTCCAGTCAAGTAACCAGTCTGTCCTCTCCAAAGAAATATATGTTGACATCAGTGACAAAACATGAATAGCAACAACATGATCATTAACTAAAACTGATATCACCCAACAATCTCCCCCTTTGGTATTGATGATAACATATGGGAAAATCCATATGCATAAACCCAAAAGTGCTCTCTCTCTCAATACAATCTTCTCAATATCCTCAACACAAATTTCTCAAGACAGTAGGGATTTTCACATAGATTCCTTCCCCCTTTGGTAGCAATGGCAAAGGGTGCCATAACTCATATGTAGTCTTCTATAAGGTGTAAATTTTTCAAATCTTTGTGTCCATCAACTAGGTGCAAGATCACCCAAATGTACTCCATAGTGTTCTCCTGTGATCACTCCCCCTAAGGATTAGATCCATACATCAAGTCCAGAGAATGATATCGCTTTGAGATCCACTGGATTGATGCACATTTGCATCATTTAATAACCACTGGGCGGGGCCACCACCCCAAGTATGCCTCTGAGATATTCAAAAGCATATTTTGGCAAAGGTTTAGAAAATATATCTACTATATGTTCCTCTGTGCTAATATACTCCAGTTTAATCTCTTCATCTGTTACCTTCTCCCTCAAGAAATGATACTTAATAGAAATATGTTTAGTCTTTGAATGCATTACAGGATTCTTCGACATATTCACTGTGCTTGTGTTATCACAATGGATAACCACTGGCTCTTTGAAAATTATTCCAATGTCCTTCAACATTTATTTCATCCAAACAACTTGTGTACAGTTTATTGCAGCAACAACATACTCTGACTCAACAGTAGATTGAGCAATACAATTTTGCTTCTTGCTCAACCAAGAAACCAATATTTTTCCAAGGAAAAATGCACCACCACTTGTACTCTTCCTTTTATCCACATTACCTTCCCAATCAGCATCAGTATAAGCCTGCAAAGTAAAATCTTCTGATTTTTCATACCACAGTCCATATTCTATTGTCCCTTTCAAATATCTGAAAATTCTTTTCACAGTAGAAAAATGTGTCTCTTTAGGATCTTCCTGATATCTAGCCACAATACCATCTGCATTGGTAATATCTGGTCTGGTGCGAGTTAGATATTGTAGACCTCCAATCATCGATATGTACTTATTCTGAACAACACTTTGAGTCTCATCACTATTAGTCAGTTTGTTTCCAGTCACCATAGGTGTCCCAATGGGTTTACAATCTTCCATTCCAAACTTTTTCAACATTTCCTTAAGATACTTGGTCTGAGATATAAAAATGCCATTCTTACTTTGATTAATTTTCAAACCAAGAAAAATTTTCATCTCACCAATCATTGACATCTCGAATTTATTTTCCATTTCTTTAGCAAACTTCTTACTCATCTTATCATTGCCTCCAAAAATGATATCATCAACAAAAACTTCTATAATCAAGATTCCATCTTCATCGGTTCTCAAATATAAATTATTTCCTGCATTACCTTTTTTGAAACCAAGACAAAGTAGATATTTGTCCAGTCTTGCATACCATGCTCTTGGTGCCTGTTTTAGTCCATATAGTGCCTTCTTCAATTTGTAAACCATGTTTTCATCATCTGTCAAAGGAAAACCATCAGGTTTCTCAATGTAAACTTCTTCCTCTACATCACCATTCAAGAATATTGGCTTCGACACATCCATCTGATAAACCTTAAAGCCTTTATGTGCAACATAAGAAATAAATAATCTCACAGCTTCCAATCTCGCAACAAGAGCAAATGTTTCTTCATAGTCTATGCCTTCTTGTTGTGAATATCCTTTACATACCAGTATTGCTTTGTTTCTTACCACTGTTCCTTCCTCATCCATTTTATTTCTAAAAACCCATTTAGTACCAATCACATTTTTGTTCTTAGGTCTTTGAACCAATTCCCAAGTATTTTTTTTCTTTATCTTTTCAAGTTCTTCTTCCATTGCTTTAGTCCAAGATTCATCTCTACATGCTTCATCAGTAGTCTTCGGTTCAACTTGAGAAATCAAACAGATCTCATCTCTAGCTCTAGATCTAGTCATCGTGCCTTTATTTGCATCTCCAATAATTTTATCTTCAGGATGGTTCTTCTTAACATACCTTGGTGTCTTCAATGTCTCAGTGGCTTCATTCTGTTCATCTTCAATCTCATTATCAATCATCAAAAATTCTTCAGGTTCAGCAGTAACCTCTTTTTTTTCTATAATCTGACTACAATCATACATCCTTTCCTGAATCTGAAAATTTTCATCTATCCTCACATTGACGCTTTCAATCAAAATTATCAATCTTAGATTGAAACATTTATATGCTTTACTCTTAGTGGAATAACCAAGAAAGATTCCTTCATCACTTCTAGCATCAAACTTGCCTATTTAATCATCTCTTTTGATATAACATTTACTGCCAAATATTGTGAAATATTTTACAGTAGGTGTATGATCAAACCATAATTCATAAGGAGTCTTACTTGTACCTTCTCTGGTCTGAATTATGTTCAGTGTGTACACATCAGTCCCAACCGCTTCTCTCCAGTGAACATGTGACACATTTCCTTCCAACAACATAGTCCTTGCAACATCTAATATAGTTTTGTTTCTTCGTTCTACTATCCCATTCTGTTGTGGAGTTCTAGGGGCTGATGTCTGTCTATATATTCCTTTCTCTTCATAGTATGTATTAAATAGCTCTGATGTAAACTCTCCTCCTCTGTCTGATCTCAAACACTTTATCTTTAAACTAGATTCATTCTCAACTTTTGCTTTAAATAACTTGAATTTGTCAAATGCTTCAGATTTCTCCATTAAGTAAGTAACCCACATCATTCTAGAAAAGTCATCAACAAATATTATAAAGTACCTTTCACCATAGTATGATCTTGTTCATGTAGGACCACACAGATATGTAAGTACCAGATCCAACTTCCCTTTTGCTAAATAATATTTTCTTTTGAAAGTTCTTTTAGTCTGCTTCCCCATATCACACTCTCTACACAGTGTTAGATGGCTTTACAATCTTAGGTAGATCTCTTACTTCTTTTTTCATACTTGCCTTCACAATGTTATCAAAGTTAACATGACAAAATCTTCTGTGCCATAACCAACTGTCATCAACCTTCATAATAAAACAAGAAGCTTCATATGTGTTCAATTCAAATACATTACCTCTGGATTTAGTACCAGATGCGATCAAGTCTCCTGCTTTACTTTTGATAGAGCATTTCCCATCAATGAATTTTAATTGATAACCCTTGTCCACTAACTATCCAACACTCAACAAATTATGCTTAAGTACATCAACAAGTAATACATTGTTGGTGTTAGTCTTTCCATCCAAAGAAATAGACCCAACTCCAATAATAAGCTTAGGAGTATTGTCACCAAATCTGACAACACTGCCATCATGTCTTTTCAAATTAACAAACTTGTTTTTATCTCTAGTCATATGGTGTGAACAACCACTGTCTATAACCCATTCAGATTTCTTTTCAACTCGGGAAACTAAGGCTTTTTCTTCATGTATAGGTTCATCATCCTTAATAGCAATAAATCCAATTTCATCATAGTTACCATCATCATCATCATCAGATATACCCTCACTAGCATAATAACATTCCTTGTCTTTTGAATACTTAGACTTGAAAAACTTAGGTTTGTGCTTTGGAACTCTTGTAGGACATCTAGATGCAAAATGATCAATATTGTTACATGAAAAACATTTCAAAGGTAATTTGCCTTCAAACTTTCCCTTACCTCTCTTTTCTCTTTTGGAAATTAGTGCCACAACTTCATCTAGCTTTCTTTCTTCTTCATGTATCTGTTCCCATTCATCTGCATAGGATCCAAGTCTTCTCTTAGATCATTACTGTTGGTGCTTGCATTTCCAGATAAGGTCTTTTTGTTCTTGTGCACGGTTGCCGTGAATGCTGACCCAACTTTAGGTAAAGTGTCTCCCAATTCTGCGGCCTCAAATATAGTTAACTTCCCAATCAACATCTCTCTGGTAAATTTTAGTGTCAAAGGTATAATCTCCTCTATAGCTTGTACTTTGGTTCTATATGTAGGTGTCAAAGATCTGAGTATCTTTGCAATCACTTCTTCCTCACTGTAAGTACCTCCAGAGTTTCTAATACCAGTAACCACTTCAGTAATTCTCTATCCATATGTCCTAATGTTCTCATCTTCAGTGATTCCATCTTTGTCTTCCAGTTTTGTAGCTTTGCCTGCTTAGTAAACTTGTCTCCAATATAGAATGCTTCTAATCTTGACCAGATCTCATGTGCAGAATCCAAGTCCTTTACTTCTGTGAATTATCCTTCTGAAAGTGCACTGATCAAAGATTCCCTTGCAACCATATTACATGAAAATAACTTCTTCTGATCTTCAGTAGCCTTCTCTAATTCATCCTCAATCACTATCTTTTCATTCTTCTTTGTGATCATCCAATAATCAATTCCCAGACATAGCAAATGTGTTCTCATCTTGTTCTACCAACTGTCAAAATTTTTTCAGGATCAAACTTCAGACTATCCTTCCTGTAGTAAGTCATCTTCAGGATCACCTCAAGCTATTAAACATTCTCTCTAAGGACCACAAGCTCTGATACCAATTGTTAGGAATAACAGTCCACAAGACAACTGAGAGGGGGGGTGAATCAGTTGTGATATAGATTATTAAACTTTAAACTTTATAAACCAAATATGCAAATGTAAATGATAACACAGTAAATGCCAACACCATAACACAATATTTTTTGTCGAGGAGACCCTATTAAAGGTAAAACCCTGGTGGGAATTAACACTCACAAATAATGTACTGAGAGTATAGTATCCCTGTTAAAATATTTAGCCTTGTTAGGAGCTTCTTACAACATTAAAGTACATAGTCCCTGTTAGGGGACATACCCTGTTAGGAGTCAAAAGAAATAGTAGGCTCACTGCCAAGGCACACTGCCCAAAGAAGGTTAAAGCCACCCTCAAGGATTTACAATCCAAACAAGTGTATAAAGCAAATATACAATCCAGTGAACTGTCTGATAGCAACTGTCTTTGCTTGGTCAGTTCCAATGAAGTACTCTTCTCATAAACTCTGCTTTACATCCAACAGCCAAACAAGCCTCACAGCTTTCACTTCTTCTTTCCCTTTTAATCTCTGTCACATCTTTTCAAAAGAAAAGATCACTCATATATACCCTCTTACAATAATTCATTAGGTCGGCCAGTTAAGCTTTCCTAATACACAAATAATTAATTAGGTCGGCCAATTAAGGCTTTCCAATATACAAATAATTATTTGACCCCTTGCTAAGATACGCACGGTACCTATAACAAGTAAACACTCTTTACAATCCATCAATTATGCTTCCAGATCCGCAATCCATGCTCACAATTCATTTTACATGCTACATGTCTGAAGTCGGCCAACAACTAGGTCTCCTTCAGAATACACGCCACAGCTGACGTCACCAGTACCCAAACCACAATCGAACTCAACCCATTATTTCAACATATGTCGACTGTCCACCAGTAAGCTCACATCATCTGAAATATCTTCGCCAGAAAGATATACCAGAAAGATAGAGACCTGCTCTGTCCAGAATCACAGTTACAGTCCAGAAAATAGTCTTCACCTAATCAACTGTAACATCCGCAATATGCAACATAAAGCCAAGCGACCTTAGGAATAAGGTCCACACACATCCTTCTGCATAAATCCAACTTCGGTCATTCTGAATCATCCGTACAGTGTCTATACACTTCTTCCAGTCAAGTAACGAGTCCGTCCTCTCCACAGAAATACATGTTGACATTAGTGACAAAACATGAATATCAACAACATAATGAGTAACCAAAACTAATATCATCCAACAACCTTTTAGACACCAAAGTGCAATTGCTAGTTCTATAATAGAATACTATTGAATATTATTTAAAAATAAAAATATTTGAAAATTAATAATTTTTTTAAATATATTAAATATTTCAAATATATTTTCTTGATGAATATATAGAGGCCTTTTCCATTAATATAAAAACACTATTCACAAAAGCAAGAAACATCAACTATTCATTAAAAAAACAGTAGTATGACATTGAAATAATAGAATGCTATTGAATATTATTCAAAAATAAAAATATTTGAAATTAACAATATTTTTAAATATATTAAATATTCATATATTTTTAAAAAATTTGAATTCGTATTATAGTGAAAAAATCTCGAAAATATGTTTTCTGTTTTACTAAACTTATTAAATTATTAAAAATAGAACAACGCTCGAGCAACAGTTCTGGATGCCATGATCCATGAGTTCTGTTTTTTTCGTCGATTTCTTCTGTTTCGATAAAAGAGCCGTTGATTTCTGCTTTTACAGTCTTGGATGCCATGGACGTTGAGTCCTAGTTTTTTTTCCAGTTGATTTCTGCTTTTTCAATTAAAAAAATAGTCGTTGATTTCTGCTTTTACAGTTCTCGAGTGCCATTGAGTTCTGCTTTTTTCAGTTGATTTTTTTCCCCCAGAGAACCGTTGAGTTTTTTTCGCCAAAGAGCCGTTGATTTCAGTAATATATATAGAGGCACCACTAGATCATTGTCATTTGTATTTTCTAGTTTTCCTTTTCCTGTGATTTTGGAAATTCTCTTTCTAGTTTCTTTTGGCATGGCCATGCCTTTTCTTCTTCACTTTTTCGTTCTGCCCACTTCTTGTGTTTGTGTTTCATGAGTATTGTGTGTCTTTTACTTTGTTTTATGTTGTATTTTGTTTGGGGTTGATCAGGGTGTGGCAAACAGGGGAAGGACAAAGAGGACACAGCCAAAACTCCAGCCAGAGTTGTTTCGAGTAAGTGCCTTGAATTTATGTCCTGTATGTTTATTGCAAAGGGTGTGTGCTGAGTTTTCATGGCTTTTCTCAAAGAAAAGTTCTGGTGGGCTTTAAATTTTACTTCTGTATAGTGATCTTCTTTGAGTATTAATATATTGTTACAAGCTAGTAAGTTTTCTTTGTTTTCTCTCATCACCTATTTCAATATCTTTCTGTTGACGGGTCTCAAGATTAAAGATTCAATTAACACATGTTTAGATTCTGATAGACTAGGGGACTCTATAAACCCTAGGACCTTAGTCTGTAGCAAGGGCCTTTTACAGATCTGGCTGATACTAATTTAGATTCAGAATTATTATATGCACCTTGGAACTATTTCTGTTTAATGACATTTCTCTCAAGTCATCTGCTCGTATTTTATCATCATATTATGAAGTCCTGTTTTTTAATTATATTATATTACAAATTTTCCTGTTTCTGATTATTTTAGCAATCATCAGTTTACATGGAAACATTATTTTAAAGAACCCTATTTCAGTCTAATGATTACTTTTCAAGTCCAGCCCCACTTATTTTATGAGAATATCATATTTAATTTCTGATCATCCACGGGACGTCATATACCCTAGTTCCTTTTTGTGTAGTAAGGGATTTATGTATATCTGTCTGATTCTAAATCTACATGGCAGTTTTGAGTATTGTTATATGCTATCTGGTGCTCTTCCTATTTGTTATGATTTTTCTTCAGTCATTTTCTTCCGTTCAATGATTACAATTCGAAGTCCTCATGTTCCTTGATCACCTTTTGTGAATGTTCCTATTTATTTTAGGATGCCCTAATTTCCATTGAATATAATTCGATGAAGTACCCTATTTTCATTTAATGATTGCTTCAGGGTTGGGTTTAATCACAGTATGATATCATTATGCTTAATGTTTTAGGTTACCTTAGTTTCCATTGAGTATATTCGATTGAGGTTACCATTATGCTTAAGTTTTGATGATCTAGATGACTCCATGAGCCCTGGAACCTTTTTTTGTGTGGTAATAACTGTTTATATATTTGGCTATTTCTAAATCTAATGGTAGTTTTGATACCAAATCTGATAATATTTCTGCAAGTGATTCAGTTTTATTCTAAATGGCATCTACAAGTAGATTTTTCTCCATAGTTTAGACGCTCACTACAAATTTATAAATATGAAGCATGGCTTCTTTCTGAAATTTAAAATAAATTTCATAAATTATCTGTCATTTTGTTACATTACAAATTTAACTCATCATTTATAGATCTTCCTTGAACTAATGGAAAGCTGAGTATAGATACCAAATTTATTTTGTTTGCACATGTAAGTAGGTGTAAAGGAACAGCTAGTCAACATGGTTACAATAGCTAGCATATAGTACAGCATTCAATTTACTTTTCAAGCCAAACCCTTTATATCCATTTCTTTTCTAGTTATATATGTTTTATGACTTTAAAAAGGCTTTAGTAATTTAATTTTATTTCTCTTGATTAGCCTTATGCACTCAACTTAATCTTCAATTTGAATAATTTATAGCTATTCATTTTCTAGTTACATATGATTAATGGATTATAATGAGACTTAAAAGTTTTTTTTTTTTATTCTCTTCATTAGTCCTTTGCAGTCATTAACTCATTTTCAGAAATGCATGCTGAGGGCCAATAGCATGGAGTATTTGGAGAGAAAATAGGATTTGGGATGTCAATCTGGCTCTTTGGTAATTTCAAACTTTAGTTAGCTTGTCACTATATTTACTTTTCAAATTTTTGCTTTTCATTGTGTGATCTTACTTCCATCACTGTATTATCAAATTTTGAGTTCTAGATTACTGTTGGTTTCTAAAATGTAATATGTTGCATGTAGTAAGTACTATTTCTATTTTAGGTTGATTAAAGGAAGTATCCTATTCCAAAGCAAGTTTCTTAACCAAGAAAAGAGCAATCAACTTTCTATTTTAGTATAATGTAATCTATTCTATTGCACTTTAGGAAGTTAAGGGAAGTAACTTGTTCCTAATTGAATTTCTTAACCAAGAAAAGAGCAAGCAGTCTACTGTTTTAGTAGATTGAAAGTGAGACAAAATTACTAGAAGACTTTGGGTTGTTTTGTAGAATAATTTCATGAGAAGGTATTTCCTCAGGCTGTTTTCTATTTAAGTTTTTTTCTGAGTTATGATGCACTATTGTCTCAATGTCTGAAAAATGTTATCAGAGTAGGGAGTCAGTTTATTGTAATTTGAAATTTGTATGGCTATTAGTGAGGCAATTGCAGGCCAATTTGGAGAGAAGTTCTCCTTAGTACTTGGTCAACTGCATTTAGCCTTTAGGTAAAGCTAGTGCTAAACCTTGTTACTTTTTTGTCATATATGGATGCATTTTGTGTTCCTAACTCTAGAAAAAGAAGGAATGAATAAGAACATATTTGTTGAATAGGTTTGTATACTTTGCATCTTCTACACCCTGCCATACCTAGTGGGATTGAGAGTTGTACCTCTCTTTGCTAGTGGGTCATGCATATTTTGGAATATTATTTGGGCTATTTATGTAGTTCTTTGGCCTATGGTTTATGCCTATTGTTTCATAATTATATTTAGTTGTTTCGTCTAGTGATTTTTCTATAAATACTAGCACATGTATAGTGATTTTTCTATAAATACTAGCACATGGATTAGGGTGTTGTTGTTTTGTTACAGTGAGTGAGTGCTTTTTTTTCACGTTTCTTTTTTCCCCAAAGGGTTTCCTAGGGTAAATGATTATGTTATATTGTGAGTGGGCCATTATTTCTTTCAATTTCATTTAAGATTCTGGTAACAATGCTTCTCCTACATAGGTTTGTCGGTATTACTTATCTTTAATATTATTGCCCATAATTTCATAAATGATTGAAATAATTAATGGTGTTTATGTGCATATCAAAAGCATGACTACTATATGAAATTTATTTATAATTTTATAGATCATATCTTGCATTCCATGTTATACAATGTATGAAAAATACGGATGCTTGAAGATTATAATTTGATATGGGGAAAACTGCATCCAGAGTTTATTTGTATTATTAATATAATATTTACAATTGTAGACGGCACAAAAATTTGAGAGTGGATTAAACAATTACATGGCGTACATTCTTTGTTGAATTGTCTTGGGCAGGTACTAAAAAAATGAAAAATATCTACACACATGACTTGGGGGCCATTTAATCTAGTAACTTGTCATTTAAAAATTGAATGTAATTGACAGGTAGAGTTTTCTCAAGGTCATTGTTTGATAATTTAGTTGAATCCTGACCGTGTTCAAATTTTCCATTCCCTTAGATTGGATACATATGAACTAATTTTATGTAGTTTACCTTGAAAGTATTATAACAGGAAGCACCCAAAGAAATCAACAAGCTATCAAAAGAATGGTACAAAGTACATGTGGGATTGTCAAACATTCTAGACTAGCATGATTGAAAGCATTGAAATTAATGCTTTTGCTAGAATGTTAAGTATCCTAGGAAACACGAAAGATACTATCATGTTAAGTTTCTGACACCCATGGCAACTCCATAGTCTTGATTACTCAATAATGATTATTTTATGGCAACCTTCAGGGCCAGCCTAATAATTGTTTTATTTCATTGGCCTTAGTCTTTGTGTTTGTTATCGGTCTTTAACAAATTGTCTATTAGATTTTATTATAGCTAATGTAAGCAACAATTGTTATTAATGATATAATCCTAGCTGACAGATATTAGTAAGTTTTGGGACTTTCACTTAGATATAATACCATAACCTTAAATCATATTTCTTATGTACAATAAACAGTACAAATGGGATTGCAAAAATAGTTGCCTCTACGTGGATTACATTCTCCCATTATCTGCTATGACATATTGTTTGTTTAACTATTTTATTATCAGCGTTAAAAATTTAGATTGTTCCAATGAAATCGATCCTTTCTAAATATCTGCTGTGTGTAGTTTAGATTAGTTTATGGTGATCTTCAGGGCCAGTCCTGATTATTGTTTTATAATTTATTCCATTGGCCTTAGTCTTTGGGTGTGTTATTGGTCTTTAATAGATTTGTCTACTAGATTTGAGTATAGCTAATGTGAGCAGTTGTTGTTAACAATACAATCCTCGCTGACAGATATCAGTGAGTATTGGGAATTTTGTTAAGGTGGGATACTTAACTTTAAATCATAATTCTTTTACAGTAAGTAGTACTTATGGGTTTGCAGAAATTAGTTGCCTCTATATGGTTCATATTCTCCTAGTATCTGAGATGATATATTGTTTTTTTATTGAGTAGGTCCATTAGCAATGTAGATTGTTTCAATGAAATCCATCCTTTCTAAAGATCTACCTCCTATAATTTGGAAATAAAGCTATTTTATATCAGAGACATTTGAGATCATATGTTAAAAATAATAGGCAATCCCTCAACCATGATATTTTCGGGTAGTGAAGATTGAATGTGGCTCATGATATCTCATATCTTATTCCATTATTGTGTGATAGTTCGTAATCTCTTAAATTAGTTGAAGAAGACACTCAAATTCCATTATTCCATTATTGTGTGATAGTTCCCTATCCAGGTTTGAATCTAGACAAAACCTTACATCATTGTTCTTGTAATAATCAGCATTGATGGGATTGTATAAATTGATCATACTTAAATGTATCAGAATTTATCATTATATGACCATTATATTGTGTTTTTTATTAAATAGATGAATCGATTATGTTGAACATTTCACTGAAATTATTATAGTTTGATATTTATTACTTCTAATTTAGAAACTAATCTAAATTAATCTCTTACAATGAAATGAGATCAGATGTTATATATAAGATGTGATATTTAAAATACTAGTGATATTTACAATTTATTTTACCTATACTATGTGATGGTAAAAGCAAATTCGTAGGTTTTATATCTAAACCTATATCTAAACCTTTATGTATAAGGTTTACACTAACAAATTAATTATGCTATTTATAATATTGTAAAGACGAGCTCAATAGAATGGACAAAACTATTTTCCGCAAATGACTGCAGCAGTTGTTTATGTATGAATGACAGTAATCTAGCACTTCTAGGTGAAAAATGGCAGAGCATATGTGAGTAATTGCCATAGTACATACTACATTATACAATACTTTCAAGTCAGTAAAATAGATATCATTGGTTTAAAAATGTTTACAAAGTGTGAACAAGTTGTAGAAGTTGCATAAAGTTCTTAGTCTAGGTAAATTATATATTCTATTGTTTTTGTGTTTGCGATGTTTGACCGACCTGATATTAGAACTTGATTATATTATTTTAGAAATTTCAGAGAAGAGGTACAATACAAAAAACTGTAATCTAGGTCTAAATGCACAATGGTGTCCAGCATATTGAGCATATCTTACAAATAGTTTCGAGTCCTCGTAGAAAATGCTAAGAAATATTAATAGGTAAATGCAGAGTGAAGTTTGATGCAGTCTAGTATCATTAGTTTTGTATATGATGACTTCAGATATAATTTTTTCAGATTAGATTTTTCCCAAGTACTCAACCATATTTTGGAATTTTCTTAAAATATTCGGTATATCGTTTGGCTTCTCCTAATGGCTGTAGCGCTATGTCAAGATACAATATTTGTTTTTTATTATTTTTTAAAGACAGATTTAATTAAGTCCACAACATTGAACCTTCATACAGTTGGATAAAAATGATCTTCATTCTCTTGAAGATGGCGAAGTCAAATTGGTCACAAGCATCCTTTGTTTCTAGAGACCTTCAACTGAAACCAACCATAGAATAGCACAATGAACCTTGAACTGAAACCATAATAAGGATTTCCAGATATCATAGAACAACACAACAAGCATTCAACTGAAACCCTCAGTATATTAGGAATGTAGCATCTCTTTGGCGCAAGAGCTGTGTAGTTGAGTCAGAGAATGATCTGTTCCCACAGTCAAATACGTAGATGATCTCTGCCAGTTGGATCAGCCAAATCTCAGGGGTAGAAGTTGTGTCATAACTGCCATGTGAACATAACCAGGATAATGCCATCCAAAATCCTTTGCTGCTGCACTTCCAAATTTTGTCGCTGAACCAAAACAACACACCATAAATAATATAGATTTCAATAACTTTTTAGTTAAAAATTCTATTTCGGTTTGTCTCCTACTGGACATATCCACTTGAGTAATGGTGGAGACTATTCAGCCTGTTTGATCCTTCCATTATTTATATATTGTGTTCTATTGGTTGCACTAATCCATCTATCTTTCATCTGCCCACATATCAAACCATCGTATCATTTCAATGCCTTGTATTGTTTGATCCCTTCATATTTAACATATTGTGTTATATTGCCTGCTCTAATCCATCTTACTTTAATTTTCTTACAAATAAAACCATAGTATCATCTCAATGCCTCATTAAAATCACTATACAAGTAGAAATCAGGTTAGAAAGCAACGTTGCCTCTCCATGCCTGTCCATTTTGTTTGACATATTGTTTGGATATCCCTGAACCTTCAAGGACAAGACACGTCTTGGATTGTGCCCTTTCTCTACTTACTATGAGATGTTTAATTCTGTTGTGAATGACCACTCCAACTTGAAGTTGTGTTTGCGACTCGTGAGACTCATTTTTTTTGCTTTTATGGCTGCTATGCTAAGTTACCGATTCAGGTGCGGATGTGGATGCGGGTATGAGAATCGGGTGCGCAAATGCTTGAACAACCCCCCACCCCCACATCTCATGGGAAAAAGACACCAGGACCAGCCAAAAATGATGCATGACAGAAGCCACACCATCACCATCATCCTCAAAATCAGAATAGGGTCAAAATCAATCCCCACTGCCCCTCCCCTGCAACTTGAAACCCTAGCAGATCCACACCTCCTACCGCTTGGAATACGCCCACCCATATGATGTGATATTGATCAAGAACTAGTGCAATTTATAATAATGGAAAGTAATTTTTGACAATGCATTAGTGGAGGATAAATGATTGAATACTTTGTTAATGAGCTGATCAATTTAGTGTTATAGAAAAGGGTGTATAGTGTTATTCATTATATGGTTTCATATCACTGTTAAGAGTGTTTTAAATTTGTCACAGCCATGTTATAAAATGTAATGACTTATTATTTAAAAGAAGAAAAAATGCATTTTTGAGCATATTACACGTTTTATTGGATTAAATAAATGTCATAGGATATAGACAAATATAATTATAGAGTTATTGTAGTACTTTAATCAATTAATAAAAGTTGAAGTATTTGATCATGTACATGTCTTTGCAAATTCTCATGCTTGCGGTCTCCTAAAGCATAACAAGATCTTTTATGCAAGATTTAAAAATGTACTTGAAATGTCATAATAAGACAACTAACTTTTCGCTCAATGAATTGTGAGGGACTCAATAATTTGAGAATGTTCTGATTAATGTAAAAACATGGGAAGGGCTTGGACCCATTACATAGCAGCTATGTTATCAGATGCGCTTGCCTAGACCTCAGATGTGGAAGTGGATGCTTGCAGAGGTGGAGGCGAGTGCACTTGGAAGCCCACGGGGAGCATAAAATCTCTCTCTCGATGCCTTTTGATGCCCATCCCTGTGGGCTTTCGAGCGCACCCAGGAGTATCCATGGGCACCTAGATGTTTTGAATAGGCTGAATGGAAAGAATGAACACAAAGCTGTACAAAGCAGCTATGTCAGGTGACATTGAAGCACTGGAGGAGATGTAAGAAGAACGTTGCACTGGTTTTCTATGGATGAAACACTGCTTTACATATATATGCCTTTCATTGTCGTAAGGAATGCATGGAAAAGTTTCTTAAACTCATTAGAGCGCAATCAGATGAAGAAGCTACGAATGAAGAGTGACATTGTAGTTTGTTGAGAGCCCAAAATGAAGAGGGGAACACCGCTTTGCATGAGGTGGTCAAAGGAGGAGATTATGCCCAAATCCTAAAAATGTTAATTGAAGCTGATTCAGAGCCGCAGGCATTTGCAACAACCAAGGCGAGTCACCTTTCTTCACAAAATCTGCCAATGACCGTCTCAATGCACTCGAACAATTATTGGTAGTCATTGATCTTGTCTGCTACACAAGATCCGATGGTCAGACATGTTTGTACCACACCTTGTTCTATCCCAAAGATGGTATCTATTCAATGCAACCTAGAAAAGGCCTTTTGTGCTTTTTGTTTGTAGTGTGTTTCACTAGTTTCAACAATTCCCTCTCTTCCATTATTGTTTGTAATTGTTGATGTTTATAGCTTCGATCAGATAAAATGACTATGAGAAAAATAAATAAATAATATATTAATATATATATGATAATAATGAACATTGATACTTAACATTATCTCTTTATGATATTGAATTAAATAAACATCATTGAATTGATAATATTATTGTACATTACACACACACACATATATATATATATATATATATATATTATTGTTGATAAAATAATATTAAATATAATCTCATAGCTTGTATTAATAATCTGATTAAATAAACATTAACAGATTTGTATCGGCTGATAACAATTATGATTTGTTGTATATTGGTTATCACATCACTGATTAAATCGATTAAGATTGACGTAATTCAGATTTGTATCATTCTTATTAAACTTGGATTGTATACCGATTTGTATCGGTCTGTTTCTAACATGTATGTTATATACCGATTTGTATCGGTTTGTTTGAACATAGTTTATACGCTGGTGTATATTAGTTATCGGTATTTTGTTTAAAGAGATATTATGGGGAGACATGCCGATAGAGAGACATGTCTCCACACGTGAAGACATGTCTATCTATCAGCATGACTCCCCACATATATATATACCATTCTCATGAATCAAATGAAGACAAGTATATAGAATACACAATACAAGTCTCATTCATAAAATCAGTATGATATTGCTATTATAATATTTATATATATTTATTATTATATAATAATAAATATATATTTCTATATTGTGATTAAATATATTAAATATATTGAGATTACATAAGAAAATTTAAAAGTCATATATTCTGATTTAAATTTAACATGGTATCAGAGCCAAGTTCCTTCTCTAAAGCCTAAACCGCTTGAAGGAAGATCCGATTAGATTAAAGAAAGATTAAGAGCAGATTTTTCAAATCTATCATTCTTTTGACAATCTTGTACCTACAAAATGGAAAATGGAATCAGACTTGAAGATAGACTTGAAGGAGCTTCAAATTTTGAATCATGGAAACTACGTATGATGTTGATACTAAGAAAGAATGAGTTAAAAGGAATCGTGGAAAATCCTCCAAATAAGAATGACGAGAAGAGTCAATGGGAAAAGGACAATACAAGAGCAATGGAGCTATTAGTAGATGGAGTAAAAGATCATCTACTACCCATTATCACTAAGTTAGACTCTGCATATGAAATGTTCA
>MU225106.1:586604-610349 GCA_018584345.1 Thuja plicata | reverse complement strand
GTATATGACCATACAGATGATATCAAGTTGACATCAATGACAATACAAACCATTAACTAATTTAATGTCTTGCATCATCTTCAACTTAACATTATCAAACATTCAATCAGTTACATGTCATCATCCATAATAGATCTATTTCTTCTTTATACTATACCATTTTGTTGTGGTGTACCTGGGGCAGATACTTGTCTCTTGATTCCTCTTTCGTTGCAGAATTCATTGAACTCATTGTAAATGAATTCACCTCATCTATCAGATCTTAGGCATTTAAGTTTCTTTCCTGTTTCCTTGTCAACTTTGGCAAGGTACCACTTAAACTTCTGAAAAGCTTCTGATTTTTCTTTGAGAAACACAACAGTCATCATTCTGGAATGGTCATCAACAAATAGAATAAAATACTTCTCACTTGTGTAACTTGTTGTTCCAATTGGTCCACACAGATCAGTATGCACTAACTCCAAGACTTCTTCAGTATTGTAATTCTTGCTCTTGAAACTAGTTTTTCCCATCTTCCCAATTTGACATTGTTTGCATATTGCCAATTCAGGTTTCTTCAAAATAAGAATACCTCTTACTCTTTTATTCTTGCTTATGTTGACCACGTTATCAAAATTCACATGACACGATCTTTTATGCCATAACCAGCTTTCTTCTACTTGTGCAATAAAACATGAAATTTCAGTGAGATCAAGATAGAATAGATCACCTTTTATTTGCCTGCCAGTTCCAACTAGATTTCCCTTACCATCCAGGAACTTGGCCTTACCATTCATGAATTCTACCTTGAAACCAATGTTATTCAGCTGTGCCACACTTAGTAGATTACACCTTAGTCCTTCAACCCAATAAGAATTATTACATTTTATTCCTGCAGTTAGAGCAATACAACATTTACCTTTCACATAACAAGGTTCATCATTCCCAAAACTGACACTCCAACCATCATAATGCTCAAGATGTTCAAATTTAGTTTTATCACCAGTAATGTGGTGAGAACAACCACTATCAATTATCTAAGTGTCATTTTTTCCAATATGAGAGAATAGTGCAGTCTTTTCATTATCTTCATTATCTGACTCATCCTTAATAGCAATGTAAACCATTTCATCTTCATCTTCATCACTATCAGAATCTTTTGCAATATAACAATATTTCTTACCTTTGTCCTTGTATCTTTTGTAACTTTTGAAATCTTTCTTGCCCTTGTACCTTTTGAACTTTCTCTCACCTTTGTCTTCTTTGTTTGGACACCTAGCAACAATGTGACCAACCTCATCACATGAAAAGAAAATCAATGTTATTGTTCCTTTGCACTGTCCTTTTCCTTTTGTATCTCTCTTTGCAAGTAATGCTTCAATGATTTCTAGATCTTCATCATCAGAATCATCATCACTATCAATGTCAATCTATTTTCTTTTTGAGTTTCTATACATCTTACCAAGGTTTAATTTAGCTTTGAATGTAGACTCAAAATTGCTAGGATTAGGAGAACAATTGTCAAAACTGTCCAACTCAAAAGCTGTTAGCCTTCCAACCAATGCATCTAGATTTATATCATTACTGCACCTCATCTCTTGAATATCTAAAACTCTAATTGTATAGATAGGAAGTAAAGTTCTCAATACCTTACTAACCATTGTTTTTTCTTCAATTGTTCCACCGACAGCTCTGATGACACTGAGACTTTTCTTGATTCTTTCACTATATTTTGTAATGTCTTCTCCTTCTTTCATTTTCATCTGATCAAACTGACCTGTGAGACTTTCTGCTTTAGCTCTCTTAACATTGTCATCTTCTCCATGGATATCATGCAGTAGGGCAGTCCTTGACTTCATCAAATTCAAAATCGCTGAGTGAAGAAGCTATATAAATCATCATTATGTTATGATTCTTCATGTCCACCATTTGATCCACAGACATAGGTCTCGGTGGTTCCACATACTTGTGGTCCAAGAATTGCAAACCTGTATCTCCAATAGTAGATAGATGTAGCCCCATCAAATCTTGTCATGCATCGAAGTTGTCTTTGTTAAGCTTGGGGATCTCCCTTCTGTAAGACATCTCTTATCTTTAGCTTAGGCCTTGAAACCTTCCCTGAAAGCACCAAATGCTCTGATACCAATTTTTGGAAATGGGTTGAGTAACCGAGAGGGGAGGGGTGAATCAGTTACCACAAAAATAAATCCAAGTCCCTTAGATGTCTTAACCAAACTTATCACTGTTAGTCGGTTAACAAAGCAATCTTAAGATATTAACTGTGATTATTTTTTTAGCTATTAAGTGTAGAAACATAAAGAACAAAGAAAATAACATGTACACAAATGACACCAAGATTTAACGTGGAAACCCAATTTAGGAAAAACACCAATTGCAACTAGTTATCTTTTTTCACTCTTCTGAAGTGAGCCCTGTTAGGAGCCAACCCTGTTAAAGGTTACAAAACACACTATTAGGTGTGACCCTATTAGAGGATTTAATCACCCAGTTAGGAGTGGCCTTGTTAGAGGTCTTCAAACACTTCAATGTAGAAATGCCACCTTGTGAGAGGATTTATAAAAGACTGTTAAGTCTACTCTGTAAAGATATTTGGATCACTGCTACAATTGTTAGAGAGTAACAATGGATTGAATTGTTTGAAGAAACAACTGTCTTTGATGATTCAGATCTCCTCTAGCTTTAAACTGGATCCTTACTGATCAAATATTCTATTGCAGCTTTGTCTGGATGTTTTCTCCTTAATCAAAAGTCCATCTTATTTCACCTTCACTCTTCATATCAAGACTCTACCACTTCTCACTTCTCACTTCTACATATTCAATCCAAACTCGACCTTGTATATATATGATAAGCCTTCTCAAGTCAGCTTGAATAACCTTCCAAATAAATAATAAAACTTAAGTTTGTCGGCTGCATATAACCAATTAAACATAAAGTGTAAACTGTTGTTAGTCGGATGACACTAAATGCATAACTCGGTTAACACTATAATCCTTCAATGCCCGACCTCATTGTATTGCCCGAGTTCTCGGTTAGAACTGAAAATCACTTTTTTTCTTTAATTCCCGAGAGAGCTTGGCATACGTTTACTCTACTCAGTTTAGGTATAGACATATGTGTAACATCACTACATTTGTGTATACATCAATGACAATACACAATTGAATAATTGTCATCAACAGGTAAATGGTAACATCTCTTATAAATGGTAACTTCTCTCATATATGTTACATTGATTTAAAACAAACATTCATAATGGTAGAATCTCATTAAAAAACTATGGAGACATAAACAAAAGAACTTTAGTTAAAGATAACAATGTCTTTATGAAAACCCAATTTTCTCAATTAACGTAAAGGGAATAATTCACATGAGCACCATTTCTTTATTCATTTTCACAAATAGAAGAGATGTTAGGCATGCCTCTTACAAAAATTGGGAAATCAATGCAGCCTAAAAAAATCTTATAAATAGAAGAAAACTGCAATTACATAAACAACTACATATCAGGGATTGGAGTGTCATGAAGAATGCAGGGGAAACATGGGAAGAAACTCTAGTTCATTCTTCACACTAATTTTTGAATCCCTCAAAATACAACTTTTACTTTTTGTCTCCCAAATATAATGATTGATAATAGGATGTGGAAGTAGCATCACAGTAATAATTTGATGGAGTGTTAAATGGATCAGCAGGCCCAAGAGGAGTGATAGGGCTGGAAATAAATGATGGAAGAGTCACAAATGACAACCCAGAATTATTACTTGTTAAGCTTTGTGTATTATAATCTGACCATTCAGACACAAATTGATCTCCAATTTATGATGGATATCCCTTCTTTCCAATTTGCAAGCACGAGAAAGAATTTGACATCAACAATTAACATAAGCGAAGTTGATCCAGAGATGTACATAAGTGTTTCATTCACTAGCATCATATCATAGTTTCAAAGCTGAGGGCAGAAGAAGGCAATTCAGGAACAAAACTCACAAACTCCTCTAAAGAAATGGTAATGCAAAGACTTATGAAACTCCTATCCTTTTCCATTAGCACTGGCATGGAAAAAGTAGTGCAGTATTTGTGGGAGGTGCTCCTTCTATGGAAAAGTGATTTTCCCATTCAAGAAACCAAGCACCTTTAAATCAATTTACACCGGGAGCTGCTCCATATACATTAATACAAGACCTGTTCATACCTTGTGATCTTGGAGGCCTCCAAGAGCACAAATTGATTCAGTCAAGAACAAAGAATGCACTAAGTCTCACTCCCATTGACTCGTCGTCCACTATATGCCTGAATGAAAATCAATGAATGGCTAAAACCGCCCAACAACTAGATTTCTCTTAATTGTCTTTCACCGTTCTAACGAGCTCAAAACCGTTGATTTGATAAACTAACTCACTCTTTCACATTAGGTGAAGTGAAATTTTGGAAGGACTATGTTATTTCCTTCCCATCCTTATATTTGTTCAAACGTATTGATTAAATTAAAGGAAGTGAAATTTTCTCCAACTTACAAATTAATTAAAATATTGAAATTTGTGAGTGTTGAATATTACATTTTAGAAAGTAAACAACTTCATACAAATTATTTAATCTAAAGGAATTATTTAATCTAAAGGAATATAGTGTTGTGTGAAGTAATTTTTTTTTTACAAATGTTGGATGGGTATAATTCTAGAGTAAAAAATGATAAGATGTATAGTGGACTATAGTGGACTACGAGTACCAGGCAGCACCCAAAGAAATCAACAAGCTATCAGAAGAATTGTACAAAGTACATGTGGGATTGTCAAACATTCTAGACTAGTATGATTGAAAGCATTGAAATTAATGCTTTTACTAGAATGTTAAGTATCCTAGGAAACACGAAAGTACTATCATGTTAAGTTTCTGACACCCATTGCAACTCCATAGTCTTGATTACTCAATTTTCATTGTGATATTGCTTTATTGAAGTCCTCTGCTTTTTTGTAATGATTAGTTTATGGCAATCTTCAGGGCCAGCCTAATAATTGTTTTATTTCATTGGCCTTAGTCTTTGCGTTTATTATTGGTCTTTAACAAATTTTTCTATTAGATTTTAGTATAGCTAATGTAAGCAACAATTGTTGTTAATGATATAATCGTAGCTTACAGATATTAGTAAGTTTTGGGAATTTTGCTGATATCATAACCTTAAATCATATTTCTTATGTACAATAAACAATACTAATGGGATTGCAAAAATAGTTGCCTCTATGTGGATCAAATTCTCCCATTATCTGCTATGACATAGTGTGTTTAACTTTTTTATTATATGTGTTAAAAATTTAGATTGTTCCAATGAAATCCATCCTCTCTAAAGATCCACTGCGTTTAATTTAGATTAGTTTATGGTGATCTTGAGGGCCAGTCCTGATTATTGTTGTATTCCATTGGCCTTAGCCTTTGGGTGTGTTATTGGTCTTTATTAGATTTGTCTACTAGATTTGAGTATACCTAATGTGAGCAGTTGTTGTTAACAATACAATCCTCGCTGACAGATATCAGTGAGTATTGGGAATTTTGTTAAGGTGGGATACTTAACTTTAATAATTCTTTTACAGTAAGTAGTACTTATGGGTTTGCAGAAATTAGTTGCCTCTATATGGATCATATTCTCCTATCATCTGAGATGATATATTGTGTTTTTTTATTGAGTAGGTCCATTAGCAATGTAGATTGTTTCAATGAAATCCACCCTTTTTAAAGATCCACTGCCTATTATTTGGAAATAATGCTATTTTATATCGGAGATATTTGAGATCAGATGTTAAAAATAATAGGAAATCCCTCAATCATGATATTTTTGGGTAGTGAAGATTGAATGTGGCTCATGATATCTCATATCTTATTCTATTATTGTGTGACAGTTCGTAATCTCTTAAATTAGTTGAAGAAGATGCTCAAATTCCATTAATGTGTGATAGTTCCCTATCCAAGTTTGAATCTAGACAAAACCTTAAATCATAGTTCTTGTAATAATCAGCATTGATGGGATTGTATAAATTGATCATACTTAAATGTATCAGAATTTCTCATTATATGACCATTATATTGTGTTTTTTATTAAATAGATGAATTGATTATGTTGAACATTTCACTGAAATTATTATAGTTCAATATTTATTACTTATAATTTAGAAACTAGTCTAAAATTTAAATTAATCTCTTACAACGAAATGTGATCAGATGTTATATATAAGAAGCCAACCCGTAAATGTGATATTTTAAATACTAGTGATATTGACAATTTATTTTACCTATTCTATGTGATGGTAAAAACAAATTTCTAGGTTTTATATCTGAACCTTTATGTATAAGGTTTACACTAACAAATTAATTATGTTATTTATAATATTGTAAAGAAGAGCTCGATAGAATGGACAAAAACATTTCCCACAGATGACTGCAGCAGTTGTTTATGTATGAATGACAGTAATCTAGCATTTCTAGGTGAAAAATGGTGGAGCATATGTGAGCAATCGCCATAGTACATTATACAATACTTTCAAGTCAGTAAAATAGATATCATTGGTTTAAAAATGTTTACAAAGTGTCAACAAGTTGTAGAAGTTGCATAAAGTTCTAAGTAGTGTAGGTAAATTAGATATTCTATTGTTATTCTGTTTGCAATGTTTGACCGAACTGATATTAGAACTTGATTATATTATTTTAAAAATTTCAGAGAAGAAGTTCAATATAGAAAACTGTAATCTAGGTCTAAATGCAAAATGGTGTCCAGCATATTGAGCATATCTTACAAATAGTTTTGAGTCCTCGTAGAAAATGCTAAGAAATATTAATAGGTAAATGGAGAGTGAAGTTTGATGCAGTCTAGTATCATTAGTTTTGTATATGACTTCAGATATATTTTTTTCAGATTATATTTTTCCCAAGTACTCAACCATATTTTGGAATTTTCTTAAAATATTTGGTATATCGTTTGTCTTCTCCTAATGGCTGTAGCGCAATGTCAAGATACAATATTTGTTTTTCATCTTCTCCTAATGGCTGTAGCGCAATGTCAACATACAATATTTGATTTTCATTATTTTTTAAAGACAGATTTAATTAAGTCCACAACATTGAACCTTCATACAGTTGGATAAAAATGATCTTCATTCTCCTAGTGAAGATGGCTAAGTCAAATTGGTCACAAGCATCCTTTGTTTCTAGAGACCTTCAACTGAAACCAACCATAGGATAGCACAATGAACCTTGAACTGAAACCATAATAAGGATTTCCAGATATCATAGAACAACACAACAAACATTCAACTGAAACCCTCAGTATATTGGCAATGTAGCATCTCTTTGGCGCAAGAGCTGTGTAGTTGAGTCAGAGAATGATCGGTTCCCACAGTCAAATACATAGATGATCTTTGGCAGTTGGATCAGCCAAATCTCAGGGGTAGAAGTTGTGTTATAACTGCTATGTGAACATAACCAGGATAATCCCATCCAAGATCCTTTGCTGCTGCTGTATACATCAATGACAATACACAATTGAATAATTGTCATCCACAGGTAAATGGTAACATCTCTTATAAATGGTAACTTCTCTCATATATGTTACATTGATTTAAAACAAACATTCATAATGGTAAAATCTCATAAACAAACTATGGAGACATAATACAAAAGAACTTCAGTTAAAGATAACAATGTCTTTATGAAACCCCAATTTTCTCAATTAACATAAAGAGAATAATTCACATGAGCGCCATTTATTTATTCATTTTCACAAATAGAAGAGATGTTAGGCATGCCTCTTACAAAAATTGGGAAAACAATGCAGCCTAAAAAATCTTATAAATATAAGAAAATTGTAATTACATAAACAACTACATATCAGGGATTAGAGTGTCATGAAGAATGCAGGGGAGACATGGGAAGAAACTGTAGTTCATTCTTCACACTAATTTTTGAATCTCTCAAGATAGAACTTTTCCTTTTCCTCTCCCAAATATAATGATTGATAATAGGATGTGACGTCCCAAATATAATGATTGATAATAGGATGTGGAAGTAGCGTCACAGTAATAATTTGATGGAGTGTTAAATGGATCAACAGGCCCAAGAGGAGTGATAGGGCTGGAAATCAATGATGGAAGAGTCACAAATGACAACCCATAATTATTACTTGTTAAGCTTTGTGTATTATGATCTGACCATTCAAACACAAATTGATCTCTAGTTTATAACGGATATCCCTTCTTTCCAATTTGCAAGCACAAGAAAGAATTTGACATCAACAATTAACATAAGCGAAGTTGATCCGGAGATGTACATAAGTGTTTCATTCACTAGCATCATATCATAGTTTCAAAGCTGAGGGAAGAAAAAGGCAATTCAGGAACAAAAATCACAAACTCCTCTAAAGAAATGGTAATGCAAAGACTTATGAAACTCCTATCCTTTTCCATTAGCACTGACATGGAAACAGTAGTGCAGCATTTGTGGGAGGTGCTCCTTCTATGGAAAAGTGATTTTCCCATTCAAGAAACCAAGCACCTTTAAATCAATTTACACCAGGAGCTGCTCCGTATACATTAATACAAGACCTGTTCGTACCTTGTGATCTTGGAGGCCTCCAAGAGCACAAATTGATTCAGTCAAGGAAAAAAGAGTGCACTAATTCTCACTCCCATTGACTCGTCGTCCACTATACGCCTGAATGAAAATCAATGAACGGCTAAAACCGCCCAACGACTAGATTTCTCTCAATCGTCTTTCACCGTTCTAACGTGCTCAGAACAGTTGATTTGAAAAACTCACTCACTCTTTCACATTAGGTGAAGTGAAATTTTGGAAGGAATATGTTATTTCCTTCCCATCCTTATATTTGTTCAAACGTATTGATTAAATTAAAGGAAGTGAAATTTTCTCCAACTTACAAATTAATTAAAATATTGAAATCTGTGAGTGTTGAATATTACATTTTAGAAAGTAAACAACTTCATACAAATTATCTAATCTAAAGGAATATAGTGTTATCTAATCTAAAGGAATATAGTGTTGTGCAAAGTAATTTTTTTTTTTTTACAAATGTTGGATGGGTATAATTCTAGAGTAAAAAATGATAAGATGTATTCAAAATTGGATAGTTGATAATGCTACATTGATTTCTAAGAAAATTGTGTAGAAATCACTTGAATTACTTTTAATTAAATTATTTATGAAAGAGTTCCTTGATTTGCGTTTTAACAGTTTATGTTTGTCTTCACTTAAAAGGATAAGACTTATGCTTAAGTGTAAGCATATTTGTTTACCTTATCATCAAATAGATGCATAGATAGATACTTTTGTATAACTATGAGTGCTTTTGTAGACATATGGCTAGCTTAGACTATTGGAATTGTATGCTCTTACATATTTTCATATGCATGCTAGTGTTTTCAATATGTATGTACTTATGATATTTTGCATGCTCTATGCTTTAGTAGGCATTCTTGGAAGTTAACATTAGTAGAAGGACATGTAGCTTTTTTGTTTGAAATAGAAAACATGAGAAAGGTGGGATATTTTTCTTTCTATTTCACATATGCTTGTATTTCTATGGACGGGTGCCGAATGTGGAATATCAAGGAAGGATAGGTATTGAATTTCTTTTTAAAAGCCTATTTTATAGGTAGCTAGCATAAATTATGCTTTGGCCAAAGTGATGTTGCATATTCTGGTACTATATATGCATTTTGTACTTTCTCCCTGCCACATCATTGTGTATATTCTATATTGTCATAGGTGAAATGTAGATAGGTCACAATGCTGCACCAGATTCCATCCGACCTTCAAGTTCCTATTTGCTAGGTTCCTTGTGTAGGGTCGGGTGCTCAACCTTTCATGTTGAGCACTCGGGGAGCTAAACACTCTATGGTTGGGTGGAAAAAGTGCCTAGACCCCATTTTTGTCCTCAAGCATAGCAGATGGAGAGTAGTACGTGGCTAAAGGAGGCAGAATGAATACAATATCACTTTGAATCTTGTGTTTGATGAATTCAACATATTGGTCGCCTATCGTATCTATCTTTTGATGTTTTGAGATGTTGGTCATAATTGATGTATATTAATGATGGATTATCTCTATTTTGAGAAAATACTTTATTAAATTATCTTTTATATATTATTACTTATATTTGACTATGAAGTATGGAGTAAGCTTTGGAAATTGAGTCCTGTGTGGATTTGTGTACCTTACACTATCCTTCTCTATCTATCTATCTATCTATTTTTTCCTATATTTATATTAGCCCTCTACCTCTCTTTATCTATTTATCTCTCTCATCTCTCTATCTCTATCCATATTTTTCTCTAAATATATCTCCTTATCTATCTCTACCGAAATCTCCCCCCCCTCTCTCTACCTACCTCTCATCTCTCTTTCTCCCCATCTCCTCATCCCTCATTCCCTCCCTATCATCCTCTATCTCTTTATCTCTATGTCTCTTCCTTTCTCTTCCTATATATCAATATCTCTCTCATTCTCTTCCTATATATGTCTATTTCCCCTATTTCTCTAACCCCCTCTCTATCTTTATTTGTCTATCTCTTTATCTCTCACCCTCTCTCCTTTTATCTCTATATCTCTACCACTCTATCTAACAATCTATATATCTTTATCTCTTAGTACTCCTCTATAAATCACTCTATATCTTCTTCTATATCTCTCCCTCTTTATCCCCCTATCTTTATATCTTTATCTCTCCCTCTACCTCCGTCTATCTATCTATCTATCTATCTATCTTTCCATCTTTCTCTCTCACTCTATCTTCATCTCTACCTCTATCTTTCTCTCTCCATATCTAACTTTGGACATGTCTCTCTCTATCCATCCATCTCTCTCCCTCTCATTAGACCTCTTTATCTATATCTATTTTTCCCTCTATATTTATCTTTCCATATTTCTTATTTCATTTCTCTCTCTCTCTCTCTCTCTCTCTCTCTCTCATCCTTCTATTTATTTCTCTATTCCATCTCTATCTATTCCTCTCTCATTTTTCTCTTTATCTCTTAATATCTCTCTCATCTCTTCATCTTTCTCTCACCTTTCTCCATCTCCATCTCTATCTCTATCTCCACATCCATCTTTTTCTCTATCTCCATCTTTTTACCTTCTCTTTCACTCTTTTGCTCTCCCCCCATGCCCCTCCTCTCTACTTCTCTCTCCTTCTCACCCTATAACAAACATAACATGAACTTGTTGGTAATAGAAAATGACTATCTTCCCAATTTAAAGGTTTTGTTTCTATTATGATTGGATCCTTATAAGTACATGCATATTTGATTTGAAGCTATCACTTCTCCATTGAGACCTTTGTTGCACTAAATGGCCTATCAATTGACCTCATGTACTACACAAATTTGTGTAAAAAAATAGACCAAAATATTCCTCAATTTACTTTCCATACCTTTTAGACACCAAAGTGCAATTGCTAGTTGTATAATAGAATGCTATTGAATATTATTTAAAAATAAAAAATATTTGAAAATTAATAATTTTTTTAAATATATTAAATATTTCATATATATTTTCTTGATGAATAGAGACCTTTTCCATTAATATAAAAACACTATTCACAAAAGAAACATCAACTATTCATTGAAAAAACAATACGTATGACAATGAAATAATAGAATGCTATTGAATATTATTAAAAAAATGAAAATATTTGAAATTAACAATATTTTTAAATATTCATATATTTTAAAAAAATTTGAATACGTATTATAGTGAAACAATTTCGAAAATATGTTTTCTGTTTTACTAAACTTATTAAATTATTAAAAATAGAACAACGCTCGAGCAACAGTTCTGGATGCCATGATCCATGAGGTCTGTTTTTTTCGTCGATTTCTTCTTTTTCGATAAAAGAGCCGTTGAGTTCTGCTTTTACTGTCTTGGATGCCATGGACGTTGAGTTCTAGTTTTTTTTCCAGTTGATTTCTGCTTTTTCAATTAAAAAAATAGTCGTTGATTTCTGCTTTTACAGTCCTGGAGTGCCATTGAGTTCTGCTTTTTGCAGTTGTGATTTCTGCTTCTTTTAGTTGATTTTTTTCCCCAAAGAGCCGTTTAGTACTGTTGATTTTTTTTTGCCCAAAGAGCCGTTGAGTGCCGTTGATTTCAGTAATATATATACAGGCACCATTAGACCATTGTCATTTGTATTTTCTAGTTTTCCTTTTCCTGTGATTTTGGATTTTCTCTTTCAAGTTTTTTTTGGCATGGCCATGCCTTTTCTTCTTCACTTTTTCGTTCTGCCCACTTCTTGTGTTTGTGTTTCATGAGTATTGTGTGTCTTTTATTTTGTTTTATGTTGTACTTTGTTTGAGGTTGATCAGGATGTGGCAAACAGGGGAAGCACAAGAGGACACAGCCAAGACTCCAACCAGAACTGTTTCGAGTAAGTGCCTTGAATTTATGCCCTGTATGTTTATTGCAAAGGGTGTGTGCTGAGTTTTCATGGCTTTTCTCAAAGAAAAGTTCTGGTGGGCTTTAAATTTTACTTCTGTATAGTGATCTTCTTTGAGTATTAATATATTGTTACAAGCTAGTAAGTTTTCTTTGTTTTCTCTCATCACCTATTCAATATCTTTCTGATGAGAGGTCTCAAGATTAAAGATTGAATTAACATATGTTTAGATTCTGATAGACTAGGGGGCTCTATAAACCCTAGGACCTTAGTCTGTAGCCTTTTACAGATCTGGCTGATACTAATTTAGATTCAGAATCATTATATGCACCTTGGAACTATTTCTGTTTAATGATATTTCTCTCAAGTCGTCTGCTCGTATTTTATCATCATATTATGAAGTCCTGTTTTTTTATTATATTATATTACAAATTTTCCTGTTTCTGATTATTTTAGCAATCATCAGTTTACATGGAAACGTTATTTTAAAGAACCCTATTTCAGTCTAATGATTACTTTTCAAGTCCATCCCCACTTATTATATGAGAATATCATATTTAATTTCTGATCATCCACTGGACATCATATACCCTAGTTCCTTTTTGTGTAGTAAGGGATTTATGTATATCTGTCTGATTCTAAATCTACATGGCAGTTTTGAGTATTGTTATGTATATCTGTCTGATTTCTATTTGTTATGATTTTTCTTCAGTCATTTTCTTCCGTTCAATGATTACAATTTGTGAATGTTCCTATTTCCAGTATTTTAGGATGCCCTAGCTTCCATTGAATATAATTCGATGAAGTCCCCTATTTTCATTTAATCACTGTATGATATCATTATGCTTACTGTTTTAGGTTACCTTAGTGTTTCCATTGAGTATATTCGATTGAGGTTACCATTATGCTTAAGTTTTGATGCTCCAGATGACTCCATGAGCCCTGGAACCTTTTTGTGTGGTAAGAACTGTCTACATATTTGGCTATTTCTAAATCTAATGGTCGTTTTGATACCAAATCTGATAATATTTCTACAAGTCATTCAGTTTTATTCTAAATGGCATTTAGAAGTAGATTTTTCTCCATGGTTTAGACGCTCACTACAAATATTTTATAAATATGAAGCATGGTTACTTTTTGAAATTTATTTATAATTTTATAAATTATCTGTCATTTTGTTACATTACAAATTTAACTCATCATTTATAGATCTTCCTTGAACTAATGGAAAGCTGAATATAGATACCAAATTTATTTTGTTTGCACATCTAAGTATGTATAAAGGAACAGCTAGTCAACATGGTTACAATAGCTAGCATATAGTACAGCATTCAACTTACTTTTCAAGCAAAACTCTTTATATCCATTTCTTTTCTAGTTATATATGCTTTTTTCTAGTTATATATGCTTTATGACTTTCAAAAGGCTTTAGTAATTTTATTTTGTTTCTCTTCATTAGCCTTATTCACTCAACTTAATCTTCAATTTCAACAATTTATAGCTATTCATTTTCTAGTTACATATGATTTATGAATTATAATGAGACTTGAAAGTTAATTTTTTTTTTCTTCTCTTCATTAGCCCTTTGCAGTCATTAACTCATTTTCACAAATGCATGCTGAGGGCCAATATCATCGAGTATTTGGAGAGGAAAATAGGATTTGGAATGTCAATTATGGCTCTTTGGTAATTTCAAACTTTAGTTAGCTTGTCACTATATTTACTTTTCAATTTTTTGTTTTTCATTGTGTGATCTTACTTCCATCACTGTATTATCAAATTTTGAGTTCTAGATTACTGTTGGTTTCTAAAATGTAATATGTAGCATCTAGTAAGTACTATTTCTATTTTAGGTTGATTAAAGGAAGTATCCTATTCCAAAGCAAGTTTCTTAACCAAGAAAAGAGCAATCAACTTTCTATTTTAATATAATGTAATCTATTCTATTTCACTTTAGGAAGTTAAGGGAAGTAACTTGTTCCTAATTGAATTCCTTAACCAAGAAAAGAGCAAGCAGTCTACTGTTTTAGTAGATTGAAAGTGAGACAAAATTACTAGAAGACTTTGGGTTGTTTTTTAGAATAATTTCATGAGAAGGTATTTCCTCAGGCTATTTTCTATTTAAGTTTTTTTTCCGAGTTATGATGCACTATTGTCTCAATGTCTGAAAAATGTTATCAGAGTAGGGAGTCAGTTTGTTGTAATTTGAAATTTTTATGGCTATTAGTGCAGCAATTGCAGGCCAATTTGGAGAGATGTTCTCCTTAGTACTTGGTCAACTGCATTTAGCCTTTAGGTAAAGCTAGTGCTAAACGTTGTTACTTTTTTGGTCGTATATGGATGCATTTTGTGTTGCTAACCCTAGACAAAGAAGGAATGAATAAGAACATATTTGTTGAATAGGTTTGTATACTTTGCATCTTCTACACCCTGCCATACCTAGTGGGATTGAGAGTTGCACCTCTCTTTTCTAGTGGGTCATGCATATTTTGGAATATTATTTGGGCTATTTATGCAGTTCTTTGGCCTATGGTTTATGAAATTATGCATATTGTTTCATAATGATATTTAGTTGTTTTGTATAGTAATTTCTCTATAAATACTAGCACGTGGATTAGGGTGTTGTTTTGTTACAATGAGTGAATGTTGTTTTTTCTGGTTTCTTTTTTCCTCAAAGGGGATTAGGGTGTTGTTGTTTTGTTACAGTGAGTGAGTGCTGTTTTTTCTGGTTTCTTTTTTCCCCAAAGGGTTTCCTAGGGTAAATGATTACGTTATATTGTGAGTGGGACATTATTTCTTTCAATTTCATTTAAGATTCTGGTAACAATGCGTCTCCTACATAGGTTTGTTGGTATTACTTATCTTTAATATTATTGCCCATAAATGATCGAAATAATTTATGGGGTTTATGTGCATATCAAAAGCATGACTACTTTATGAAATTTATTTATAATTTTATAAATCTGATATGGGAAAACTGCATCCAGAGTTTATTTGTATTATTAATATAATATTTACAATTGTAGACATCACAAACATTTGTGAGTGGATTTAACAATTACATGGCGTACATGCTTTGTTGAATTGTCTTGAGCAGGTACTAAAAAATAAAAAATACCTACACAACATGATTTGGGGGCCATTTGATAGAGTAACTTGTCAATTAAAAATTGAATGTAATTGACAGGTAGAGTTTTCTCGAGGCCATTGTTTGATAATTTAGTTAAATCCTGACTGTGTTCAAATTTTCCATTCCCTTAGATTGGATAGATATGAACTAATTTTATGTAGTTTACCTTAAAAATATTATAACAGGAAGCACCCAAAGAAATCAACAAGCTATCAGAAGAATTGTACAAAGTACATGTGGGATTGTCAAACATTCTAGACTAGTATGATTGAAAGCATTGAAATTAATGCTTTTACTAGAATGTTAAGTATCCTAGGAAACACGAAAGTACTATCATGTTAAGTTTCTGACACCCATTGCAACTCCATAGTCTTGATTACTCAATTTTCATTGTGATATTGCTTTATTGAAGTCCTCTGCTTTTTTGTAATGATTAGTTTATGGCAATCTTCAGGGCCAGCCTAATAATTGTTTTATTTCATTGGCCTTAGTCTTTGCGTTTATTATTGGTCTTTAACAAATTTTTCTATTAGATTTTAGTATAGCTAATGTAAGCAACAATTGTTGTTAATGATATAATCGTAGCTTACAGATATTAGTAAGTTTTGGGAATTTTGCTGATATCATAACCTTAAATCATATTTCTTATGTACAATAAACAATACTAATGGGATTGCAAAAATAGTTGCCTCTATGTGGATCAAATTCTCCCATTATCTGCTATGACATAGTGTGTTTAACTTTTTTATTATATGTGTTAAAAATTTAGATTGTTCCAATGAAATCCATCCTCTCTAAAGATCCACTGCGTTTAATTTAGATTAGTTTATGGTGATCTTGAGGGCCAGTCCTGATTATTGTTGTATTCCATTGGCCTTAGCCTTTGGGTGTGTTATTGGTCTTTATTAGATTTGTCTACTAGATTTGAGTATACCTAATGTGAGCAGTTGTTGTTAACAATACAATCCTCGCTGACAGATATCAGTGAGTATTGGGAATTTTGTTAAGGTGGGATACTTAACTTTAATAATTCTTTTACAGTAAGTAGTACTTATGGGTTTGCAGAAATTAGTTGCCTCTATATGGATCATATTCTCCTATCATCTGAGATGATATATTGTGTTTTTTTATTGAGTAGGTCCATTAGCAATGTAGATTGTTTCAATGAAATCCACCCTTTTTAAAGATCCACTGCCTATTATTTGGAAATAATGCTATTTTATATCGGAGATATTTGAGATCAGATGTTAAAAATAATAGGAAATCCCTCAATCATGATATTTTTGGGTAGTGAAGATTGAATGTGGCTCATGATATCTCATATCTTATTCTATTATTGTGTGACAGTTCGTAATCTCTTAAATTAGTTGAAGAAGATGCTCAAATTCCATTAATGTGTGATAGTTCCCTATCCAAGTTTGAATCTAGACAAAACCTTAAATCATAGTTCTTGTAATAATCAGCATTGATGGGATTGTATAAATTGATCATACTTAAATGTATCAGAATTTCTCATTATATGACCATTATATTGTGTTTTTTATTAAATAGATGAATTGATTATGTTGAACATTTCACTGAAATTATTATAGTTCAATATTTATTACTTATAATTTAGAAACTAGTCTAAAATTTAAATTAATCTCTTACAACGAAATGTGATCAGATGTTATATATAAGAAGCCAACCCGTAAATGTGATATTTTAAATACTAGTGATATTGACAATTTATTTTACCTATTCTATGTGATGGTAAAAACAAATTTCTAGGTTTTATATCTGAACCTTTATGTATAAGGTTTACACTAACAAATTAATTATGTTATTTATAATATTGTAAAGAAGAGCTCGATAGAATGGACAAAAACATTTCCCACAGATGACTGCAGCAGTTGTTTATGTATGAATGACAGTAATCTAGCATTTCTAGGTGAAAAATGGTGGAGCATATGTGAGCAATCGCCATAGTACATTATACAATACTTTCAAGTCAGTAAAATAGATATCATTGGTTTAAAAATGTTTACAAAGTGTCAACAAGTTGTAGAAGTTGCATAAAGTTCTAAGTAGTGTAGGTAAATTAGATATTCTATTGTTATTCTGTTTGCAATGTTTGACCGAACTGATATTAGAACTTGATTATATTATTTTAAAAATTTCAGAGAAGAAGTTCAATATAGAAAACTGTAATCTAGGTCTAAATGCAAAATGGTGTCCAGCATATTGAGCATATCTTACAAATAGTTTTGAGTCCTCGTAGAAAATGCTAAGAAATATTAATAGGTAAATGGAGAGTGAAGTTTGATGCAGTCTAGTATCATTAGTTTTGTATATGACTTCAGATATATTTTTTTCAGATTATATTTTTCCCAAGTACTCAACCATATTTTGGAATTTTCTTAAAATATTTGGTATATCGTTTGTCTTCTCCTAATGGCTGTAGCGCAATGTCAAGATACAATATTTGTTTTTCATCTTCTCCTAATGGCTGTAGCGCAATGTCAACATACAATATTTGATTTTCATTATTTTTTAAAGACAGATTTAATTAAGTCCACAACATTGAACCTTCATACAGTTGGATAAAAATGATCTCCATTCTCCTAGTGAAGATGGCTAAGTCAAATTGGTCACAAGCATCCTTTGTTTCTAGAGACCATCAACTGAAACCAACCATAGGATAGCACAATGAACCTTGAACTGAAACCATAATAAGAATTTCCAGATATCATAGAACAACAGAACAAACATTCAACTGAAACCCTCAGTATATTGGCAATGTAGCATCTCTTTGGCGCAAGAGCTGTGTAGTTGAGTCAGAGAATGATCCGTTCCCACAGTCAAATACATAGATGATCTTTGCCAGTTGGATCAGCCAAATCTCAGGGGTAGAAGTTGTGTCATAACTGTCATGTGAACATAACCAGGTTAATGCCATCCAAAATCCTTTGCTGCTGCACTTCCAAATTTTGCTGCTAAACCAAAACAAGACACCATAAATAATATCGATTTCAATAACTTTTTAGTTAAAAATTCTATTTCGGTTTGTGTCCTACTGGACATATCCACTTGAGTAATAGTGGAGACTATTCAGCCTGTTTGATCCTTCCATTATTTATATATTGTGTTCTATTGTTTGCAGTAATCCATCCGTCTTTCATCTGCCCACATATCAAACCATAGTATCATCTCAATGCCTCGTTAAAATCACTATACAAGTAGAAATCAGGTTAGAAAGTAACATTACCGAGTATTCTACTTACTGTTGTTCCAATGGAGAGGCATGGAGAGGCATGGACATACTAGAAAATTTAAGGGATTGAGAAACCACTCTCCAACTAATGCCAATTCTATATCAGTCCGTATGTTTATAACATTAAATACAGTTTCCTCTGACAGGTGGCCTTGGTGCATGAAGTATAAGATGCATCGTTGTTCATTTTCTTGAAGGTGGCTAGGGGCAGTTGTTGGGCTAAAGATGTTTTCTTAAATATTGGATTTGGATTTTTTCTTGTAGTCTTGACAAATTAGCCAATTCGCTAACTTATTATCTAATTTTTGTTTTCTTAAATATTAGACTTTTGAATTAGTCAATTTTGTAACTGATTATCTAATAGTGGATGATTCCTTGGTGCATGAAGTATAAGATGGATCGTTGTTCATTTTCTTGAAGGTGGCTAGGGGCAGTTGTTGGGCTAAAGATGTTTTCTTAAATATTGGATTTTTTCTTGTAGTCTTGACAAATTAGCCAATTCGCTAACTTATTATCTAATTTTTGTTTTCTTAAATATTGGACTTTTGCTTGTAGTCTCGACAAATTAGTCAATTTTCTTACTAATTATCTTAATATTGGATGATTTTTGCGTAGATCTAACATTTTTTTTCACATGGTGCATAATTAAAGCTCTACATCCTTCAAAAATCTGTTACAAGATACATCCAGAAATGAAATGCAATGGAGAGGTATATAGAATACTCATAAGACTTGGCTCCGTTGGAGACTTGCAAGTCAGATTCAATCAGCGAGGAAGGCATGGAAGGTTTTCTTTTTTTTTTTTTTTCTGTAAATTGGCCAAACATTTAACACACTCAGTAGCCAAAAAATTGTTTGTTGAAAATTCAAAATTTTATGCATTTTTTATTTTCCATCTCCGTTGATGAATTTAGGTGCTCAGAGATTTTGATCCTTAGTAAGTTTCTAGTCATGCATTTTGCTGATTCTTAGCTGACTTAGGTATCTAATGTTGGCATTTGCTTCACATTACCAATCATTAATGAGTATTGAGGTTTTTGTATTAAACCAGCCTACTATACTCTTCCTTAGGGTCTCCCGTTACAACTTATGGTACTAGAACTCAAAAGAATTTTTCCTTTCGTTGACTTGATCTTTGAGAGAGAATATCCCTCAACCGATCAATTGAAGGACACTAACTCGCAGAAAATGAAGAAATATGTTTAGCAAAAAAAATGAAAAAATTGACATAGAGTTCTTTCCAGAACCCAAACAAAATATCCCCAAAGCTAGAAACTATTTTATAAATTTTTTTTTGATATAGGGTCCTCTCGTGAGAGCCATGTTAAGATGGAGTCACATTCTCTTCCTTGGAGTAATGTGAACTCAAGAATGTTGTGAAAGGACTGCGGTTGATACTCCCTTGCCCAAATCATAAAAGTTTTTTATTCCATGTAATCTTTCCTATGAAAGACAATTATCTCGCGTCATGGCAAGGTATTTTTGATGTGCCTTCTCTTAGTTCTGTTGCTAGTCTGTCTATGTAAGGGGTTTCTTCTCTTGGAGGCTCCTCAATTTTTGTGTTCACTCGATTAGGGGCCCTCTTGTGCCGTCTCCTCCTCTGACTGCATTGCATATTAGTGGTGATAGCATCATTCAAGGTATTGCCAATGCTATTGGTCAGTGAGGTTAGTGAGTGCATTGCATATTAGTGGTGGTAGCATTGTTCAAGGTATTGCTAATGCTATTGGTCAGTATGTTGACAATTGACCTACTATATCTTGAAAAAGTTTCATTTTTGTCAATTTATTTTTTGTGTCAAAATTAATATGGTTTTGTCCAGAAGTATTAATTTGTGCTCCAAACTAGGTGTGTTTGGGTTCAAAAAATTTATTATGAATCTTCTTCATTGATCATTGAGAATATCCTAAGATGAGGAAAGAAGGAAAGGTTTTGGATACCCTGGACTATCCTTCAAGGACAAGACACATCTTAGATTGTGCCCCTTCTCTACTTACTATGAGATGTTGTTTAATTCTATTGTGAATGCCCACTCTAACATGAAGTTGTGTTTGCAAGACAACCACTTGTGACTGGTAATTCCTTGAAAAAAGAAGGATTATTCATTTTGATCGTGCTCCTCTCTAGTGTCCTTTGTTTATTTTTTGTTGAAATCAAATTGTCTTGATTTTGCTTCGTCATTTTTTCACTAGTTCTTGTTGATTTTTTCTCTTTTGATTTTGTGTTGCGACTCGTGAGACTCATTTTTTTTGCCTTTATGGCTGCTATGCTAAGTTACCGATTCGGGTGCAGATGTAAATGCGGGTGCAAGAATCAAGTGCGCAGATTCTTGAACAACTGCCCACCCCCCACATCTCAGGGGAAAAAGACACCATGACCAACCAAAAATGATGCATGACAAAAGCCATACCATAACCTTCACCTTCATCCTCAGAATCAGAATCATGGTCAAAATCAATCCCCACTGCCCATCCTTGCATCTTGAAACCTTAGCAAATCCACAACTCCTACCGCTCATAATACGCCCACCCATATGATGTGTTATTGATCAAGATCTAGTGCAATTTATAATAATGGAAAGTAATTCTTGATAATGCATTGGTAGAGATAAATGATTGAATACTTTGTTAATGAGCTGGTCAATTTAGTGTTATATAAAAGGGTGTATAGTGTCACTTATTCATTATATGGTTTCATATCACTCTTGAGATTGTTTTAAATTTGTCACAACCATGTTATAAAATCTAATGACTTATTATTTAAAAGAAAAAATGCATTTTTGAGCATATTACACATTCTGTTGGATTAAATAAATGTCATATGATGATATAGACAAATATAATTATAGAGTTATTGTAGTACTTTAATCAATTAATAAAGGTTGAAGTACTTGATCATTTACATGTCTTTGCAAGTTCTCATGGTTCAAAGTATTCTATGTTTGTGGTCTCCTAAAGCCATTAAAATAACAAGATCTTTTATGCAAGATTTAAAAATGTACTTGAAATGTCATAATAAGACAACTAACTTTTCACTCAATGAATTGTGAGGGACTCAATAATTTGAGAATGTTCTGATTAATGTAAAAATATGGGAAGGGCTTGGACCCATTACATAGCAGCTACATTACCAGATGCGCTTGCCTGGACCTTAGATGTGGAAGTGGATGCTTGCAGAGGCGGAGATGGGTGCGCTTGGAAGCCCATAGGGAGCATAAAATCTCCCTCTCGATGCCTTTTGATACGCATCCCTGTGAGCTTCTGAGCGCACTCGGGAGCATCCATAGACACTTAGATGTTTTGAATAGGCTGAATGGAAAGAGTGAGCACAGAGATGTACAAAGCAGCTGCGTTGGGCGACGTTGAAGCACTGAAGGAGATGCAGAAGAAGAACGTCGCACTGGTTTTCTATGGACGAAACATTGCTTGACATATATATGCCTTTCATTGTTGTAAGGAATGCATGGAAAAGTTTCTTAAACTCACCAGATCGTAATCATATGAAGAAGCTACAAATGAAGAGTGACGTTGTAGTTTTTTGAGAGCTCAAAATGAAGGGGAATATCGCTTTGCACGAGGCGGTCAAAGGAGGAGATCATGCCCAAATTATAAAAATGTTAGTTAAAGCCGATTTAGAGCCGCATGCATTTGCAACAACCAAGGCAAGTCTCCTTTCTTCACAACATCTACCAATGGTCGTCTCAATGCACTCAAACAGTTATTAGTAGTCACTGATCTTGTTTGCTACACAAGATCTGACGGTTAGAAATGTTTGCACCACTCCTTGTTCTATCACAAAGATGGTACCTATTCAATGCAACCTAGAAAAGGCCTTTTGTGTTTTTTTGTTTTTAGTGTGTTTCACTAGTTTCAACAATTCCCTTTCTTCCATTGGTGTTTGCTATGTTTTGTGCAGAGGTAGTTGCAAAACTTATAGAAAAGGCCCCTTAGCTTTGCAAACAAACAGATTCCACTTTGGGGGAATACAACGTTGCATATTGATGTGTTATGTGGGTGTAGGAAAGGTATTGTCGAGAAGTTTTTGTAGTGTGATACTTCTTTATTTACACAGGAAAAAGTTAAACAATAGACTCCATTTCACTTAATAGCACAACGTGGACATCCTTGATGATTGTTTCTGCATCCAATCATTGAGAATGCCCACGTTGTGTTGCTAAGTGAAGTGGAGTCTGTTGTCTAAATTTTTCCTATGTAAACAAAGAAGAAGTATCACACTGCAACAATTTATCGATAATACTCTCTCTACACCCACGTAATGCAACAATATGTAGTGTTGTGTTCCCCAAAATGGAATCCGTTTGTTTGCAAAGTTGAGGGGATTTTTTCTATAAGTTTTGCAATAACCTTTGCATGAAGCATTATAGACAACAATGGAAGAGAGGGACTTATTGAAACTAGTGAATTACACTACGAGCAAAAAACATAAAAGACCTTTTCTAGGTTGCATTGACTACCAATAATTGTTTGAGTGCATTGAGACAACCATTGGCAGATAATGTGAAGAAGGGAGACTCACATTGGTTGTTGCGAATGCTTGCGAGGTTTGAATCAGTTTCAATTAACATTTCTAAGATTTGGGCATGATCTCCTTTGACCACCTTGTGCAAAGCGATGTTCCCCTCTTCATTCTGAGCTCTCAACAAACTACGACACCGCTCTTCATTCGTAGCTTCTTCATCTGATTGCCGCTTTGATGAGTTTAAGAAACCTTTCCATGAATTCCTTATTACAATGAAAGACATATATATGTAAAGCAATGTTTTGTCCATAGAAAACTAGTGCCACTAATACATTAGGGGTCAATTTGCGACGCCCATTTGCGACGGCAGGCAAATGTTGCATGTTTTTGGCTTTTTTTTTTCAATTGTTCCCCGACAACGTCGCAATTGCGACGTATTGGAAAGTATAT
>MU225106.1:550621-582220 GCA_018584345.1 Thuja plicata | reverse complement strand
TCTCCCGGTTCAGCATTATGGGGGGGTTCACCTGTTGGTTCTATTGCTTCCTGGTTTGATTGATCAGCTCTTCAGACACTTGTCTTCTCTACCTGGTCATGCACTTCAGTGGGGGTTCCAGCAGTATTTTCTGACAGAGTTTTCAGACATGCTTCGGAGATGCTTCTTGCTCTCTTCTTGTTCCTTTCTCTGGGACATCTTTTCCCTAGATTGAAGGCCTTGTTTCCTTCATCTAGTTTGCTTTCTTGTTTGGGTACCTGATCAGGCCTAGTTGCCGGGACCCATCTTTCCTGCTTTCTGCAGTAGTTTAGCTTTTTGCTTCTCCCTAAGTTACACTTAAGGGGGGTGTTAGAGTAGTTGAGTATTGCTAATAATTAAATTAGTTAATTATTAGTTTATCTACTCTTTGCTTAAGTTAGACTTAGGAAGTTTCTATTTCCTAGTAGTTTCCCTTTTAGGGTTTCGGTATCCTTTATAAGGATTCACCGCTTTGTATTTCTTAAGGAGATTGTTTTGTAAATCATTTAATTAATAGAAGCTTATTTTTGTTTCAATGGTTTTCCAGTCTTTGGTCTATCGGCCGCTATGATCCTTCTATCTTCTGTCTTTTGCTTTTGTTTATGTAATAGCTATGCATGCAGGTGTTCTTGGGAAGATTGCAGTTTAGCAATCTTAACAGGATCCTTTCGTATTGAGGTGGAGAGGAGGTGTCTTGTTGTCGGGAGATCTTTGCCAATGGTAGCATGTTGGTTTTGGTTTCCTTCTTGATACTCATCTTGAAAGTTTGTGGAGCCCTCCTCTTGCCTCTGGTTGCTTGGGAGGTCAGTTCTTGTCCAGCTAATCCTTTAATGTTTCTTCTATTATTGCTAGTTGTGAAAGGTAGGGGAGCCTTTCAAAACCCATTGTTTCTCTTCCTAGTTCTTGCTTGGGAGTTTTTTGGTTTCAGACTATACTTCTGAGTTTATTTGAATATCTATGTTTTTTAAGGTTTTGGAGCCTTGTTAAAACCCAAGGTTTTTGGTAATGGGTGCCAAAAACACCCATAGTTTTGTGTTTAAGGTTTAGGGAGCCTTTTCTAAAACTCTCTAGTGTTTAGGGCCTCGACCTGCTTTGTTGTTACTACTTAACTATATCTTGTAACTATCTTTTGGGCTACTGATTGTTTGATCATGGTGCAATTGCTGGTTGTTCTTGCTCTATTCCTTGTAGCTGGTTGTTTTTGGGTTTTAGACCCTGCCAAAATATGTTTGTAAATGGTTTCAAGGACCCTTCAAAACTTGTTTTCCCCTAATAAAGAACACATAAAACTCATCAAACTACATAACATAATTCAAAGCACCATCCATTGAGATTATTGTATTTTAGTTGGACTTAAATACTATGAAAAAACCTTCATTTATAAAAATTGTGAAACAGTTCAATGAGAAGGCTAGAATGAATAGCTTCATATGTAGCAAATGAATTGCTAATGATCAAACACTCCCTAATCTTCCTGCATCAACGATATGATACTATTATGAAATTTCCATAGAAACTTTTTTGTAGTGCATTTCATCAAATAATTTACTTGTATAGTCTATACCTTCATTTCCTCAAGGCAATTGTCAAATAGTTTACATATATTATCTATGCTTTCATTTTTCTTCATATATTTCTCTGTTGAAAGCTCTCATTGTAGCACAAGTTGGAAGAAATGTTAATGAAGATTGTAGAATCCGGTTTTACAACCACCGACTGCATTTGCTTGTAAATTCTTGCATCCTTTCAAAAGATTTGCTATGTTTATCTTACACTCATCTCTTTTAAGAAGACAAAATACCTTCACGAGATTCTGAGACACAATCATGCACTCTATTGATACTTTCACATTTACATATATATCTTCAACTTCTAAAAAATCACTTTCAAACAGTTTCAAAATATCTTTGGTAATGGTTGTAAAGAGTTCATAGATCATATATTTGGCTGTTAATGTTTCCACTTTGGCTTTATTGAACTAGGGGTGTATATCTGGCTGTTAATGTTAATGAAGATTGCAGAATCTGGTTTTACAACCACCAACTGCATTTGCTTGTAACTTCTTGCATCCTTTCAAAAGATCTACAATGTTTATCTTACACTCATCTCTTTTAAGAAGACAAAATATCTTCACGAGATTCTGAGACACAATCATGCACTCTATTGATACTTTCACATTTACATATATGTCTTCAACTTCTAAAAAATCACTTTCAAACAGTTTCAAAATATCTTTGGTAATGGTTGTAAAGAGTTCATAGATCTTCCTCTGTGCATATATTTTGTTGTTAATGTTTCCACTTTGGCTTCATTTTTGCTAAGTGGATAGAGGGTGACACGTGCAACCTGCGGGCGCTGCCCAATCATCATTTATGGAGGCTTTATGGTGAAAAGAGTGATTCAAGAAACTTGCTTGTTTCGACTGATTGCCTTGGATTTTGTTTCGATGTTTGTGACTACTTGTGCATGCCTAATTGTACTCATTATGAGGAATGACACTTGAGTATTAATGGTGGTTTTAAAGGTTACCTTTTGATTCCTCTAATTGTCCTTTTTTGCTCTGATAACAGTTTGCTTAAGTTTGGTTTCTAGGTTCTTATGTGTTCGCTCTGCAACTTATCTGGTTTGAAGGATAGGGTTTCTAAAATGGGGGGGGGGGGGGGGGGGGGGTGATGAAGGATTGGTTGAGAGTTGAGCTCGACAAATTTGATGAGGAAGTTAAAAATAACCCTGATGTGATGTTTGTCTGTAAAGAGGGCGGGATCCTTCCTTTTATGGAGGTAATGACGGGTTGGGATGAGCTAATTTTTCGTCAGTTTTTTAATTCCTGGAATGAGTGTAGAGTGACGGTTAATAGCATTTCTTTTGAAATCAACGAAGAAGTTAGTGGGCAGGCTACTAGGCTCTCTATTGGGGGTCGTAAATGGATGAAGACGAGCCACATGTCGAACAAAGCTAGCCTGGGCCAGCTCTTCAAGGTTCCTCTGGAAGAACTGGTCAAGAAGCAGGGTGGGTATAACCGCGAAGATTTACCAGATATATAGCCTCAGGTGTGCCACATTGTGATGAAGTATTTTACTCTCGAAGCTAAATATACCGTGTTTTATTTTTATCACCTGCCTTTCCTTAACCATCTGTGCCACAAAGATTTCATCTACATCCACTTTTACCTGCTCCATTCTATGGAAAGTAATGTCGTGGCCATTAAGGAAGCTATAAGCCTTGGGAATAACTATACTATCCTCCACCAAGGTTTAATGTTTTGTCTGTAGAAGTTTCATCTGGCTCTGTGCCCTCCTCTCAACATTACTGTCCAAACTGTTTAGCAGCCCTTACCTGCTCATTCTGGTTCTACCCATGAGCAGAGTTTGCTTCCTATTGGTCCTAGCCACAAACGGGGTGTGAAAAACCCTTTTAAAAGAGATAAATCCCCCATTTTGGGTACCCCTGAATCTTGCAAAAAGAAGAAAGCTGATAAACCCCCTACTGAGACCCATGCCATGAAAAATCTTAAGAAAGCTATCTACAGTGTTGACTCAGATGTCAAAATTAATGAAACCCTTCGCCGGTCTAATAGGCTGGCTAAGGAGAAAGACAAACATGCCATAAGAAACATGGTGGATTCTGAGGATAGTGAAGCTACCAGCGGTGAAGACTCGGGGAAGGGCTCGCCTCTTCATGTTTTTGAAAGTCTTAAGGATGGGGAATACCCTATGCCCAATCCTCCCTCTGCGTCCCTTTCCCCCAATCCGTCTCTTGATAAGGTGCTTATTGAGGAAGTGCACACTAATGAGGCCACGACTACTGGTATTGGCTCTGGTGGCGTGGTGGGTAAATTCAAGCATCAAATTGCTGACCTGGAGAATGTGGTCAAACACCTGAAAGACGATGTGGCGGGCATGCACAGTCATTTGGACGATGTTAGTAAGTGTGCTATCAAAGTTATGCATGCCTCCTCTGTTACATTGTCTTTTGCAGGAAAAAATCTCTAGGAGGAAGCTGTCGGAGGATGAAGACAACATGGATCTCTTCCAGTTCCTCCACGAGGAATGGGCCAACATCCTCATGTCTAAGAGGCTGGGGGTAAAACTTAGTGTTTATGGGGGGTAGTTTTTTGGTTTTTTTTCTCTGGTTCGAGCCCTTGGGGCTTTAGTACTACTAAAACTTTTAATCGTTGTTTAAAGTTTAGCCATGTGTAGTACTATAAAAATGCTTTACTACTACCATAAAAATGCAAGAGTTGAACTCTTGAAAACTTTCCTAGCCAAAAAAATAGAGAGTATTTAGCAACTTGGAAAGTGTGTGATCAAAATGTGACACACTTCTATAAACCATTACACTTCAGAGAATCCATGAAGAAGGAAGTCTCAAGAAGCATCTTATAGCTTCATATCTATGACGTGCAAGAATCTAAGATAGTGTGAATGGTGGCTCTCAAATGAACCTTAAAAAAGACCCTTGCAAGGTGCACCATAGAATGAAAGATTCAAATGATGATGCAAATGAGAGATAATCTAAGATGAAATGCAAGAACTAAGCTATGACGCAAATGAGAGATAATCAAAGATGAAATGCAAGAAAAAGGAAAACAAAGTTAATCTAGCAAGATTACAATACCTCCTAGTTAAGCTATGTGATCTAAGCTAAATGCAATAAGGAAATACTAATATAGAATGCAAGAGTGCTCAAGAATGCTCTAAGAATGCAAGTAAACAAAGTGATAGCATAACAATAACATGAGTGAGTAATCTGTTATCCTTTATTCAAGAGTGAGAAGAGAGCCTCCTTTTAAAGAGCAATGAACGATAGTGATTAAGAGGCAAAATCCAAGGGTGGAGAAAAATCCTCATTTTGACTTTGGTGCACAAATTTTCAAGAGGCAAAATCAATGGACATGACTAAGAGGCAAAAAGATGTGTGGAAGAGATTAAGAGGCAAAAGAAGATTCCACTCATCTTGGAAAGTGTGCATTCAATGTGTAGAGAAAAAGTCTTTTTGTTTTTGTTTTAAATTAGGAAATTCCTTTTGCATGTGTACACATAGGAAAAGGTGGATTTTATTTAATTGGACATGTTCTTTTAATTAAATAAAGCTTAAGATAAAGTGCCCAAACTTTAGGATATCATCGAATAATGATAAAATGATGATTTGATCAAGAAATATAAGATTAAATCGATGTGCAAAATTGATTAAGCACAAAATGTAGTCTAGTATTTAAATTTTAATGTTTAGAAAGGGGTCTTATAGTTTACTAGACCATTTTTGGGTGATTACAAAAAGTACTCGCGGAGTTTGCAAACTATACACAAAACAATGGAAATCAATCAAGGGACCCTTAAAACTAAGAAGAGTGCTACAATAGAACACCATATCTCAAAAATCTAAGAGCGTGGTCAAAAGCTTAGTCGATGGACAGTCCCTCCCATAGTACTCTCATACTGTCAACCATTCATTCAGCGCCTGATTATCTATATCTATACAAAGTATATAGTCGACAAAGCCATCGTCATCCTCAGTTACCCAAATATAACCCCCTTAACACAAATCTCATTCCTTTGCAATTTTTTGGGCAATACAATTGCTTCATTTTTAGATCTCCACTACAAGCCAAGCTCATCAAACTCATAAAAAATCAAAGCATGTGTATATGATGGGAGTTCCATTTTTTTCACATTTACAAGCCATTTCATTCTTGCATATAAAACAAAATCCTACTTTTTGTGGGTAGTCTTGCATCTTCAAGACAATAGAACTGCATAGTTAGTGGATTGAACACTGGAAGGGTTCTAGTTCTCCTATAGATATCCCCAATCGCCAGCTGCAAGAAAGCATTGAGTTATTGCATCTCCACTCGTCATTAAACATTTTCTTGTACCAAAGCCTTCTATTGACATTATAGAAAGCAAGCCCTTTAGAGGACTCACTTGTTTGATCATAAAAGTTCATCATCAAACACATTTGCATATTGTTCTACCCCCATAGACTATGAAAGTGATTAGAGCTAGAAATAATAGTTTTCCATGAAGTACAAATGGTTCGAACTTGAACAAAGTATGAAGAGGAAGTTTGCAAAATATTATGCTCACGATATCCTCAGCAATATGACCTACAAAAATAAGTGGAAGAAGAATGAAGTTATTTTCAACATGCATCTTTGCTCCCATGACAAAAGTGGAGCAAAGTCCTAATTCCACTACTATTGTAGCTTTACCTATTAATGGGATTGATAAATATTTGTAATTTTGAGATAGTAATGCCTCTAGAGAGGTTTGGTGGTTCAAAGTGTCACCTGCTAATAGGTTGGCTTTTTGCTTTAATTTGTATCTAGGAGATAGTATTCTAATTTGGGTAGGATATGTTTAAAAGAGGTAAATGAAGTCCAGATGATTGAATGCAAAACTCTCATTTTTTTAACAATATAATGCATTGCTATTTACTTACCCAAAAAATATGACTTACAAAAATTGATTCTTCCATAACTTTTACTCTCGTTTGAACCATCCTCTCCACAAGAGATAGTTTTAAATGTGGACGGAGTTGATGACACCCCCCATCTCTTCTCTACATCCTTGGCCTCAAACATGTCATATATACACGTGCTTGTCCATCCTTAAGGGCAAGCCAATTGGTATAAAGCACGTTGATCCCGAATCACTTTTCCAGTTGATTAACCACCTTTCTTTTGTGCAACCATTACTTTACCCTTGCCATACGTATCTTTTCTTGAGCCAATGACCCAATACCAACTGTGAGCCACTTGGTATAAGGTTGCTCTGCTCCCCTCTTGTTAGGTCTCCTCTTTCTCTAGTTAGGCCCGAGTTGAGCAATGCTCCCTATGATCTCTATTTTCTTCTTCTTTCTCCTGCTATTTGATATGTTAGCTGTAATATTTTTAGTTTTTACTTATATATATCCTATATACTGCCATTTACAGAGGAGGAAAGCATATCAGGATTTGCAATGCCAAAGGGAGCAAAATACAGGATTCCACAGCCTTCACAGTGTCCCCCATCACTTTTCCAGGGGAAATCGGATGGATATACTCAAAAAAAACTATTAAAAAAAGAGCCCGTTTTCCTATATATTGAGAACATTCACAGTGCAAAGGATGTCCAAAGGAATTTTAGTTCAAAATGATAGGATCCAAAGAAAGTCAAGTTGCTCATGAGGTCACCGAACAAGGGCATAAAGACAGGGCTTGAAGACTACGGGTTTCAAGCCGATCAAATCAAAACCTTATATGAGAAAAATAATGGCCAGATGAGTCCAAACTGTACAGGGGATCCTCTTCTTGAAGAAATGGTTAGTGCTTACGAACAGAGATGCAAATCAGCAAATAAAGAAATTGCATATAAATGGATTGCTGAAGACAATGTTATTGACACCTGTTTTCATTACACATTTGTGAATCTTCGCTCACAACTGAGGATGCATTCCTTGATATTTGCAGTTTTTTCTTGGGATGGGATTTGAATGAAGTTTCTGTGAGTGAATGAAGGTGAAGGTGAAGGTGAATGATATTTGCCTGCTTTTCCAGGGGCTTTCGTTTCTTTGAATTTTGCTAACTCTAACAATTTCTTTCTTAAAATGTAAAATTTCTATTATTTTCAGAGACGCAAATGGCATTTTTGGTTCACAGAGATTTAATTCCAGGCAAAAAGATTCTTTTGACCTATTACCAGAGCACTTTATTTCTTGGGGAAATATGTATAATCTTTATTGATATTTCATGTAAATTGAAAAGTTTGTTTAAATTTATTAATATTAAGAATGATTTCTGTTATTTGAAAGCAGTCATGCCAAGAATTATGGAATTTTTAGTTATTCTTTTAAAAAATTGTTAATGAGAAAAAAAGGGGCAACTTTGGCATTTCAATTTTCGTCCATACACAACTATGGAATCAATGTGTCTTTTCGGTTGAATAATTTGAAGAAACCAGCAATTGGGATGAAAGACTGTATTTTTTTTTTAAGATCCCTTATTCTATTCTACATAAACATCCAAAGTAGAAAAAATTACAAAGAATTCTTGTTTTACTTCATCCTAATTACTATTATAGTAATTATGTTGGGGATAGTTTTTCATATACTACTTCAACTCTTCCTTTCTTATGGATGCTACACAATCTAATAGCTTTGGTCAATCTTCTTCTTTGCCAATTCATTCCTAAAGTGACTCCAGTAGGAATACATGCTCAACTCCTTCTATGGTATCTAGTACAAACACTAAGATTTTGATTGAAGCCTCCTTCTTAATAGTGTGGTAGTGTGGACTATCTTCGTTTCTCTTCTCCACCCTTGTCTCTTTCTAACTTTATATCAAAGAATTCTTTTTTCACAATATTTCATCCAATAGTGTGTCTTGCTTTGTTATCTCTCATTTCTTCTCTTCCTTCTATTATTCTTTTGCCTATAGTAATTTTTCCACTAAAACTATTCTATTTTTACGAAAATGGGAATAATAACTTTTAATATTTTTGTTTTCAATTGACATTTCATTAGTTAAAAATCTTAATTATTTATCCAAATTTATTTTAACTATTTCATTCTTTTATGTTTCCTTTATTAACTAGGTCTTCTAAATATTCTTCATGTAGAGGTAAGACCTTCTCTAGAGTTTTCAAATATATCATGAATTTGTCATCTAGTTTGATCATTATGTTTGATAGGTTTGATTTCATTTTAGGATTTTTGGAAATTTTTAATAGGATAGGAGCATCCTTTCTGCTACATTTTCCTAGCAACAACCTTCTATATCTTCTATAGTCATCAATGCTCTTACCCAAACTGGTTAATAGTTTTCCTTATTTATCCCAGCAAGACTGATTTTTTTGGGGGTCTTCACTTCCTTTTATTTTTTTTAGTTCTTCTCCTTGGTAGAAACCACCTTGACATGCTCAACAACACCCTCATTGGCACACTCCACTCCTGTTTTTCCCACAATTTCCATATTTGTGTGGTGTCTTTCTTTTCCTTTTATCATTTTTATTTGTTTTCTTTCCTCACCATTTGGGCTGGACACTATCACTTTCCTTGCGAATTCAATTTACTTCTTGATCTATCTTGTGTTTATATTGTCTTCTTTGGCCATTAGTGTTTTTGTTTTAGAATTCCATTAATCTTTTATTATTTCTTATGGTAGTTATCCAGTAACTTTTATTTTGGTCACATCTCTTCATGGGTTTCTTTCAAACCTCTTACCCATTACCATTTTCCATCCCCTTGGCACCTAACCCCATCTCACATGGTAGATGTCAAGAGGAGGTTTTTGTAATTTTTTATATCTTCTCCATCATTTTCTTTCATTCTTTATCTGATATAAGATTTTGAATTTCAATTTTCTTTTGTTGTAGAACTCAACAAGACCTAGCCAAGGTCTTGACAATGAAACCAATATTATCAAGAAATCTAAGTGACAAAGACTAGAGTTCTAATCTCTGGTGATTTTCTAATGTTGTAATATTTATACCTCAGACTCAATCCTATCGAGGAAACATGAAATTAGATCTAGACAACATATTAACTATTTATTAAAATAAAAAGAGCACAAACAACATATCATTTTAAGATTCAAAAGTATGTATTCATTTATATGCAATTAGTACACAATACATATCCTTATAGGTCCATATATTCATGTATACATTCATTATATATCCTTATATCTTACTATCTCACAATAAACTATAATCACATGGAGTTTCTTCTCTGGAGCGTCTGAAAAGAATCATGGTCATTTTTTTTCTAATCACTGGTAATTTCAATCTGGAACTCTAGATTAGTTACCGATACATGAAAGAAAATAACTATGGTCTCTGTGATACCTGTTATTTATCTCTGAGTTTTTCATTCAAGAAAATTGTGGCAAGATATTTAGTAAGAAGAGAGATGTAAAGAAGCAAAGGTGTGCAGAAACGCTTCCTATGCTAATCTTGAGAGCATGGTTATGCAAATTTCAACTTAAAGTATTACAACGATTCAAAGAAACACATTCAAGAGAATAAACAAAATATCCATAAACACATAACACAGTGATTACCGTGGGGAAACCCTTTCGGGAGAAAAACCCCACTCTCCAAAACCAGCACAATGTATTATCAAATCAAGATGATTACAATACACTTGCAATGCAAGTTCTTACAGGAGCATCACCTCAACTCAAGCTTAGAGAGACACCACTAGCATCCTTCTAGCACCCAGCCTTGCAAACAAAACTCCATAATACAAACTCCTCCCCAAGCCCTCCTTATATAGTGATTTTACAACCTGGAAACCACTTGTGGTTTTACAAAACCATGGGCTTAACCACCATGCCACATGTTGCCCATTTTTGACATTTACATTTCCAAGATGGAAAAACAACCAGGTTAAAATAGTAATCCCGTCCATAATTTTGTCCTCTAGTTTAGACCCCCATAAAAGACATAAAACAAACTAACTATGCTCTAAAAATGGCCCTCCTATAATCTACTATGTACAAGGCACCTTTTGACAACTCATACACCTTTTTCCAATGCATAAACATGTGGAAAACTGCCACAAACAAATTCTGTAATTTTCTTGAAAAAGCTTGCAAGGTTGAGACATATTTCTCAACAATCTCCCACTTGTTGAACACCTTGCAAGAGTTAGGGGATCAAACTATCATGGACTTAATTGCTAGGGGCCGAGAGGTCCATAGACTCTGAACACCATCTGAACTTCTCTGTGTTCATAGGCTTAGTTAATGCATCAGCAACATTCACCAAAATTTCTACCTTCTCCAGCTTCACCTTGCCATCCTCAACCATATCTCTCACAAAATGATATTGTACATCAATGTGCTTGGTCCTGGCATGAAAAGTCGGGTTCTTCGCTAGGCAGATTGCACTCTGATTGTCACTATAAATTGTCACTGCACCCTCTTTGAACTCTATATCTGAACACAATATCTTAAGCCAAGTGGCTTGCTTCCAGGCATGAGTAGATGTCATATACTCTGCCTCGGTAGTGGACAAAGCGACCACAGCCTGTCGCTTGCTCATCCAACTTATTGCACCACCAAATAGTGTAAACACATATGCACTGGTGGATCTTCTTCTATCAACATCACCGGCCCAGTCTGAATCCACATAGCCACTAATATTCAAGGAATTCCCGTGACCTGTTCCATGAAAACATATAGAGTACTCTGAGGTACCCCGCAAGTATCTAAAAACTCTTTTAACTACATCCCAATGTGCTCTTCCTGGATTAGACATGTAACGGGAAAGAACTCCCACTGCTTGGGCAATGTCTGGTCTTGTACAAACCATAGCATACATCAAACTTCCAACAATACTCTGGTATGGTACTCGACTCATCTCTTCCATCTCCAATGGGGATGTAGGACACTGTGTACTAGAAATCTTTGTTCCTATTGTAACAGGAACACTCAATGGTCTAGAATCTTGCATATTGAATCTTCTCAGAATAGTACCAACATACTTACTCTGGCCTAGCCAAAGCTTTATGTTTTGTCTATCTCTTACAATCTCCATTCCCATAATGTACCTTGTTGCACCAAGATCTTTCATTTCAAACTTCGCTGAGAGTTAAGATTTTAATTCTCTCACCACATAGTGCTCTGGTTGTGTCAAATAAATTTCCTCCTCCAAATCTCCATGAAGGAAAGTTGTTTTCACATCCATTTTCTCGATCTCTAGATCATAAGTTGCTGCAATAGAAAGCAAAAAATGAATGGATGTCATTTTAGCTACAGGAGAAAAAATCTCACCATAATCTACCCCCTCAACCTGGGAGTAACCTTTAGCAACCAAACGCACTTTGTACTTCTCAATGCTTCCATCTGAACCCATCTTCTTTTTGAACACCCATTTACAACCAACAGGTTTCCGTCCTTCAGGCAATGGTACAAGGTCCCATGTATCATTCCTCTTAAGAGCTGCCATCTCTTCATCCATGGCTATTTTCCAGGACTCTAAATCATTCATACCAAGAGCCTCTTCTACAGATCTTGGTTCATCGATGTTAGCATTCAAAGCAAATATACACCTCCAATCATCAGGAGAATATCCATACCTATTAGGTTCTTTTCTTTGTCGAGTAGTCCTTCTAGAAAACTCAAGTTCTGGTTCAGGTTCCTCTTCTCCCTCTGATGATTCAGAACTCGTAGAGCTCTCTTCGATATCTTGTCTTTCTAAGGTCCTCAATTCAACTTTCTCTGGTGTAGCAGGTAGTTGAATCACATCTTTCTTTTCCTCCATTTGTTTTGGCTGCACTGAAATAGAAGACGGCTTAGTTTCTCTAAAAATAACACTTCTGGAATAAAATACCTTTTGTGCAACAAGATCCCAAAGCTCGTATCCTTTCACACCATAACTGTATCCGATGAAAATACATTTAACAACTTTGTTATCCAATTTTGTCCACTTCTCCTTTGGCACATGAGCATATGCCTCACAACCAAAAACTCTTAGGTGTCTAAGTGAAGGCTTGTGGCCCGACCACGCTTCCATTGGCATTTTGTCAACAATAGCTGATGTAGGAGACCTATTTATCAGGTAGCAGGCAGTGGATACAGCTTCAGCCCAAAACTTTTGTTCTAGTCTAGCACCACTCAACATACTCCTAGCCTTCTCAATCAGGGTCCTATTCATTCTTTCTGCAACTCCATTATGTTGTGGAGAATACGGAGTTGTCTTCTGTCTTTTAATACCACAATCTTTACAAAATGTATCAAAATCATTAGACCAGTATTCACTGCCATTATCAGCTCTCAAACATTTTATTTTCTTTCCAGTCTACAACTCTACCATTGCTTTAAATTCTTTGAAACGATTGAAAACTTCAGCTTTACTCCTAAGAAAAGAAACCCATGTTCTTCTACTGAAATCATCAATGAAAGAGACATAATCAAATGATCTACCAATAGAAGAGACATCTATCGGACCAAACACATCCGAATGGATCAGGTCCAATATACATGAAGACTTATGAGAACTTGAGTAAAACTGAATGCAATTTTGTTTTCCATAAATACAATGCTCACAAAAATCAAATTCAAGATTGCAATCATTCAACCCATCAACAAGGTTCTTATTTCTCAAGGTCCGTAGACCCTTCTCACCTATGTGGCCGAGTCTTTGGTGCCATAACATGGTCTTCTCTACAGGCAACTTTGATTCGGTAGATAGAGCACCCTTGGGTACCCAAAAACCATGACCATCTGTTGAAAGAGAAAACCTCTCCTTTTCCAACAGAGTAGTCTTTTTCACAATCTTATTAGAAGTACTATTGCACTCAACCGTGCATGCATCAAGCTGGTATAGTGTACCCAATCTGCTTCCTCTTGCTATTACCATAGCACCTCTTACCATTTTCACACCTACTTCAGAGAAATGTACATGCATACCTGCATCAATTAGTTTGCTAACCGATAAAAATTTCTTGCTAGTCCTGGGATATGCAAAACACCATCAAATCTTCTAATTCTACCATGAGAAAATCTCACATGAATACTTCCACAACCAACAATATCAAGAATAGAGTTATCACCCAAATACACCTTACCACCATCAAAATTTTCATACTTACTAAACTAGTTTCTATTAGGAGTCATGTCGAAAGATGCACCTGAGTCTATTAGCCATGCATTATCACCTGCATGAGTGGCCAAGACTACGATAAAAGCGTCTCCATCTTCCTTCTCGGACTCAGAATCATAATCTTGCTTCTTTTTCTTCTTCTTCTTTTCCTCTTTGCAATCCTTTCAGAAGTGTCCAGATTTACCACAATTCCAACATATCACCTTGGACTTACCAAGGGATTTTGATCTCCCCTTATTCTTGGACTTAGAACGGCCATGCTGATTTTCGTTCTTGCCTCTTTCCTTTGGTGTTCCTCGAACACTCAAAGCCTCTTTAGAGTTCAGAGAGACCTTCCTTCTCATCTCCTCAGAAAGTAGAGAACCAACAACATCCTCCATCTTCAAGATAATAGAAGTGCTCCATATGGCCATGACAAGGTTGTCCCATGAATCTGGCAACGAACATAGCAGGATTTGGCACCTTTCTTCTTCATCTATAGCTACCCCAACTGAGGTCAACTGAGTCACCAACATATTGAAACTTTCCAGATGTTCAGGAATTCATCCACCTTCTTCCATTCTCAAGGAATACAATTTCTTCCTCAAGAAAATCTTGTTAACAAGTGATTTCGCTTGATAGACTCACTTAATTTCTTCCAAAGCTTCTTCGCGGTAGACTCTTGATGCACATTAATCAGAATTGAGTCTGCAAGACACAATCTTATGAGACCGTTAGCTTTTCTCTCCATCACATCATATTGTGCAGCTAAAGTCGGATCTGCAGGCCTTAGCTTATTCTCATCCACCGCATCCCATAGATCCCGGTCAATCAACAAATCTTCCATCTTCACCTTCCACATCTCAAAGTTTGTGCCAGAAAACTTCTCTACATCAATTCTCCCCGACATGCTTGTCATCTTTGCAATCGTGCAATACAGAAATGAAATACTCTGCACAAGCTCCCACTCAAATCTTGATTAGCTCAAAAAACCCTGTACCCAACAAACAAAACCAAAAACTGGCCAGGCTCTGATACCATTTGTAAGGAAGCAAAGGTGTGCGGAAACACTTCCTACGCTAATCTTGAGAGGATGGTTATGAAAATTTCAACTTAAAGTATTACAACAATTCAAAGAAACACATTCAAGAGAATAAACAAAATATCCATAAACACATAACACAGTGATTACCGTGGGGAAACCCTTCCGGGAGAAAAACCCCACCCTCCAAAACCAGCACAATGTATTATCAAATCAAGATGATTACAATACACTTGCAATGCAAGTTCTTACAGGAGCATCACCTCAACTCAACCTTGGAGAGACACCACTAGCATCCTTCTAGCACCCAGCCTTGCAAACAAAACTCTATAATACAAACTCCTCCCCAAGCCCTCCTTATATAGTGATTTTACAACCTGGAAACTACTTGTGGTTTTACAAAACCATGGGCTTAACCACCATGCCACATGTTTCCCATTTTTGACATTTACATTTCCAAGATGGAAAAACAACCAGGTTAAAATAGTAATCCCGTCCATAATTTTTTCCTCTAGTTTAGACCCCCATAAAAGACATAAAACAAACTAACTATGCTCTAAAAATGGCCCTCCTATAATCTACTATGTACAAGGCACCTTTTGACAACTCATATACATTTTTCCAATGCATAAACATGTGGAAAACTGCCACAAACAAATTCTATAATTTTCCTGAAAAAGCTTGCAAGGTTGAGACATATTTCTCAACAAGAGAGAAATCTAAGCAACATTTTATTGTTTGCAAAGACTTGACTATGTTTGCATATGGGAGGCTTCTCTACTGACTAGCAGAGATTAATCGCTCGACTATGTCTTTCCCACATTGAGATCAAGACTATTATATCTTTGATATTTGCATGCATTGTTTGAGACTTTCGACAATTTTTTTGCAAATAAATTATAGCATTGACATGTGTGAATTGCAGTAACTAGGCTTCAAAGTTTCCCTGTATCATGGAGAGTTACTGCATTAGTGCTTTTGTTGAGGCACTTGAGATAACAAACATTTTAAAGGAGAATGTGGTTTAACCACTACTGGATCACAGATGGAAATGACTCTGATTATGATAGTGATGTGATTGTCGGCCATAGCTAAAAGCTCAGCCTAATTACTCCTGTCATGTCCCTCTCATAGAGGAAGTAGACTAAGGTTCTCATCTCTATCAAATAAAAGATAAGTATTCCATTCTTTATTAATGCACATGATTTCTTTATAGTTATTAATTCATGCTATAATTTTGATAGTGAATCATGTATGCTTCATTTGCATTAGATAATCTCTTTAATGCTTTCCGGGATGGACCAAGAAGCATAAGGGATTGCATTCAAGGAAGAAAGAACTTGATGCTTGCAGTTATGAGACTGAGTTGATGACTGAAAATGTTTCTTCGAAGAGGAGGAAATAACATTCAGAGGGAGTCTGATAAATCGATCAACGGAAACCTTGAACGAGGAAGTTAGGAGGTTGATGCATGTACTTGGAGCTTCAGAAGGGATCCACATTATCATGAATGTCTAGTTTTTCCAAACCTAGGGATAAATTCACAGTTTATTACATTCACTCATGTTACTATGGAATTAGACAAGTACATCTGTGTATGCGAAGCTGCTCTTGTGAACAATGTTGTGATCATTGAACAAATAATTAAGTGCCAGATAACAAGAGTCTCTTGAAATAAGATATCTTCCATGACTAAAGTATGTGAACAATGTATGCTTCTATGACAGAGAAAGTAGCTAGAGGATTTGCATCAGTGGACATCCGAGGATCTTGATTCAGAGGGAGTAGATCATGTCGATATGGTTTCTCTAGTAAATTTAAGAAATTATAGCAGTCAGAGGACTATGATTCATGGGATAAAATTATGTAGGCTGAAATGCCTTTATGCAGACACCTAAGTTTTGAGATTCCTGGATAGCTTGGGGTTCACCAAGAGTGATGCAAACTATATTAGAGATATAGCACATAAGAATGCTATTCACTCAAGGTACATTATCACTACATAACAGATGGCCGATATTCTCACCAAGTCTCTTGCTAGAGAGAAGTTTGTGTACTTTTGAGATAAGCTTGGTACATTGGAGAATGAAGCCTTAGCTGAAAAGGAGTTTCAGCATCATTGATCTGTTATTTTGTATGTTATTACATTCTTCTCTTTGAGAGAGAAATCTAAGGTGAAAGCCTTGTTTCCACCCCTCAAGATGAGCCATGGTGGATCTACCCTCTGAGATGAGCCATGGTTGATGTCATGTGTGTAAATCCATGACTTCATTGGTTCTATGATAAATGGGCCCCTATGTACATCATTCAAAAGTGATGACTTCTAAATGAATAAACACTTGTACTTGTGATAGTTATTGCAAGGTGATGAACTTACAATAACTTAAACTTCTATCACAATGGATATCATATGGTTGATATCTAAGCAGATCATGATAGTTCATATCTTTTAAATCAATATCAACTTAGGGGTAGATATCATCAAATTGATATCTACAAGTTGTATTGTAGATATATGTCATGATGGATTAACATCTGTGGACATGCCATGAAATTTATCCTTATGGTAGGCATCATGAGACATGATGCCAGTGTACACACCATAATTATGGATACTTGTGAGTTATGGTGAATATCATGTGACTTGATATTCTTGTTCATACCATATCTCCTAATATCACGGTGAGGTGATATCTTCTCTTCCACACAAATTAATGAATTTATTGTGTTCTACTCTTGGATAGATTTTAGCCTCCCTTGCTAAGAGGGAGTGTTAATGATGATGACTTCAATCAGATAAACATAATCACAAATGATGATTATATCAATAGAATGATTAATGATTTTGTTATATGTATATATACATACCAATATACATAATAATAATTGAGTTTATTATTATTATTATTACATATATTGATATCCATATATACACAATTAGAAATGTATATCAAATCATAAATCATTATATTGATCTATTCTATGTTGAATAAATAATCATTTCATGTTTAATGAATAAACACCGATTTGATAAGGATCGATTAATGATCAAATGGATTGATCATAAATCGATTATCACCATTACTTCATTCAAGTATAATTTATGTTTTTATCAATATGAGTATCGTTTATAATCTAAACCCAATCGATTATGTGAATCAATTATCTTTCACTGGTCATAATATTGCCAGCGAAAACTTTAGTGGTGATTATTCGCCAATTGGCGAATGTCGCATGTCGGCGAGCGGGGAATTGACAATTGTTTTCATATATTAGATTCACCCTATCGCCCGACAATTATTATTATTGGGCCCAATGTCTGGGCCCATCGCACATCACTTTATTTAATTTTTTACTTTTCTTACACATTATCGCTAATGGAATCTAATCTTTGGTCCCCGTAAATTTTAAAAAGTCGCCTATAATTTGTACGTGACCCAAATGGACGGCCTATATTCACCAATAGTTTTATACATATATATTTATAGGCGGCCCCAAATTCGCCTGGCATTTTGCGTACGCGGGTCTCAACCCGACCCAAATTCACCAACTTTATTAATCATACCTTCGTATTGGACAACCCATAATCACCTCGCAAATAACAAAAGATGTGTTAAAATTACGCGGGCTTTGCCAAATTTGTATACCTTGACCTAAAACCTCCTGCCGAATTTGCCAAATAAGGATAGTATAAAAACATTTGATCAATAGCGAAGTTTCAGACTGTTGAGTGCAACTGCATACTGCATTGGCGAGTAGCAACTGCAATTTAATTTGAGGCAAAGGTAAGTGATACTTATTCTGTGACTCTGTAATTTTGAGTTCATTATTATTTAGTGGTAACCAGTTAGCGAACACTGGTGATCAGGGAGACCTCAGACATGATTTTAGGGCCAATAAATCTAGAATCATATTTATATATATTATAGTCTTGTCACTTCGTCAACAATTTAACATTTTTTTTGCAGTGGAAGTCATTGGAGAATGGAGATGTCGAACAAAAATAAGGGTAAGGCTCCTGCAAGTGGGGAAAGCCAAGAGAAGCCAACAAAACATAGAACCTTATCATCATACTTTGGTCATGGTGTCGGAAATTTTTATGTCCAAAATCGGGAAGTTGCTTCATCACAAGTAGATTTTGAAGATTCACAACCTGAAACTACACGACATATTGAAGAAGTAGGCAAACCTAATATCTCAGATCACGATGAACTTGAAGAGGATTTTTAGTTAAATACCCATAGTAGCCATAATGATATAATTGACTTGGATGAGACTAAGAATGTCAGAGATGATGATGGTGCAGGGAAAATGAAAAGAAAAAACAATTCAAAGAAGGATAGGGAATCAAAAAATAATCGGAAGTGGGAGTTGTCGAGGAATTTTCAAATAGAATGGGTGACAAAGTATCCATTCATTGAACCAGTGGACAATCCAATTGAAGGTCAGCCTCATGTAGAATGCAGATGTAAGATTTGCACCAAGATAAATAAGAAGGAAAAGAGGTTGCAGTTAAAAATCGACACCATAGAGAAGCATATGGGTAAAGTTTACAAAAAGAAAACCATAGATGGAGTTGAAAAATCAGTGATAAGATGGAAAATAAAGGATGAATCTCTACATGTTAGGAATGCAGAATTATATGAATTTCAGCTGAATATACAGACGAAGCCTGCTCAAGTTAAAGGCTCTATTGAAGCTTGTTTTGGAAAAGCATTGGAAATAGAACTAATGGGAAAAGTTATTTAGTTAAGTGTTATTTTTAATATTTTAAGTAGAGGGCATCCTATGATAGACTACCCATCATTGAGTGCTTTATTACACTTTATGAAAGTTTGTAACTATCCTAACAGTCACTGGTCAATAAATAGTGGATGGGAATGGGCAAGTTGTCTTGCCGATGTCGAAAAAGAGGATCTAAAGACAAAAATTAAAGAGTCAAATTGTATTGCATTGTCTTTAGACGAGGTTACAATAGTAGATAATACTTCATGGGTATGCATGCATGTTTATACTGTACATAATTTTGTCCGTCAACCTCATCTACTAACTGTTGCTAAAATGAAGGATAATGCGACAGCTAAAAATCTATTTGAACTAGTAAAGAGATCTCTAATTGAATATGGAGGTATAAATGACATGACGATTGCCAATAAGCTGGTGTGTGTTGGAGTAGATGGAGCTTCAGTAATGCAAGGCCACAGGGGCGATATTTGCACAAAGATACAATCTTCTTGTGTGCCCTACGTTACTCCCATTCACTGCATGGCCCACATAATGAATCTAGCTTTTGGAGTTGTTATCAAGCATGTTCCAGTACAAAAAATTGAATCTTTAATCAAAGAGCTCTACCAATACTTTTGTCGAAGTCCAAAATGATTGAGGGAATTTCAACACTTTGCCAAAGGACTAACCGACGGGAAAAAGCTTCTGAAGGATAATGATACTAGATGGATCTCTTCGGATGGACCAATGCATCGAGTGTTTTCAGAATATCAATCATTGCTTGGTCTAATGAACTCAAGTCATGAAGAAGCAGGGCTACCCAAATTTCCTGAGCTGCTACGAAGTTTAAGTAATGTAGAGACACTCTTAATGTTAGCAGGTCTTCTCCCCTTGCTGGAGGAAATGAGAAATATAATGAAAAGGACCAACAAAGAGCAATGTATATTGCAAAATATGTTGTGCTTCGTAAATTGACATGCATGACGCTAGATAATCTCTATCAATCATGTGATGATGTAAAATTTTCCAGTTGGCTAAAAATCACAGATTTGGACAGTCCTGACAACTTTTTAAAGATCAGTGTAAATGGGGAGTTATGTGCAGAAGTACACGGAGTTGAGATACCAATGTACTACTATGCCAAGGTCAAGTCTGAGGAACCATGAAGGAACAACATGAAGCGAGTATCAAGTGTTAAAAGGGAAGACTTTACCAAGATCGTTGAGTCTGTAATTGCTTCTGTGAAGTGCATTGCCTATGATCTTTCCTCATTGATTAGATTAAGATTCCCTCCAGTCAAACTACTTGAATCCATGTCTATTGTGTTTCCTCGATATTGGAGTATCATCAATTCAAAGGATTATCGAAATAAGCTACTAACTGGTGATAGATCATTTTTGCAAAACCAAAGAGTTAAATGGAGTAACTCTAAATGGAATTTTAGATGAATCTCGTTTGAGAGAAAAATTGGGCCATTTTTCACAGACAATGAGGAAACAATATAATATTATGCAGAACCCCCACGAAGATGGATCGGCAACAAGGCTTTGGAAATATCTAGCTGAGAGCAAAATGTTGATTGATTCAATATCAGAATTTTTCAAGCTTGTTGATTTATGTCTGACCATGATATTGGGATCGGTGGAGGATGAGAGAGTTTTCAGTGCTTTGGGGTTCCTAAAGTCAAAGCTAAGAAACAAACTAGACAAGAATTTGGAAAATTGTTTGAGGCTCTATACATCCAGGTATGAAGTTCATACTTTTCCTTACGACAAGGCACTGAAATTGTGGAGGAAGAAATGTCAGAGAAGAGGGATGGACAATATCTCAAACCAAGGTGGGAGTTCCAGAGACAATGATGTGATTGTCATTGACTCATGTACTGGTACTGGTAATGCTAGCATTGAACTTGAGTTAAGAGGACGTATGCAGAGTGCTGAAAACATATCGAAGAACCAAGGAGGCTATGAAGTTGATGGTGATGAATCTGAGGATCCCGATAATGAGATGATGTGGAAAATTGAATCTTTGTAGAAGTAGCAGGTCCTAGGTATTTATTAAAATTTTTGTTGTAGTCTACTGTCAGTTTCTTTATCTCATCATCATTCATTAATCATGTATAATATCATATTCCAACGTCAAAATTCAAAAACATGAATGTGGTTGATAATCTCATGAATTCTACAATTAATAATGGTTTTCTTTTGCATTATTCAGCTCATATGGTACAATTCTTAAAGATTTTTTTTTATTTTTTTTGAAAACATAGCAATTCATATGATACAATTCTTAGAAATAGAGATTCTCATTAATTTATTTACAAATATGACACAATGTAACAATTCATTCGTTAATAGTAGTAAGAAGTAGAACACAACTCTGTGTGATTATGTTTGCAAAAGTTAATTGACTAAGAATTATGACTCAAGAGTCAATAACCAATTTCAATTTCATTACCCTTAGCAAATGACCCTGAATTCCCTTTTATAGAAACAAGAGAGTAACAATAGCTTCAGGTCAATTTTCCTAATGTGAAGTCTCAAAATCAAAATCAGTAAGAGTCAAGATCAGTACACCATCTCTACAACTGTACATTTCTGCATTTGATAGGCCGGTTTAGTAAATTAGCAATAGAATTATAGCATCTACTACATTGATCCTGTTAAAAAAAAAGTTCAAACTTGTTACTTTTAACTCAATTCAAGCCAATAGATAAATAATATAGAGATGATTGAAACTGAAAGTACTTTCACATACTATTTTTGATTAGATGATTCTACCAGTTTGTTTAATAAGCTCCATTCTTCATCGTTTGGAAGGTTAATATTTGTCAAGTTATAGTAGATGACCTGCAACCTCATCAACCATTCATACTTGTTAGACTGACTTGAAAGCAATGATCCTTCCAATACTGCATTCAAATTTGTTAATGGTTTGATGCAATTTGCAATGCCTTCATGAGTTGTGTCCTGAGGAAGCTTGCCTAAATCAATCCTCATTGTCTCCTCCAACCTTATTTTGTAAGCCTCTCTTCCAACAAAATTTGTTAATGAGTTACTAGGACTAGGACTTGGCAAATCATGACCTATCATTTCGGTTGTTGTTTGATTCATCTTGGCAAGATTTATCTCAAATAGGGCAAGAGTTTCCTCTACTTCCTTTAGTTTTTGACATTTTTGTAAGACAAAGGTATCTTTTATTAATGCAAGAGTGCGGTCGTGAATTCCCTTTCTTCCCAAATGCCTGTCACTGGTTGTGTAGATTTTATTCAAAATTTGTTTTGCAGTTTTCTCTCTTAGACAAATTTTTTTGTTCTTGTCAATATGCTCTTTGAGCTTGCCAAAAACATCTCTAAGACTTTTATTCAATTCAAACCAATCACACAACCTACCACCAGTCACTTTCATTTTCCCCAAAAGGTATTTTTTTATTTTCTTGACTTTATTTTTCATTTGGTCATTCAAGCTATTTTCGTAAGTTTTAATTGTCTTATTTGCCATCTTTAGCTCTTCTCTCAATTCTGACAACTGGTGTTCACTCTGTTTTTTTTAATTTTCTTTGCTTCCTCTTCCCACTGATTTGCTTTCTCTTCCCACTATTTTTCTTTTACCCTCTCATCCTCCAATTCTTTCTTTAATTTATTATTTACTTGTGCCCCACTCTTCACGCTTTTGTATAAATTTAATGAAGATGCTTTTTCATCCTCAAGATTTTTATTGCTCTCTTCCAATTTTTCCCTCACAAATTTCAGTTCTACCTCCATATGTTCTTGCTGACCAATTGCTTCTTTAGAGGATGATTTTTTTATCCTTTTCTCTAATTCTTTGCACCTGTTATCTGCTGCTTTCTCCTTTGCCTTTTCATTTGTCAGGTCTGCCTGTAAATTTTCTATTCTTCCCTAAAGCTTTCCATTCTCTCTCTCCAACTTCATCACTGAACTATAGACAACTTGGTTGGTCATTTTTGACACATTTATCTTGTCCGCATTTTCAATTTTTGATAAATCCATTTGGAGGTTGCTAACTTGAAATTCAAATGGATCTATCTGACTCTCTGGTGGATTATTATCTCTAGTTGGGGGCATAACAACCATGAACTCCACCATTTCTTTCTTTGGGTCATATGTGGGAAATAGCCTATTCGATGTAGGTTCTGCATCATGAGATGCAGCAACTGCATCCCTCTTCAATGTCTTAGTATTTTGTCTATTCCTATTTTTTATTTGTTCAAAGTTAGTTACAAAATCATTGTAACGAAAATCGGGGTTCTCTAACACAATTGAATGTTTGAAAGGTGGAATAGAACGTGCAGTGATGTACGAGCTTCCACCTGTGCTTCTAATAATTGCACCATGAGGATTAGTAACAATAACACCCTGACCCATTACAAGTGTAGTATTTGGATTGTTCGGAGGGTTTTGTCCTCAAGGTGTGGCAATTGTTGGACTCACAGTCACAGACACCATTGACATTATTGTCATAACCTTTTTCTTCTTTACACAGCCTTGATCTCTGGGATCCACTGATTTCGTGTCCAGTTGTAATGTCCTTTTCGGACCACTAGTACTACACATACCATCCCCATCAGTGGTAGTGGCACTTAGTTCAGATTGAATTTGAGTGCTTGGAAAAGGTGGAACTGGATTTGAAGATGGAAGAAATGAAGGTGCAAGGGTATGAGACTGAGTAGTACCTTTTTATGATGAACTTCCAATTACTGGTGCCCTACCACATTTTGGTGGAGCAAGTGTGGCAATTGGATACCAATTCCCTTCTCCTGTGGGACCCAGACCACCCCTGCCTGGAAAACCCATTTTTTCTACCATGTCTACCCCTTTGACATATTTTTCTTTTTTGGATGCACTGACTCCAGTAGTAATTGTCACAAAATCCTTCCCATAAAAATCAGTATCTTGATCATCATAATCACTAGGATGTGCTTGACCAGGATGCTCCGCATTCCATGCGCTAAATATTTTATCCTCGTCCGGATCATAAAGATCTGCAGAGGTCTTTGGCTCGCCTAGATTCTTCCTCATTTCCCAAAAATCTTTAATTTTGGTTGCAGTCCAATTATCATCTTTACATTGAAGCGCCATTTTGTTTGAAATAGCTTTTGTAGATGGTTGAGCATCTTGCTGGTAGAAATTGTAGGATGTCTTGTGCTGCACTTTTCCTTTCTGCTTGTGCAATGCAATAATTTGTGACGTCAATTCTTGTATTGAAATATTATTTTCAGCGGCGTATTTCTCCATCTCTTTTTTGACCTTGTCCCAAGACTCCATGGTTTTTAATTTTTCTATCAATGACATACTCCCATGTTGACATTTGCTTGTGGAGCTCCCATTCGCTCTAAGCTTTGTTCCAATTATGGTTAGTGGATCATACTTCCAGTGACTGTCAACAGCAAAGCGAAAAATTGAAAAAAACCCTCTGCCACTTTGAATCCTCTTCTCTCAAATGTGAACCCTCCCAATGAGAAAGGCAAGGAAGGAAATATCATTTTCTTTTGATGACCATTAAAGAGTGCATCTGTGCTCTCCATCTGTCGAACATATTCCACTGCAAATACCCTCTCTGTAACATGTATTGGAAGTTTGTAGGGTTCTACCACTGAACCGTAAAACCTTAACACAATGTAGTCTTCCATGAAGTACCAGTCAGCCAATTGTATTTGACTTCCAAGTTGAATGCAATTTCTACAAGACACATGAAATCTAGGCAACAGAGTGCCTGTAATTTTATGATACATTGGTGCCAAAAAGAAGTCTACAAAATTGTTATAGTTCCTTCTGTTATCACTCATCCTTATCTGAGGTGTCCATTCATATATTGCATTTTGGACCTGACTTTGAAGCTTGTTTGTCTGAAATATTGCATGATGCTTTGCTAAAATAAGATAGCACAAGTAGGTTGTGAACCTAAATGTCTTTTGTGAACCTCTTTTAATCATTAGTAATTGTTCTTGCATGCAATGAACAATGTGCTCAATAAAATTATATTTTACTAGTTCTTTTTCACAATAAATATGAAAAATCATTTCAAGAATGCTGGCACCTACTTCTTTGTTACTATCCAATCCCAAAAAAATGCTAGAAAGGAAATACTATCCTGAACCCATTGCACAAAAATATCATAATCATAAGGAGGCTTATGATCTGGATCTAGACTAGAACTTCTTGTTATTCCTCTGATATACGAATCTTTCTATTTTGCATCTATTTTTTCATAACTCTTTGCCAGCTTTCCCAAGTCAATGTGCACGTTTGATTTTTGTGCTTCAAACCCTAGGTCCAACAGACTAGCAAATTTAGTCTCTGTTATGGACAAAATTTCCTCCTAAGTATTTTTATTGACAATTGCTTTTCTATTTTCATCATAATTTTTGGCGCAGAGCATGACAATTTCTGGACAAGGGAATACTTGAGGTAACGCCATGCGTGCTGACCCAACAACCCACGATGCAATTTTATTTGTCTTTGCCTTTAATGTGTTTTTAAATGGATAACATTTTGAATCCTTCATTGGATCTTTCCACTTATTTTCAAGTGCAAATCAAATTTCCATGATTCCCTTATTTCTATGGATAACAAGATAAAAAATATCATGGAATTCATCAGTGAAACCTGATGTTTTAACCAGTTTGTGGAAGTCTATTATCTATGTTTCCTTTCTTTGCCCTTTACTCGTACTCTTCGTATTTGTTTTTCCCATCGTGGACCATGGTATACTAGTATTACTATTTACTTGTACAAAAATTCAAAAAATTCTACACAGGCGACAGCTACAATTTACAGGCATGTTTAAAAATTCAACCCTAATTCTAGGACTACAATCTAAACAGTAAACCTCTAGATTTGAAAAATTTAAAGGGCAAGACGTGGGTGTTCAGGATTTTACTCAGAAATTTAGTTTGTGCAGACTGTGAGTGGGCAGAGAGCTAAGAGACTGTTGCATTCCTCAATCCTCAACCTAGAAGCCATAACCCCTTTCTGAATCTCCAATATAGTATACTAGTAAGAACTAAAAATATAAAAATTTAGGTTAAAATTGTACAATAGTGAGTAGTACTGAATCGTCAGTCGTGACTCGTCACTCGCGTTAACTTTTACTGTCACTCGTGTTAACTTTTATTTCTTCTCGAGATATCTGAGGTCACAACGACACGTGTCACTTAATTGTTTGGTCTGCGGTCAAATTGAGTTTATTACTTATTAAATGTTAAGTTATTCTTTTACTCCAAGTATGATTTTAATTAAACTCAGCTGAGTGTACACATGTCATGATTCCAAAATAGATTTGCATAAATGGGGGTTATTTTCTCTTTCAGCCCAAAATACACCGCATGTCGTTAATTTATGCTCATTTGACGGTCGCTGGTTTCTTTTAATCTTACATATCATTCTATTTTAGTTGTTTTGCAATTTATAAATATATAAATAGGAGGCCTCACTCCTTACAAGTCATCTCTCATTTTTATGTATTTTTATCATGTTATTATGGCTCTAGAATTTCATAGTTCATTTCCATGCTTTTCAATATTAGTTCATTGTTGAATCTAGAAATCACATGCTATGTTAATGACTCTTAGTTTCATTTTATCTTACATATCATTCTATTTTAGTTGTTTTGAAATTTCATCTTCATCATTTGGTGAAGGCTTGAGACAAGTTCCTCATACTTGTACTTGAGCTCTTCACCACATCCATTAGTTTGCAATGTAGATTTCAATCCATAGCAAGAAAGTGGGATTTATATCTTCCACATTACTCTTTAAGATCAAATCAACAAGTCTTGGGTGCACTTGTTTCAGCTCATATGAGATTATGTTGGAAGGCTTTTCTTTTGGAGTATGTTTTGATATGTTAATGTAGCTTATATGATTTATATCTCTAACGTTTGCATGTCTGAGCGTGCTCCCAACATATAGGATTTCATCATACACAATTTTAAACAATAAATCTATCCAAGACTTAATGATAAAAGCTAATCATAAATCAAGATTAATAGAAGAAGATATAATATTCAATATAATGGAGAAAATTGCAAATATATAGACCTCTTGGATCCATGAATCTAGCAAATGAAATAACTAGGACATAAGAGTTTAACTTTTGATCAATCCTAATTAGGAGATGATATGTCCAAGATGTAAGTGTTTAAATATTGATTAATCCTAATTAGGAGATGAGTTAAGTATGATCAAGGTAGAGTTAGTCTTGGCTGAAAAAAGATGGCACATAAATATCATCAATCAAGGGTTCCTAAGACAACAATGTCACTTATGCACCTCAAGTGAAGATAAGAATGTCTAATTGTTATCCAACTAGGTAATAATGATTAAATGTTCTTAATTATCTATGTAAATGTATTAAAAGTTGCAATATTACACCAACACCCTCTTTGTTGCACTTAGGAGGAAGAAAAGTGTAATAGGATGGGTCTCACCAACTACGCTTGATCAAGTACCCATTTATAAAATATTCTTTGTTTTGTTATTTATTGTAAATTTTACATGGTAATCATAAATCTAGATATATAGAATAAAGACATTCAATAATAAATAAAATGGAGTAAATTACAAAGAGTAAATTTCAAATATATAGACCTCTTGAATCCAAGAACCAAGGAGATAAAGTGTCTAAGAGCTAATATTTCAACTCTCAATCATTTTCAATCAAAAGGTAAGTTAATATAAGTATTATAGATGTGGCACCTAACTACGATCACACAAGGGTTGATGAGGTAGTGATATAAATTGTGCATCTCAATCCAAAATCAACGGGTGTAGTTATTAACTACCTAGGTGAGAATGAAGGTGTAATATCAAACCAATATATTTTTACTCAACTCTGCACTAGCATTTGAAGAGAAGTGGGGTAAATGGTTTAATCTATTTTTGGTACTTTAATTGTTTGAACTTCCACCTTTCCCACATCTTGGATCTTCAACTTCCTAAATCAAACTTATTTTCTCAAGGATGGATGACAAATCCTATAAAGATACATTTATAGTGATCTTCTTAAACCACTTCACCATATTGTAATGATCAACTCACTTTAGTTTTGATGAATTACTAAGAATTGTTTGATACATTTACCTTTCAAATAAGATATTTATAACCTTATGAGGGATTTTTTATTGAATTGTTCTAGACTAATTAAATGTAAATGGGATATCTAACTCTGAATTGCAAGGACACTTTTCTTTTGAGAAATTGTTACTTGAATTAATAAGTCATCCTAGGATACCTAATTATACCCCTCCCTTATCTTTCAATTTCTCTTGTAAAGTATTTGTTTTGCACTCGGATAGAAATAGAGGTAGATGCAACATTATTGAACATACATATTCATATTCTACCAATGAAAATATATATTTTTTACATTATTTTATTTTTCTAAGAGCATGCCATATATTTGGTTAGTGAAAATATTGTTTTATATAATTATGGAATAGAGTGAAGCCTCTGATTTTGGTAAAAAAACTAACTTACCGTTTGAAAATCTTTGGGTGTATGTGGGGTATTGCAAGGAAAGATAATTTATTGGTATCCTCAACAAAATTGTTTTGTCTTGGAGCAATTTTGGAACAAGATTATTAAGCATTTGTTTTCGACTGAGGTTAAAACAGTTTTTGAAGGGAACTGTAACCCTGTACAATTTAGAAAGAAAGATATGAAGGAAACAACACCACAAAAAAGGAAAAGACAGCAAAAAATAACTGCTGGGGGAAAAAGATGGAGACAATAGAAACCCCCCCAGCACAAACTACCAGCAAAAAGAAGCTAAACCGACGAAAATATTACAAGCCCAAAAAATAGCACTGTTAGGTCATTTTTCCATAATCTCCGCAGAGTCAGCCATCACCATTTTATATTTGTCGATAGCCTCTCTGAGATCCTTTATTTCCTTTGTACTACCGGTTTTCATCTTTTTTGCACTCGCTCTAGTACGAGTTCCAGGTCCAAGCAATGTTGGGGTCTATAGCAATATCATCATCAACAACAATGGGAGTAGTGTTCCCGTCCAGCATCGAGAGCAGCGCCCTTAATTTGTTGTCATTCACCTTCATGCCCTCATAGTTATTTTTCATGATACGGCTGAGATTGTCTTCAATACTCTGAATATGGCTTGCAGTCGTCTGTTGACGAAAATTAACCACCGCATTAATCCTTAGTTTTAGCTTCTCCAGCACCCTTTTTTCGCTTCTTTCTCCTGGGTCTCATTTTCATTAGCAGCCTTGGTCACCAGTTTAGCAAGCAGTAGAGAAATCTTATTCACTCTATCCTGGAGCTCATCATACTTACCATTTATATCTTTGATTTCTTTAAGAAGCCAAGAATTTAGCTGATAGTCCATCTCAGTCCACTCTTTAACTACCTACATAAATCTTGTAGGCTCTTGGCTTTTCACTGTCTCATTATCATGGCTGCCTCCAGCATTCTCTTTTCCTTTTTTATCATTCCCCTCTTTTTTATTTACCTCAATCTTCTCAGAAGTATCCCTGGAGAGCATACTCTCTTTAGACTGAGAGTCAGCATAGTTCACCAGAATAGGTGTATTGTCGGCAGTAACCTTCGCTTTAGACTTCAGGCTGGACTCACTATTCTTCTTCGTTGGGGAGGTAGTATGCACCTCGCCATGGGTACTAGTATCTTCTAGCGCCTTGTTGTCTTCAGGTCCTTCCATCTCCATATCCTCTGTATTAACATTGTTATCGCTATCCATCTCCTGAGAGGAGCCAGTAACACCCTTATTCTGAGTATCAGTATCATCCTCTTTATCCATACCTGCTTCCTCAGAGAGGAATTTGGCAGCTTCACCCTTTTCACCTTTTTCATCCTCCTCCTTAGCCTCTGCTTCGTTATCTGTGTCCATACTAGAATCCTCTGTGAGAATCTTAGCAGAATCTGCTAAGACATTGTTAGCTTTGGCCTTCCTCTTTTTTCCTGGAGTGTTGCTTTCATTAACCATAGGTTTTTTACCCTTCTTCTCCCTGTTCGAGCCAGCGACTTGGGTGTTATCCCGCAGCTTAAATTTTGCATACTCGTAGATTAGTAGAATAAGCCCATCATGAAGAATAGGTTTCTCTGCACTCTTCTTGTTTTCCATAATGCTATTACCCAGGGATTTGAGCAGAATTATTATTAAGCATTTGTTGAAGTGGTGTGATTATTGGGATTATTTTTTTATGTTGTTAGCTTTGAGCTTGACTTTGAGACTATCCTTGGTTTTTATAGGCGGGTTATTTCTAATACCTAGTAAGCTAATACTAGGGTTTGGGTCATTGAATAATCTAGTAAGGAGGCCTAGGAGGATAAGTAACTTGCTTTCTTCAACTTTATTTATTTAATTTGAGAATCTCGTTTACATATTCTTGACATTGTCCATCTAATAAGCAGATTAAGAAGTGGTTCTAAGATTTTGTGGATACAAATGTATGAAAGTGGGAACCTAAGAGGTGGTCAATACTTGATTTATATTTAGGTCAACTTGAATAGCAAGAGAGCTTTGAAAATACTATTGTATGCACCCTAAAATGGTCGCCTAGACTGTGGGCCCCATTTATCATTTTAATCAATTTATCAATTTCCTGAATCAATGGTTTGTAATATTTTCAATTCAAATCAATTTTTTTTATCAAATCGTAATTAATTCAATTATTTCAATATTTCCTAAGGTTTGATCATTTCATCAATAATCTTATTTAATTAAAAGAAAATATCTCTTAAATAAAATAATATTGTTTAATTAAAGGAAAATCCCTTTTAATTAAATGATTTTATCTTATTTAATTAATATCCCTTTTAAATAAATAAAATAATCTTATTTAATTAAAAGAAAATCTTTCTTTTAATTAAATAATTTTATCTTGTTTTAAAATCCATCTTTTAATTAAATAATATTATCTTATTTAATTAAGATATCTTTTAAATAAATAAAATAATCTTATTTAATTAAAAGAAAATCTTTTTTTTAATTAAATGATTTTATCTTGTTTTAAAATTCATATTTTAATTAAATAATATTATCTTATTTAATTAAGATGTCTTTTAAATAAGTAAAATAATCTTATTTAATTAAAAGAAAATATTTCTTTTAATTAAATGATTTTATCTTATTTTAAAATCCATCTTTTAATTAAATGATATTATCTTATTTAATTAAGATACCTTTTAAATAAATAAAATAATCTTATTTAATTAAAAGAAATAAAATAATCTTATTTAATTAAAAATCTTTCTTTT
>MU225106.1:535364-550066 GCA_018584345.1 Thuja plicata | reverse complement strand
TATCATATAGAATAGTTGTCATTTTCATGCATTGAATCTCTCATTTCATGGTGTACTTGCATGGGCACAACTAGGTCAATCTGAGGGCCTCCATTACAAAACCTTTGCACTCCATGACTAGAGAGCTGTGAGTCGATATTTGAGGCCTCATTCTTGAGCAACCTTGAATGGAATGATTCATAGAAGTGTGACACATTTTCATCACACAACTATCAAGAGAGATCAAGGAGGTAACTTGTCAATATCTATCAAGTTATTCTTAGCACAAATGGCTATCTCATAGGCTATGGGTACGGATTGGCCTCCAACTGACCAATTCATTATGGAAATGTTTGAATTAAAGAATTTCAAATAAAACACAACGGCCATATCAACTAAGGGTCATGCAAATTTAGGTAACATTTCCTAGGTTTTATCGAACCTAGTATTTAAGTTTATTATAACCTCTTGAAGATATCACTTTGATGATCAACTATTGAAGTAGATATAATTTGTCACCCTTCTCTTTGAAACAATCAAGAAAGGAATTTAAAAGTTGATCCCAACTAGAAATTAAGCTTACAACAAGTGATATATACAATTCTAGCACATTTCCTTTGAAATAAGCAACAAGTAGGATAAGAGCTATATTTCTATAGAGGCAGTGCATGGTATACACATCAACTACTTCTTGCAAATGTTTAGCAAGGATAGCAAACTTTTCTCTAATAAATATTGGAATAGCTTTTAGGGCATTAGATGAAATAGCATCCTAAATGATAAGAGGAATGGTATCAATTGATTTTATTGTTCTTGTTCTAAAAAAAATTAGGTTGTTGTACAAGCATCAGAGGAGGTGGTGGTGGTGGTGGATTTTGATGGTCTCTCCTTGGAACAATCGCCAATAGTTCAATCAACACTTAAAAGTTAGTGATTGTGATTGATCTTGTGACAAGTCTTCTACTCATATAACAAGGATAATAAATCTAAATTTGTCTTTCAAGTCCCACCATGCATGCTAGGATTTCTCACGATAACCTTGTGTGTTATAGATACCAAGCATTGGAATCTTATAAGTGTCATGACATCCTTTAAGATTAAAAGACTGACTCCTTTCATAATATTCAATTGGTTTTCAAAATTGCTTATAGAGAAAAGGGAAAGAAAGGACAAAATGAAAATACATAAATTAAAGTCTACTCTAAGTCAAGAATCCTCGATTGTTCACTAGATAAATCGTTTGTCTTCAACTTTTAGAATTTGTACAACAATCAAACAAATTGTAACTCGAGCATAAAAAAGAAAAAGGATGATCTTAAAAATATATAGGAAGGAAATAAAATGATCACAACTTCCTATACTAAATATATAACAAAACATGGTTATAGATTTCTAAATGAATAGAAAAAAAATAAAACTTAAAGACTATTTAAACTAGAGAATGGTTGAGAAAATAGAAATTGTGGAAATTTCTTAAGTATGGGCCTACCTAGTCCATTCTAACCATGCAACTAATAAAATCACTCTGTCTTATACAAAATAGATAAATAAACTAGAAACATAATAATGGGTTGTGCAATTAATGCAAAAATCACGTTGGGAACATGCAGTAACGACCTATGCCAACTATTCAATCAACTTGACATGTGAATGCTCTATCAGTTGATATTCAAAGATGAGTAATTGTGCTTTTATGATATCTTCAATACTGGAGCATGACCTTGGATGTATATGAATTCAAATTTTGACAACCAGGACCTGTGGATGGTAACTATTAATTACATTTAAAATGGCAATACATAATGGTCGAAATTACAAAAATGTTGGCACGTGAATTTGGATCTCATCCATCGACCAAAATATATTTTGGTGCACACAAACCTAGTAATTTTCATCGAGATATATCTACCAATAGATGTGGGAATCACTATGCATGGAAAGGAGATCCAACCAATAGCATATCAGTTAATAGAAAAAAGTTTAGCATTTCTTTGGGATTGTGCAAGCATGCCACCATGTGCACATGATGATATCATGATTATTTTGCTTATCTTATATAGGCAAAAGTAAATGAACCCACCACAAACTACCAATCCATACATCCCACTAGCTAATGGTGCACCAAGAATTTCAACTATCATGATTTGGAGATGCCCAGACAATTACATGAGAACAAGATGATTTGGTTTTGCATCATAGAAACCTATGAACTCTGACAACCTTGTGAAGATGTGAGAGCTTGACGAGGGCCTCTATTGTCACCACTTAGAAGAAAATTTAATGTTTAAATAAATTGAAGGGAGTAAGGGAGTATATTCACCATAGAATGAGCGAATTGTCTACCTAGAAATCAAAATACATTGTTGGCTATACTTTTCCTATATTTATTTGATTGAAAATAGAAAAATGACTATATATTGAATTTCAATGAATGGTATATTTGAAAACATAGTTAATACAATTGCTTTCTCCTATACTTGTGCAATGTACATTTTTATAAGTTGCATGTCTTCCAATTGCTTCTCTTCATGTCTATCAGGATAGAAGTGTGAGTTTAATCTCTCCAACAAGCTCTAGCAACTCTACTTTGGAAAGATGGGGGTCGTTTCCTCTTTGGAGGATGGGGGTTCCGGTCTTGGCTCTGGGAGTCTGATGGCTGGTCAGGCGAAGGGTGTTGGATCCTTGTTGGGTTCTGGGAATACGGCTTTGGATTCTTTTAGCTGGCATGATAAGGTTTCTACAGTGGAAGAAGGATGGATCACGATTAAACATAAACACTCCAAACGTCATCACCTTTTGATATAACTCTTCGGTCCCATAAGAAGGGGACTAAAGCAAAATCTTAATGGTTGATTTCGGTCCTGGGCTGCTGATCTTCAAAGTTTTATCCTTGGCAGCGTTCTTCTATGTATTGTCTGGGGGACAGGCCTATTCTGGTTGGTCTCGTGTGTTTTTTCGAGAAACTTGTAATGCTCTATCTTAAGTTTTAGTTATGTACATGGTTTTGGGGCCCCTTCAAAACACGTTTTTTCCTTAATCAAAAGCTCTACTTTGGAAATAATTTGTAGCGACTTAGAACCTCCCTAAGAAGCTCAGTTAAATGGTACTATCTTCTATGCCCCAAGTTTTCAATTAATAGGTCAAATAGGTAAATTGAAAGAATATTTTCAAGAGAATTATAGAGATACCCCTAATAGAGATCCTTTTAAGAAGTCCTCTACAAGGAGTCAAGACTCTTCAACAATAAAGAGTTATCTAACTTCATAGGCCCTTCATTGATTATATACAATAAATAAAGTAATAAGATATGTGTACATCTTTTTGAAAGGAATATTGGAAAAGATTTAGAGAGCGGACCTAAAAACCTTAAGAGGAAAGAAAACAAGATTCTCTTGTTTTGAAAGACTTATTTAAGAGGGAAAGAGTTTGGTTCCTCTCTTTTAACTTGCTTTTGTCTAAACGGTTATGGAGATCATCAGTTGGAATGATAGGGGACTTGAAGCCTTTAACATGCCACTAGTGTATAGGTTAAATTTGGTGTGACAAATATTATAGATTTTTTGACTAATGGTGATCTTGTACCTTCGCCTTTTGAATGCAAAGAATTGTTTCAAAATTACAGTGTAGAGTTTAAAATGTTACTTATGGTCTTGATGGGTGGTCTTTAGATGATGTTGATACAAATGAGATAAGAATTCCTTCTAATTTTGCATGTCTTTTATTATTTTACCTCTTATTATTTATCTTTTGTTAATTTGTATCTCCGTCATTTTTCGTTTTCCCTTATTTTTGCTTTTGGTTAGTTTCTATTCTTTTGTTGTTGTTTTTTCATTTTTGTGGTGATTTCTTCTTTTTTTGTCTATATTTTTGTTCATTTTTATTTATTTGTGGTGTTATGTATGCATGTGTATTCTTTCGTTGTTTTCATTTTTTGCTCCTTTCTTTTCTTTTGTTCATTTTTGCTTCCGTTTTTATTCTCTTAGTTATTCTATTCTTTGGTTTTTTTAAGTTTTCTCCTATTTTCATTTCTTTTATTGTGTTGTTTAATTCTTTTTTATGTTTTTAATTAGGTTGTCTTTTATTTTTGGTCTTCTGCCTTTGGTGAGGTCTTTTCTTGGTTTTTTTTTTTTTTACCTTATTATTTTCTTTGTTTTCTCTGGTATTACATGCTTCCTTGCACTCCCTCTCTTCTCCTTTTTATAGTCTTGGTCTGCATCTTACATAATTTGCATCCAAGAATTCTCACATCCTGTTGATGGATCATCGAGTATGATCCAAAATGTTGATGGTTAAAAAACATACACACAATCGTATCCAAAAATATTCCAGCTAGATATGTCTCTATTGTTATTCTATCTAGCCCCTCTAGATGTGAAAATAAAATTAGCTCTTTTTATCACTCATCCCTCACAGGTTGCACCCAAACTATTGGTTGCAAGAATGCATGGAATACATAATTTAAACAACAAATTATCTATTTGCTAAAACATTCAAGATGTTGGACAATAAATTTCTTCAAAGAACAATATGAATAATAACAAACTTGATTAGCTCCTTGTTTTTTATGTTGAGTTCTCTATGGTATATGGCTCGTGTTTTAGCTCTTTGATGCAATCTATAGTGATTTGGTATATGTATATGGTCTATGATGTAGTTTTTTTCCAAATTGAGTCTTATACTTTAATAACCTTGACATGGTTAGTTCGATTGTGGATTGATACTTACAAAATTCTATTTTGGTGTATTTTGGGTGCTTAACTAAGCCCTATTTGTAATCCAGACTCAAAAAAACTAGTTGACTATGTCATTTTTCTCATCATCAAAACCATGTATGTCATCAACTAGAATTCAAATTGCTTGATCCAATTATTGATTTTCATGATCATAATTGTCACTAATGTTAAATTTAATATCATATTCAAAACGTGTTTTGAAAGACAAGTACGATTATTTGATCACTTGAATGATAAATCTAGATTGAATTGCTCCAAGGAAAGATGGATGATGCTTATGGGAAACTTGTGAAGCATAATCATGACCTTGTGAAACCTCAATGAAAGGATGGCACTATTCAATAGTTTTGGAAATCTTCAAACAAGAGGAAAGAACCAAGTTTTTATTATAAAAGTATGACCTTCAAAATTTTTATTGTGGAATCAACAACACAAGGACAACTTCAACCAAACACAAACTTGTCCACATATGATGAACCTGCCATACTAGAAAATATATAGTAGCAATGACATACTCAACCAACACAAACATTTCCTGATGTAATCAACTTGATTTGAAGTTGCTCTAAAAGAGTTTAAAGATCAAGCTAATTATCAGTGTTGAAAGGATGTATGATTCACTTATAATTCATTGTTTTGCTTGAACAATTAGAGTCTTACAAGTTATGATTGAAAATATGCTAACCAAAAGAGAACCTTGGGAGGAGGATGAATTGGGAATTATCCATTCATAGAGTTGAAGCTTGGGTACAAAATAAAAAAGCACCAAGTAACCATCTAAAAGGAAAATAGAAATGTTATTTGCATTAAAATTGAGTATCAAGTTAAGTGACTAAGTTTTGCAAGACAAAGTTATGAGTTCATGACTTGTAATATTGATGTTCAATCAACATAAAGAGGCACTTTAGTTTCCAACACAAGGTGTGTGTGTGTGTGTGTGTGTGTGTGTGTGTGTGTGTGTGTGTGTGTGTGTGAGAGAGAGAGATTCATTTTAACATTAGATGTTATCTAAATACTTTAATTGCTCAATTATTTGTATCTTGCAAGTTGATTCATTTTCCCACACTTAAATAATCATTAGAATTACATGTATACCTAGTTATTTTTACAACAAAAGGTACAATTACCAACCTATTTGTCTTGTTTTCCTATTGAATTTGTGGATAGGACGAATCATACATTGGTTATAGCATAAAATGTGTGATAATATTTGCAGCAATATAGTCACGAGGGTGTGCATTGGCTCATTGTAATTTTCAAAGATCTAGATTTGAGTCTAGAATTCAAATGCAGTTATAATAGATGTAGGTTTAAGGTAAGAATTATAATACAATTTTAATATATGTAGATTTAAGCTAAGAATTCTAATGTTTTTAATATGAAATAGTGGCAAAAGAAGGGTGTTGTCCCTTACACAACCACAACCCATAAGTGTCAATAGAGATCAACGACACACTAACAGTAAATGTGTTGGCTAATACAAAGATATGCCATGAACGACACAGTATCGAAAATGCTAGTAGCGCACCACAAGAGTGGGTAGACAACTCACCTACAACGTGGAGAGGAGAATGAGATGGTAAAAAGCATTTTTTCCTACATCATTAGACAATTGCCCGAACGATACTATCACTAGGATCCCCACCACAAGGGGGAGCAAGTGGTGAAACCCTCTTAGAAAAAAATGTTAGCACAAGAGGCAAAGTGTTGAGAAGGCTTCACATCGTCAACCAAAAATTGGAGCTAGCAAGAGTAGCAAATTGAGAATCTAGAGGAGGTCGTACCAATAACAGGAGTACAATCCATAGGAGTTGTAGAGGCCATATTTGCAATAGGAACATCATCCAAATAAGAGTCATTATCAGCCTGAGATGCATCATCAAAGGAAGAATTAGAAGCTCGGACAGCCAAATGTTTATCAGTAGTGTCCTTCCACCAAGTGCCAATGCCTTTACACTGTAAGAGAGAACAATATATTGCCATGTGACTAGTAGAGAAGCATCAGCGACATCGAAATGGGATGCCCTCATAATCCACTGATTAAGTCCATGGCCTATCCCCAAAATGGCTAAGAATTCTAATGTTAAAGACTTATTCAATGTGTTTAATTTAAATAGAAAATCACATTGGGACAACATATAAGTAGTATTTAACCTATATTAGTGAATTTGACAACGATATAACTAAATTCCTCTTCGCCACTTTTTTTTCAAGGTTTGACAATGTGCACCTAAGTTAGCCTGATGGTGAAGAGTTTGCACTCTCAAAAGAGAGATCATAAATTTGAATCCTACAACTGGTAGGGTATGCATGGCTCTTATAAGTTGTCTTTAATGTCTCCTAAATAACAATATAAGATAGTTTTATATGCTATAAGCCACTTGGAAACCCAAACCAAGTTGGCCAACATCATGGACTCTAAAAGGAATTCATTTATGTTTCCTCCTCTCCACCTTAAACAATTGTTGCAATGGTGTGGCAATATTCAAATTTTACACAATGTGTTCCTTTGGAGAATCTTTTGTACTCTTTTATATGTTTTTTTGTTGATGAGTTCCGATCTCCAAGTTATATCTTCCATTAATCTATCAGCAAATATTTTCAAAAAATCATTGATGATTGGACAAGTTAGTTTGTTCACTGGACAAGCTAGCAACAATATCCACCAACCTTGTGAATTGTCACACATTTTCCTCGTGCCTTAGAGCTTTCCAACTAAATTAGATATCAAGCTCAATAGGATCTAATGCCCATGAACATGATATTTCCTACCCACATCAAAGGGTAGGGAAAAAAAAGTGTTGTACAAAACCAAAAACAAGCTCAAATGGATCTACTGCCCCAAATGATCTTTTCCTAGTCAAGTTAAAGGCACAAAAATCTATTCTCCTATAGAACCAAAAATTAGATCTAATATTTAATTGAGCAAACCTTACACAATGTAGATTCCCATGTTATTCATCTTAGATTTCAATTTAAAAGATTTGAAAAAAACATTTACAAGTACTTTAATCACTAGTACACCTAATAAGCGACAAAGTGTGGAAATAAATATCTTTAAAATATATATTTTTGACATGGATGGAGCATCCTTTGCAAGGTTTAGAAACTTCATTCAAGATAAGGTTTTTTTGCATTGTAGATATTGGAAAACAATTATAGTATCTGAGCCAATAGGCTAGAGTTCAAAGTATTAACATTGCACCAAGTCTAGTCCATAATCCCAAAAAATCAAAGTGGTAGCAATGAAAACACTACAAACCATAAACCACAAAAAAGACTCTGGTTGTCTACACCCAAATAGTCAATACAATGGTGAATAGGACGTCTATTGAGCTCGGGACCTCATCTTGTCATTTTGCTCTTATAAAATTGCATTCCCATACTCAATTCATTCGAAGTTGCTAAAACAACCCCTTCATGGTATACTTTCTTGTTTTATGGATTCATGTGCTTGGCAATTGTACTTAAACCCACTTTCATGTCTCTCTGTTGAATGTGAAACTCAATGGTCACGTGATTTCCCTGTAATAAATCTTAGTTCTTCACATTCCACATAATGTTGTTATGTTTGCCCATAGGGAACATGTCATTGCATTTGATGTATCTCTAAAAATTGTGTTTGGAAAAGTGTTATGGAATAATATATTCCTTTTGCTTGAGAGTGAACATAGCCTTTATGGTGAACCATTATAAACTTGTGTTGTCTTATTTATGAGTCTCTATTTTTCTATTGTTTATTTTGTCAATCTATTGTTGATTATTTTAACAATTGGTATCAGAGTTGGTAGTGTCCAGCATGAGAGATTTGAGTTTGAGTGAGAGCAAAGTTGAATGATGAAGGAAAGGTTGAAAGGTTCAATGACCAAAATTATTCACTATGGAAAATGCATATGGAGGATTTTTTATACCAAAAAAATTTGTGTCTACAATTACATGGCAAAGAAAGAAACCAACAACCATGTTAGATGAAGAATGGATTATATTCTAGATATATAAACACTAGGAGCAATTTGGTTGTGTTTGTCTCCATCCATCTGTGACATTTAACATATCTAAAGCAACAACAATTGTTGAGTTGATGGGTATTTTGGATAAGTTGTATGAAAAACCTTCAACATCAAATAAGCTATTTATAATAAAATAATTGTTTAATATGAAAATGGTTGAAATTTTGTAGTAAAACATTTAAATAGTTTTAATACAGTTAACAATCAGTTAGCTTCTATTAAAATTAATTTTGATAAAGAAATTTGGGCTCTATTAGTCTTGTCCTGTTTGCCTAAAAGCTGAAATAGCATGGTTATGGTAGTTAGTATCTCTATTTCTTGTACAAATACATTAAAATTTGATGATGATGTAGGTGTTATTCTAAGCAATGAAAAGTGAAGAAAGAGCACGGGTGACAATCCAACAAGAGCTGATGCTTTGATTGCATATGACAGAGGTAAATCAAAAGAAAGAGGGAAGAATCCAAGAGATTGTGAGAAATTACGAGGAAGGTTAAATTCCAGAGTAAGAGATGGTTGTTGTTATTGTGGCAAGAAAGGCCACATCAAAAAGAACTGTTGGAATTATAAGAAAACAGTAAATATGACAAAAGAAAATGAAGCCAACGTAGCAGACCAAGAAGATAATATTGTTACAAATCGGTGATTTCGGTAAGGTTTTTCTCAGTAACAATAGTTCTTATGGTATCATTGGCAAAGGGGATATTTCATTAAAACTGAAAAATGGAAATAGTTCGCTATGTTTCCTAGCTCAAACAAAGTTTAATCTCTACTGGTCAATTGGTTTCTCTAGGATGTGAAATTAGTTTTGAATCCAATGGATGAAAAGTAACCAAAGGACCTTGGTAATTGCTTGGGGCAGCCTGTTAGGCACGCTGTATGTGGTAGAGGGTCACATTGAAGTGTGAGTTGTTCCGCAGTAGGGAGAGAGAGAAGTGGTAGAGATGAGGCCCAACTTTCAAAGAAAGTTGATGCTGAAAGAGGTGGATATAAGTATCAGGTTGACTGCTTTATCCATAAGAGAAGAGAATGTTGGTAAAAGATAAATTCTTATTAACAAGAAAGAGCAAGAGTTGCTTGTCTTACAAGAGAAACTTGTAAGAATGTGGAGATCCAAAAGTTTCTACAAGAGAAAATAGAGTTTGAAGCTAAACAAAAAAAGTTATCAATCTTGGAAGACGAGGAAGTTCTGAAAGTGATCTGCAAAATGATTTGGAGCAGAATCAATCCCCACGTGATGGGGTAGTATTGCAGGTAATAGAAAAAATAGCGATGAAAGAAAGCCATTTGGAGAATTTGGATTTAAAAACAAATGGAAATGGTGAGGAAATCATAGATATTGTTCATAGAACAGAGATATTGGATACCTGCTCAACAAATCAGGAAATTACATATGTTAGTGAGGCTTGTGAGGAAGAAGTTGATGACGAGGAAGAGTCGGATATAGATTTGGTCCTTTTCCCAGATCATTATTGGTGTTTTTGAGTATATGTAATAAATGTTTTATCCTGTAAAAAGAGGAGTGTGAATGTTCTATTCCAAATAATGCTGTTATGTTTGCCTATGAAGAGCATATTGTTATTGCATTTGATGTATCTCTGAGAATTGTATTTGGAACAGTTATCAGATAATGCATTGCCCTGCTTGAGAGTGGATGTATCCTTTATGGTGAACCACTATAAATTTGTGGTCTTATTTCTGAATCTCTATTTTTCTGTTGTTTAATTTGTCGATCTGCTATTGATTATTTTAGCACTCTCCAACTTTTATTGTAATGCGCATCAACGTTATTGTTGTCCTATAACAATTTTGCTGGAAATCAAATGCCACCATTCAGTGGCATTATTAAAAGCAAAGGGGGTGTCAAATTTAGTTTCCATTTGTACACTTCTTGCTGATACTATCTGCATATTTCATTTAACTCTAGTATCCCACTTTTTTCTTCAAGAACCCATCATCAGCTATGCTCACTGAAATAAATAGGATCCAAGTGACTTTTCACACTTCTAGACATTTTTGGACTCAATAGACCCAAAAGTTCAATAATCCACAATGTTTTTAGTTGCATTCTAAATATAGAAATTATCAATCATTCAAGGGAGTCCTTTGGATAATGAGTTACCTAAAAATTCAAGACATGAAGAGACATTTGCATATCACTATCGTTCCAGATCTTGTCAACGTTGAAAAGGAAGGTGGCAACATTTTGAAGGGGCCATTTCTTAAGGAATTACAAAGCATTCAACACTTGCCATTTAGAAAATTTTCTAAAAAATAATGGCCTTGTGTTTATATTATGTGTGTAATTTTATTTAGATTTGCCAGAATTCACATAAGATATACATTTTTCTTTCAAAATTTAAAAATGGAAAGATTCCCCCCAGCTATTATTTATTTGTTTAAAAAATATACCTTATCATTTTCTTTCTTGCAAGGCAATTGATTTAGTTGGGATATAAGCATAGAGGGGTCTTGTTGCAGATTAAATCAACACCAATGCAAGCACTCTGATCCTTCAAAATTTTGATTTAAAATATCATCTAATATTGAAGCTGGCCATTTATATAAAATTTGTCTAAGAATTACCTGATAAATTTTCAAGACTTCTAAATGACAAGCTAAGTCATCAAAGCATAGTGAAACCAGAATTTCTGTAATATGTTGCAAAGCATTTGAACCCCACCATTGTAAAATTTAATAATAAACAAAACAGGTAAAAGTAAATTTGAACAGTGACAGTTTAGCAAACATGACTTGGAAGGTTGTCTTGACGCCAAATCCAGTATCGTGCCCGCATAGGATCCACTTTCTCCAGCATCAAACAAACCAAGTTTGTTAACTTCTGGTCTGAATTAGTACTCTCTGTGCTCAGAATCTCCATCAAACTGGGTGCTGGTTGAAACCCGTGACATAGAAGATCTAAGAGGAGACTCAGTGCAAAAACACATTTTTTGTTTTTTCGCAGAACATGAATACAGACATCAGAAACAGCGGGACTTCTTACAAACGACTCATTATCCCCCTTGTAGAGCCCTCTCAAATATCTCCATGGGCTTTCATTATCAGGATTTTTTAGGATGGCTTCTGTACAGAAGCTTACTTCAGAATCTCTCATATTTTGCAAACCTCCCAAAAAGGGGCTCTTTGTTATGACAAAATACCTCTGTAGAAAAAATAAATTAGTTCACACATTCTCAGGAAGTCACAAACATATAAAACTGTGTCATTGCAAGCATCCTACATGGCCTTAACTTTCACGTAAGTATCCTACACAGAATTAACTTTTACAGAAGTATCTATACTGCAAGATAATGACACGAAGAAATGATTTGTAGTGTTCACATTGTTCTTCCCAGAATAAGAAGCACCTGTAATTGACAATGTAATAGATGTTCATAATTTAGCTTTTGCTAGTGTGGATTCAATAACGATGTGGGTAGTTCCATAGATTGCTTAATATGAACCCAATTAAAATAAAAGGAACAGGATTAATCAATTTCAATGTTCTCAGAAATATTGATAGCTAAAAAGGATGTGCTGGTATACAAATGTTAAACTCAAAAAAATTGGGAGGTAGACAAGATAAAGAACAGAATAAAAAATTGTGTGTTCTAGAACACGGGAACTTAAAAATGCTAAAGAAAAAATGTGACTTTTATAATTTAATTGCATTTGTACATTACAATGTTTCATTACCTGATTCCAAGCAGAATTATTAAATATGTCATCTTCTAGGAGCTGTCGACAATATTCGAGTTCGTCTTCCCATCCTCCCAATGCTTGGAGAGCCCACTGAAACATAAGACATTTGCAACTACTTAGTTCCCCAAGAATCAAATCTTCTGGGACTCTCCTCGAACCAACCAAAAACCAAAAAAACATCGATTTCAATAAAATCCTGTTCCTCTAGATGATCATAATAGTAGTGAAGAACTCTCCCCCACCAACCTAATCCCCCAATCAATACTGCCTACCTGAAAGTTAAAGTAAAAATTATAAAGATGTCCATGCGTCCATTCCTACCATGCACTATTGGCTAAATGACATAGGCCAGTAATATTAATGGTTAAATACTGAATAAGAGTTTCTCATATTAAATATTATGAATATAATTTTCATGATCTCAGATGATGCAATCAAAACACAAGCACATGTAAAGAGATATTTTATAGTGTGCAGAAATAACTACAATTAAGAACCCATTATCCACAATCATATAACACAAGCACAAGTAAAGAGATATTCTATAGTGTACGTGGATACATACTCAACCTACAACAGTTATGAGTCGAGTCTACCTTTGTTTGCACCATGGTTTGGAAGTTTGGAAAATTATAAGCAAACTATAAAGAACTCTCGAGTTTTACTGCACGGTGAGTAACTCACTAGAGAATCAAATGCCAACTCCTGCAGAACACTTGTGAATTTCTCCACAAGACTCACCAAGTAACTTACTTGGACTTGGTGACTTTTGGAAAATTTGTCTGCTACAAAAAAATATTCTAGCAGGAATTTTCCCTTTTATCTCAGATCAAACTTATTGTTGATTGATTATAAGTGCAATTTCAAGGACTCGTTGACAATTGGAGTGCATCTGGATAGGTATCTCTTTTGTTTTCTATCCTTTTTTTCTTTCGTTTTTTAAATTTCAAACCCCAAACAATGAAAACCCTGCATTTATGCTGCTTTAATTTTCTGTTTGTTCCAAAGCTGCTGTAGTTGCTTTACTTTACTACTATTCTATTCTTTCTTTCTTTATTTTTTCAAAATTGCAAATTCAAATGAATGGAAAACCCTGCTGTTATGCTGCTGAAATTTTCTTTTTTTTCAATGTCCAATATAGACGGTCTGCAAAAGGCACTGGTGGAATGACCCTGTATGAAAGCACGGCACACCAAGTGTGGTCGAGGTGATAGTGACCTACTATTTTTGTGGGTTTAATAAGAGAGGTTATCAATTGATTGACATACCACCCTGCGAATTGCAACTGCTTCCCTTGGAAGAAGTGAAGAGAGAAATGAATGCCTACTTTCTTGTTATGATGAGAAGAAAAGTCTGAGACATCAAGTGATGAAATACACCACTAAATCATCTAGAGATTCTTTTCTTGGCTCCAGAGTTGTCATTCTTCACTAAGGAGAATTCTAGTCATTTTAAATCCCCACCTAATTTCTTTGTTCCTTGCAATATTCCAAGTAGGAACCAAGAGAAACGCCATGGACCAAGGATGGCAGCTGCAAATGTTAGGCACTTCAATAATATACCACTTAATGAAGCAAATGATCCATAAAGGGATGGACTAGTAAATGCATTGACCATTGTTATTTCAAGGCAAACCTATTATTCAAATTTCAATTTATTCTTTTATATAAATATTCAATGCTGATTATATATATATAAATCTTGATTCTAACAATGTTAATGTTATTTGCAGGACTAGAAGAACTGATTGTACGTAATTTAAAATGAACTTGTAATTCAACTATGATTCAAATTGCAATGAAGAAATATATGTATTGATTGCTGTTCAATATACTTCACACTTATTGATTTCGGTGTTTGTAGTGAACAGGCCAATCAATATGTGTGTGTGTGTGTGTGTGTGTGTGTGTGTGTGTGGCAGTGATCGGTCACGTCTATGATAGACGTGACTCCTTGAGGAGTCACGCCTATACTAGGCATGACTAATCGTCACACCCTATGGTAACACAAAGCATTGAGATTCAGTATCGGTTTAATACCGATTCAATATTAACAACGATTCAACACTAATGTTATCGGGTTGATACCGATTCCAATACCAATTACAATTCAATACTAATGTTATCGGGTTGATACCAATTCATTAGTTATCGGTTTAATTCGATCATAAAGAGAATATAGAGTATAATAAAATCGTATATATTAATATATATATATGATGATAATAATAATTATCATTATATATATATATATATATATATATATATATATATATATA
>MU225106.1:493771-517306 GCA_018584345.1 Thuja plicata | reverse complement strand
GTAAGCTTTCATTAGGTTTGATCCCCGTCCATTTGCTAACTTCTTCATCCCTAGGAGTAGTAGTAAGGCAGCGAGTAGCTTAGTAGTGAGAGTTTGATGAGTGAAGTTGGAAGTGACATAAATTAAGGAGGAGGAATCAAGGGAATATACATTGAAAAGCTAAGTCCCCATCACCATCATAGCAAGAACTGAATATCCTTGAAGAAACAACGTAAGCCCGCCGACGTGATTACCAGCAAATCACATCATTATAACTGAGTTAGGATCCACAGGTGTAAGGAACCTTGGAGTATTTCCTCATGTCCTTCATGAGTAACTACTTTTCAAGAGAGGGTTGAGTGTTTGATATCCTGTATCAAGTATTTAATCCTATATGTTATGTAGTGGTACAAAACTCACATCAACAGTTATCAACAGTTTGTGGAGTGTATGGAGGAAATCAAACACAGATAAAGCCCAAAAAATAAAAGCATTGATCCTTGATGATGAATGGTGGGAACGTGTGGAATATGTTTTGAAATGCACTGAGCCCATCATGAGCATGATTAGATTTACTGATACCGATCACCCATGTTTGGGTGAAATTTATGATGGCATGGACACCATGGTGGAGCACATAAAAACAGTAATAGTGGGCAAGGAACATATAGATACTTTTTTCAAAGAAGTAGAAAAAATTATTGTTGATCGTTGAAACAAGATGAACACCCCCTTACATCTCTTGGCGTATGCTTTGTCGCCAAGGTTTTATGGCCAAGAGATGATTTCACAACCAAACAGGGTGGCACAATATAGAGATGCAGAGGTTGTTGTCGGTTACAAGGCTGCATTTTCAAAGATGTATCATGATGATGATGAAACTGGAGACATTGTCCTCACAGAGTTTGCCCAATTTGCATCTACCAAATATCATGACACTACCGCTCTTCATGCTCAATATAGGATGGATGTTGATGAATGGTGGTATGCACATGGTCAACGCTTTGTTTTCTTGCATCCTCTTGCAATTAAACTTCTCTCCCAAGTACGTACCTTTTTTTTTAAATCGTTCTTCAATTTTGAATTTTCATTTAATCATGATGCTATCATATTGAAATTAAATACTAAATGTAAATGTTGGTTTGCTACTCAACAAGTTGCAAGTTCTTCTTCAGCTAAGCGGAAATGGAGTACATACTCCATCCACTCAATTAAGCGCAATCGCTTGGGTTTCAAAAAAGCAGAGGATTTGGTCTTCATACACTACAACCTTTGCCTATTGTCACATAAGAAAGAGGGCTACAATGAGGGTGCGATAAAGAATTGGGATCTAGTCCCCGAGTGTTCTAATTTAGAGGTCACAATTGCACAACTTGCCCATGTCTCTATATATGATCAAGAAGCAACTGATTCACATGACATGGCGAGTGCCACAGTTGTTGGTTCAAATGAAGCTGAAGAGGAACCAAATGTTCACCTTGATTCCGATGAAGATGATGAAGAAGAATATGGAATTGGATAATAAGTTTACTGTTTTAATTTTTAACTATGAAATATGGCTTGTGATTTAAATCTTCAGCATGTAATGACATTTAGAGACTTTTGCAAAGTATGAATATGATATAATAATATATTGACAATTATGGATTTATCATTTTAGGAGAATCACGCTACTAACTTCTTATTATTATCATTATATGTTTGAACTTTGAAGTTTTGAACTAATGACGAATGAGCATTGACATGTTACATGTATGGAATCTATGAATATACATACATATCTAATATATGTATATTATTTATTTATTTTTGAAAATGTCTATATATATACCCATGGAATCAAGATCCGACCCAAAAAAAAAATTGTCGAATCCCCGAATCCGAATCCGGATCTAGATCCGAACCAGAATCAGGATCGGCTACTCAGATAATTAACTAAACATGAGCTCAAATTATTAAATCTCCTCCAAGAAGTCAACTAAGAATCCAGATAGCCACTGCAATTGCCAAATGTCCAAGTGCCCTGCCAAAAGTGGTAACTAAGTAAAATTAGCTTACTATGTATAGTAAGTCCCTCAAACTGAGCCAAACAACAAATGCAAAGGCCTTGACCTGAATCCAAATAAGCTCTGATGAGAAGTAATGTCCCCACTGCTTAGGTAACAACTATCCAAGGACCCTCAAACCAAGAACATTAGCCCGCGAGGGTCAAAATGATGGGCTAACCCCTCAACCACTGATACTGACAAGAAAGGGGACATTACAATCCGCCCTTCTTGAGATTGCTTTTCCTCAAGCAATCACAAAGCTGGATGCTGTAAAATATCCTCCTACTCCCAAGTAGCATCCTCCACAGGCAAGTCCCTCCATTTCATATGATATTCCCGAATGACACGTCTCCGAAGACGCCTCTCTCTAAAATAAAGAATGGCCTCGTGTACTAACTCCAACTTCCCCTCATCATCCAGGAGTGGTAAAGTAGAAGAGGGAACAATATGTCATCCTAACACCTTCTTGAGGCATGACACATGAAAGACATTGTGCACTCTACTGTCTGTCGGTAGATCAAGCTCATAAGCCACCTCACCAACTCACCGGGCAATCCTGAATGGTCCATAATAGCGTGGCTTAAGCTTTTTTCTGCTCCACTCTTCTGAAGAATGGACTGCATATAGGGCTGCAGCATCAGATAAACCATGTCACCTATCTCAAATGATCGCCCAACCCTCCTCTGATCAACGTATTGCTTCTGCTAATTTTGTGCCCTCTATTTATTATTTTGTAAAGCCCTCATAATATCCTAATTTTCCTGCAAAAGATCACCAGCACTGGGCACCCTGCTATCACTGAGCAACAAATCAAGGAAGCTAGGCGCATCATAACCATATAATGCTCTGAATGGTCATATGGTCAGTGGAATTATAACAGTACTCACATAAATGGATCCACTTCACCCAAGCCCGTTGCTGCCCGGCAACATAATTCCGTACGTAACCTTCCACCCATTTGCTTATTATCTTTGTCTGCATGTCTGTCTGAGGATGGTATCTTGTGCTCGGAGTCAGCTCGGTCCCAGACAATCTGAAGAGCTCTTGCCGAAAAATGGCTCATGAACTGATTGTCTCTGTCACTAACAATGCTCTGAGGCAAGCCATGCAACTTGAATACGACACGGAAAAACAAATCTGCCACGTGTAGCTGAGTATGTGGTTGTAATCAGGAAAAAGTGTGCATATTTCATCAACCGATCAACCACTACATATATACAATCCCTTCCTTGGGATTTTGGCAAGTCCACAATGAAGTCCACAAATAAGCACTCCCACTTCCTCTAAGGAATAGGAAGCGGCAGTAATAATCTAGCAGGATATGTATGCTCTTCTTTATCCTACTGCCAAACAGAGCACTCTCTAACATGTTGAAGAACATCTTCCTTAAGACCCTTCCATGTAAATCTCTCCCGAACATGCCTATAAGTCTTAAAGTATCCAGGATTACCAACTAAAGGTGAATTGTGAGAGGTCCTCAATACCATGCTCTTCACATCTAATCCTGGGACCAAAAATATTCTCCCTTTGTAAATGATAATCTCATTCACAAGAGAGTACCTGCTATCCTGAATAGTTTGATCAATAATGTCAGAAGCTCACTGGTTATTAGCATACTCAACAATAATCAAATGCCTCCAATCCTCTGAAATCTCAGCCATAGAGCTTAAATGAGGGCATTTAGATAAGGCATCAACAACAACATTTTGAGGACCTTTGACATGGGATATGTCAAAGTCATATGACTACAACTTGCAGGAACCATTTTTCTTGGCATTCATTCAGGTACCGCTGTCCAAGGAAATGCCTTAGGCTATTATTATCAGTTTTAATACAAAATTTTCTGCCAACTAAGTACTGCCTGAACTTAACCAAAGCATGCATAATGGCCAACATTTCCTTGTCATAAACATTGTAACCCTCTCAGGACCCCTTAGCTTCTTGCTCTCGAAAGCTATCTGATGACGATCCTGCATAAGCACAAAACCAATACCCTCTCCAGAGGCATCACAATGAAGCTCAAAAGGCCTAGTAAATTCTAGTAAAGCTAAAACTGGGCATGTCGTCATCAATTGTTTGAACTTGTTAAAACACTCCTGTGCCTGAGGAGTCCCCCCACACAAAAGCCCCCTTTTTGTGTCAAATTTGTAAGTGGTGCAGCATGCCATGAGAAACCATTAATGAACCAACAATAAAAGGCACACAATCCCAAAAATCCCTCGAGCTGAGTCAAATTCTCAGGAGTAGGCCACTCAATATTAGCACGAACCGTTTTAGGATCCATGCACACACCCTTTGCACTGGTAATGAGACCCAAATACAACAACTCAGTCATGCCCAATGCACATTTGGACTCCTTGGTGTACAAGGACTCCCTGTCAAGTAAACTCAAAACAGTATCCATATGAGCTAAGTGTTCCTCCAAAGTTTTACTGTACACCAATATGTCATCAAAGAACACGAGAACAAATCTCCTCAACCAAGATTGGAAGACCATGTTCATAGTGGACTAAAAAGTAGTTGGTGCGTTGGTTAAGCCAAATGGTATAACCAAAAACTCGAAATGCCCACAATGACACCTGAAAGTAGTCTTCTCAATATCATGCTCTCTAACTGTGATATGATGGTAGCCTGTCCTCAAATCTATCTTGGAGAAAAAACAAGCTCCATGAAGCTCATCTATAAGGTTATCAATACGAGGGATGGGATGCATGTTCTTAATTGTCTTTTTATTCAAGGCCTAGTAGTCAATAGACATCCTGAGTGTACTGTTGTGAGGTTTTCACACCATCGCCCCATTGCAAATGGGGACCCCCCTTTTTCGCTTTAGCAATAGGGGTGGTAGTCTTTGGCAGTAGCTCTTTTTGAAGCCTCTGAGTGAGAGATTTGAAGCTTGGAGATTTGAGGTTTGTCTTGCCTTCAAACGGTGTTTTATCAACACCGTGGGTGGTTTTAGATTCCAAGTCTGTTTGATTTTTCCCCCTAGCGATCTGGATTTTGAACGTAGACGATAGCGATTTGCAAAATTGAATTTTTGGCTAAGTCTGGTAATCTTATGAGAATGGTGATTTTGCAAATCCAAATTGAAGATTTGGATTATTTGATGTTTTTTCTGATGATGGCAAAATTCTGGAATTTTTTCGAATTTAAGTGCAAAATTGATCTTGGGTTGAAATTTGGATTTATTTTGAAATTTGCCTAAGTCTGGGAATTCTGGCGTGGTGGTTGTGTCAAGATTTAATTTCTGGTGAGCTGGTACTTACAAATTTTTATTTTCAACGAGCTCACTCTTACATTTTTGGACAGCATGACCACCTCACCTTTGATTTCTGGTAGGCGGCTTGTTTTTTAATTTCAACATGGCTTCGATGGTGAAAATTTTTAAAAATCAATTTTGGCTAAGGCAATTTAATCATTTTGAAAATTTGGATATTTTGGGAAATTTTGGAAAAATCTGGAAAATTTGGTTTAAAATTGAAATTTGAAGTTGAAATTAAAATTTGGACAAAAGGTTTGGTGCAAAAAAAAATTTAGAAATAAATTTCTGGTAGGCCACCTTTGTCAAGTTTCAAATTTCTGGCAAGCCACCTCTGTCAAGTCTTGCACAACCCCTTCACCCAAAATGAATTTCTGGCTAGGTGGTTCTGTCATTTTTGTGTATGAGCTACCTAGCCCAAATTCATTTCTAGCAGGCTACCTCTTACATGGATAATTTTCTGGCAGGCCGCCTCTTACAATTTTCAACTTGGGCATAGAGAGATTATTATTTTGGTGAAATTAATAAATTTTGCCTAAGGCATTTTGGACAATTTAATTTTGCATGGAAAATTTTGGAATTAAAAGGGAAAATTTTGAACTTGAGAACTTAAGATAATTTTTGGGGAAAAGACTGTCAAAATCTTGCACCAATCCTTTCGCCCAAAATGAATTTCTGGCTAGGTGGTTCTGTCATTTTTGTGTATGAACTACCTCGCCCAAATTCATTTCTAGCATGCTACCTCTTACATCTTTCAAATTTGGGAAGGGTGATTGTGTCAAAAACTTGTATGAACTACCTCGCCCAAATTTCATTTCTAGCGGAGTGGTTCTCGTAGGCCCTATTTTCGGCGGGGTGGTTCTCGCAGGCCCTATATTTTCAACAAGCTACATCTTACATTCTCAAGTTAAGTAAATTGGATTTTCACCAAAGCGTATTGCAAATTTCAATGCATAACTCTCCCATTGATTTCAAAATCTTATGCTAATTGAATATTTACATTTGGGACTTGAGCTAATATTGCTAAATTCGATGTCTTTTGGGGCCTAATCGGTGTTAAATTCAAGGCATCTTATAAGGCCCATGATTTGGCAAGTTTAAATCTTAATTAGGGGCCAACTTGATCACCTTTTCAAATTTCGATTTTTGGGGCCTATATCAATTTCGGATTTAATCTATTTTAGCCCCCTTGATGTTCTTTGCAAATTCAAAATCTTTGGGGCTTATGGTTTGTAATTTCTATGAAAGGAAAGAAGCATTAATTTCGATTTAAATATGGGGGGCCCTCTTGCTTGCTTATAATTTCGATTTAATTTTAAGCCTCTTGTGTTGAAATTCGAAATTGATTATAGGGCTTTGAGGGGTAATTTTAATTTTAATTTTAATTTTTTTGACTCATTATGTGATAAATTCGATGCAAATTAGGAGTCTACATGGTGATAAACTCGAGGCAATTTTAAACCCCCATGAGTTGGCGATTTTAATTTAATCGAGGGCCTACATACTTAAAATTTCAATTTTAATTTCCAGCCCTATATCAATTTCGAATTTTTTTATTTTAAATCCCCCAAGTCAGCTTGAATGGATTTGTAAAGTGGTGGATTCATTTCCCCAAGAGGTGCGATTTTAATTTTAAAATTCTAACTACCCCAAGCAAGTCGTCCCTTTTGGCAAATTGGATGGGTATATAAGAGACATTTTCCAATTTCATTTTGCAAATTCACAAAGCAATTTCTGAATTTAAAGAGCAGGTCTGATTTTTTTCAACAAGGGTGCAAAATTTTCCTGAGTTGAGGGTTTCAAAAGAAGAGCGTTTTTCATTGAAGGGTTGGAGCGAAATCAGAATTGATAACATTTGAAGGCTTCTTCCTTCCATCCATTTTTCTAGAAATCTATCATTGTGGTAATTTGTCCATCATTTCCAGAATTTGAAGACTTCCGAAATCTCAGAATTTAAGAGCACATAAGGACTTCTCTTTTCCCCCATCTCATTTCCAGATTTTCATCCTTCATTGGGAAGATTTGTTTTCATTTCATCTTTCGAGGGTAGGCTGTTTGGTTGCCATGTTTTGAGGTTTGTTTTGAGGATTGCTTTGAGGTCTGAATTGAGGATTTGCAAGTGCTGACCTGGGTTATTGTTTGCATCATTATGTCATATCTTATCATGTTTAACCCAGTTATGTCATTTTGATTATAATTGTATGACGTTGCATTGTAACAATCAGATTTGAGTTAGATTTGGATTCATTCGATTGTTAGATCTTGGTGCTTGAAATCATGTTTTGGAGGAGGTTCTAATGTTGTAGTTGGATTGAAATATAATGATAACATCTTAATTCAATTCAATTTTACTTGATCGTTGTTCTGGCTTGCAATGTTTATAATGGCAATGTTTTATCAAATCATTTGAGCTATGACATGCTTTCTTGGCTCTTGCAGGTTGACGGGGAGGTGGTGCCAAGTTCAAGTTTGAAGACTTCACGCAAGAAAAGGACAACTTAGAAGATTAGAGAGAGGATAGATGGATATAAAGGAGAAAGAGCTATTTCAAGGGCCACCCTCCATCTTCACGCCAACAGGAAGGTAACCCCAAGGCTTCAAGTTCAAGATCTCAAGTGAGAGGAGGTCCAAGCCAAGTTCAAGGACAAGTTCAAGATCCAACCACATGAAGGCTTCATCACTTCAAGCAAGTTCAAGGCGTGGCAATGAGAAAATTTCTAAGGACAAAGATAGAGAAGAGGTGGACAATGTTGAACATCCAAACATATCTTCCCTTCATCAAAGGATTGAGTAGATTTACAAGATAAGAATGATGAGGTTGCAGTTGATTGTCTCCAATCGGAAAATTCAAATTTCAAGCACAAGCAATCACAGCATGCCAAGTTTCCTATTTTCTCATTGGTTGAGAAATCATTGTAATTTTCTTATTGGCCCATGATTTGGTGCCCTCTTGTAATTGGTTGAAAATTTGGCAATCCTAGTTAAGGTTTATGGGATTTAATCTTGGCCCTTGATTTTAATTGAATCTTAGCCCTTCGTTGTAACTGGGCATCTATAAAGGGCCAAGGCCTTCTCATTTGTGGGTTAGCTAGATAGTTAGAGAAAGATTGTAGAAGCTAGAGAGCTAGTAGGAGATTAGAGTAGGTTAGCCAAGGGAGACTTGATCAAATTGTTGCTATCATACTACCAAAATTATTCCTTCTTTCATTGTTGGCTTTCATGGTGAATGTATGTGACATTTGGAGTATTGCATGGTTTCTTCAATCTTTTACTTGTAGTAGATTTATTTCATGTTGTTAGGGGTAGCTTAGTTGGATGAAAGCAAATGTGGATGTTTGCTTGTTTGACTCAAATATACTAGGCCACTAGCCTCCTTGCTGATTGTGAGGAAGCCTTGTGTGGTAAGCTAGTCATTGCACTTAAATTCAATTGGCATTGGATCCTTAGTTTGTACTTCCAAGTTGGATTAAGGAGAAAGTGTTGATATGAAAACCATTTGAGATCCTTAGAAGCTTGAACTAGGTGAAGTTGAGGTCATTGATAAGATTTCACTTTGTAGAGTCCAAGTCATCCGTGATTCCTTGCATTCCTAGTTAGAAGTTTAAGTTTAAGTTTAAGTTGAAGTAGAAATTGGAAAAGCAAAACTATATTTTTCATTGCACATTGTGAAGCTAAATCTTTAGAAGTGCAAGTAAGTTGATATCCATTGAATGAATAGCGTAAGTCCCCCTAAGTGATTACCAGCGAATCACATTATTTCACTGAGCAAGTGTCCACAATAGAAGGAACCTTGAAGTCATTTTATGATCTTACATTGCAAGCTTAGCATGAGAGATGACCTTATATCAAGAGAGGATTGAGTATTTGGTATTTCATCTTGGAATACTAAGTGTTTGATTATGCATGTTGTAGTGGAACAAAACTCACATCAACATGTACCATCTTTCTTCTTCACCAAAATAACTGACGAAGTGAAAGGAGACTTACTCGGCCTAATGTGTCCCATAGCAAACAAATCTTTGATAGTCTTTTCAATTTCATCTTTCAGCCACTTGGGATGTCGGTAAGGTGTGATCATGATGGGCTTAGATCCCTCCTCCAACTAAATGATGTGCTCTATACCTCTATCTGGAGGCCTACCAGGTGGAATGTCACTTAACACTTTATATGTTTAATCCTGAGCTCCTATACATTTGGATGGTAAGCTGGTTTTCCTGTTCATCATGCATAGACATTAATCTACACTCTGCTACCCACTCAACCATGTCATGTCTGATGAGTCTCTCCATCTGCCTAAATGAAATAACTTTCAAATTACTTTCCCTGATGGCCTTCAGAACATGAGTCTTACCATCCACTCCAAATCTCATCTCCATGTCCCTGAGGTTGAGAATGAACACTCCAATGTCATGAAGTCATCTCATACCCAGGACTACATGTGTCTCCCATATTAACAACATAAAAATCTGCCTTGAAATCATAATTGTTCAAGCGCATGGGAAGATCAAAAATCAATCTATCACACTTGAGAGTATAGCCATCTACTAGCTTAACCCTTATGCCCTCAAACTCTTGAGTTTGGATCCCACGCTTTGCCACTAACTGTGCATCTATGAAGTTATGTGTTGCACCTGTATCAAGTAGGGAGATCATTCTTTGTCCTACCAAGAGCCCACGCATCCTGAAAGAACCTTCATTTTTCATGCAAGAGAGGTATACTTCCTGAAGACTTATTTCACCTACCTCTTCACCTTCTTTTCCTTCACTTTCAGCCCCTGATTCTTCTTGGATAGCTTGCTGCTCCTCTATATCAGACTAATTTTCTTCATCATAGTACCATTCCATCTACATGTTTTTCCCCTTTGACCTTAGAGGACAATCATGTTTTTCATCATAAGGTCCCTTGCAAAAGACAATTAGTTTTTTCCTACGTAGATCATTAAGAGTTTCCTGGTCCATTGGGGCTGCAAATGTCCTTTTTGGATCAGAATTTTCAACCTTCTTTGGAGCTGATTTACTATCACTAGCTGAAGTGGAAGGTTTGTAAACAAACTTGCTGCAAGGAGTTGACATTTCCATGTTGTGTGCTTTCTTCATAGCCTCCTGCAAAATTTGTGGATCACATCCCTTAATCCATCCTCTCAAAGGCTCAAACAACCCTTCAACATTAAGACAACAAGCCTCCTCTCTGAAATACTTGTGGCTGTAACGATGACTGAAATTTTTTGGAATTCACTTATGTATGATTCCAAACTACCTGTTTGTTTAAATTGCGCTAAAACCTTGAAATACAATTCAAGATCCATCCCGTTTAAGCACTCAATCAATCTATCCACAAACTCTTGATAAGTGGTGATGAGGTCATGTTGAAAAGTCACCATCCCATGATACCACCAATCATGGGCTAAACCATCCAAATACAAAACAGAAAATCTAATGGCATCTTCTTCAGCCATAGGATGTAATGTCCGGAAGGTATCTAGCTTATGAATCCAAGCCCTTGCTGTCACTTTACCGCTGCCATCAAAAGTGGGAAGTGATAATTTACTAGTGGCTTGCTTAAGAACCTTGCTTTTGTTCCGTGACCTTTTATCTTGCCTAGCCCTATTGTGATCCCTCTTGTGAGACATAAACCTGTCAAAATTCAGATGTCCCTTAACCTGTGGAGGTAATGCATCCCACTCTGTGTGCATAGCCAACATGTTATTTGTGAACGTTAATTCTTCTTCCTCCTCAACATTGCCTTCCTTTGAATCATTCCTTTGCAATGTGGGATGTCTAGGCCTGTCATAAGTGCATGTAGGCACTCTACGTGCTCTAGGTGACCCAGGTGCACCGCTATGTTCTTCATGTTCATTATTGTGTCCTCTAGGTAGTGAGATCTATTGGATGGTTGTGGTAAGCAGTTGCAGAACATTGGTAACTTGCTGCAAGACCTCTGAAAATATCCATTGCTTCTCTGTCCTCATTGTCACCTGTATTCCTAGGTGGACTAACACCTCTCCTGTCACCCATTGTGTCCAAAGGTGTTTCCTGTAACTGTTCAACCTGTGGTTTCATTCTCCTACGAGTGTAATACCTGTGAGAAATAAACCCCTGTGCCTGCATATAAAACCCAACCCTGCAAGATGGCAGGAAACCGCTCTGATACCACTGTGATGAGCCATGCTGGCTCAACCTCTATCCAATTAGCAACTGACTAGTTTGAGTTTTGAAGAATGTGTGTTTTTGTGTTTTGAAATTTTAAGCTTATTTTGGTTTTTTTTTTAAATAAGAACAATGCATGAGATAAAATCTAACTCTTGCAAAATCTTGGCAGAGACTCTTATTTTATTCAAAAGATAACAATGCATACATTTGCAATTATTGAAATTAAAAATGGAATTGCAACTACCAGTGGAACCTGGAGTCAAGACGCAGCATCATGAGTATTCTCCAGACCTTTCAAAATCACCATGCATTGCTTGCAAATTACTAGACGCCTCTACTTTGAATTGAAATGAGCCCCAAATGATGATCAAATTGCTCTAGAGACCAAACGTCTCCCCTAGGTGACTCACGTGGGCCTAGTCTGCAGTATGGCTAGCCTTATTAATGCATGAAGTCTTGTTCTAAAAGCTGTGATCTCCTGTAGATGGCCGCCTATGGAATTTCTATGCATTTATTTCTGAATCAGATACAAAAAAAAACTCCCTGTAACTATGAAATTGAAGGACATTCATGGCTCCTGAGTGTAGCCATCCTTGTATGCAAAATTCAATGGATCTTTCACCATTTCAAATTGCTGAAAACCAAGAAGAATTTCATTCTCCCAAGCCAATCTGCTGAAACCCCTGCATTCTTCCAGAGACTTCTCAATTTCAAGGCAAAATAATCAATAGCATAACGGTTCAATTTCAGCTATTGGCTTTTTATATTTCCCTCGTACAAATCGAACCATGGAGCTTCACTTACAAGATTCATTACTCAATTAATTGCATTTGTTTTTGGTTGTAAGTTGACTTTATGATATTAAATTAATTCCTCCTTGGTTTAGGCGCACATATTTAATGCTCACTAATAATACTTTGCCCCATTACTTTATATCATTATAATAAGCATTTCTAGTATATTATTAATAAAGTGAAACTTTATTAATAATTAAATAATCATGAACTCAAGCTATTAAATCTCCTGCAAGAAGTCAACTAAGAATCCAGATATCCACTGCAAATGCCAAATGTCCAGGTGCCCTGCCAAAAGTGGTAACTGAGTGAAATTGGCTTACTATAAATAGTAAGTCCCTCAAACTGAGCCAAACAACAAATGCAAAGGCCTAGACCTGAATCCAAATAAGCTCTGATGAGAAGTAATGTCCCCACTGCTTAGGTAACAGCTATCCAAGAACCCTAAAACCAAGAACAATAGCCCACGAGGGTCAAAATGATGAGCTAGCCCCTCAACCACTAATACTGACTAGAAAGGGGACATTACAGGTTGACTTGGGAGCATCTCGATAACCTTGGCTTTATCCAATACAAATTTCGCCTTCAAACCAAAAATATTGAGGGGAAAGTCTCATGATACCGTAAATTTGGATGACATCAATCCACGTCTAAATTGGATTATTGAAGATGTAAATATAATGTTTACTGACTAAGATCTTACTGAATTGGAGAGAGAAGCAGAAGCCACAGAAGCATTGAACAAAGAAATACTCGAAAACTCATTCAATTTTCACAATGATTCAAATTTACCTCCTAGTTAAAGGCTAGATAGAGCTAGCACGAGGGGAAAGAATAAGTTGTAGATTGTAGTTGATTGTTAGAAATTACATTTGTTACACCAAGTTTCCAACATGGAAGCAGAAGGAAAGAAGGAAACATGTCTCTGGGACAATAGAGGGTAGGAGACTTTTTTAGGGAATTACTATTAAGAAATAGGACACGTTTAAAAATATATTAAATTTTCAGGTACTCATATGAAAAGGCATTCACCATATTCATTATATAACCATATTATAAAACATTAGAGCTGAATTGAGAATTGATTAACAAACTGAGACATTAAAGATTTTGAGTCCAGGGCTACTTGAAATAGAACTTTATATTCAGAGCTTCTAAATATGTAGATTGTTCAGTTTATATCATATTTCTAGTGATTTTTTAGTTAGATCTAGATGGTTCAACACAAACTCTGTTATCTCAAGCCCTATGATAGATTCAAGCTACTTATCTCTCCCATTCTCAACTCAGTCCATCAGTTATCCCCCGTACATTTTTATGCATTAAAATAGCTGGATTTTCACTTTCAATTTAATTTTTTATACACCAAATGTATTTGGATTTCCTTTTTTAACAAAATTTAACTCAAACACAAGATAGAAAATACCTCCAAGAATAGCTTGACAGTTTAATTGTGATGAATCTGATCTTGGCTTTGGCTGTGACCATTGGAGGTTGAAGCTTACAATGCCTTTTTATGGGTACCAAATAATAATTCTTTTAACTGAACATTGATTATTCTTCCAATAATGGCAATTGAATTATGGTGTCTATGACTTTCAAATCACCTTCTCAGTCCTTTCCTTCTATACCAATTGTTAGGGCAACAACTCTAAAATTTTCAATGATAACAGGTCATAAAATTTGCAGCAGTTAGGCACAATGCATCTATTTTTTTAGGGGTGCTTTATCTCAACACAAGTTCAACTTTGTCTTAGCTACAAAATAGTGCTCCCTCACATTCATCTTTGTCTATTGACTACACGTATGTCCAGCCAAAAAAATTCACTGGCCAAGTTTTTTTGTTGGCCTTGTATTCACAAGAAAAATTCCTTGTTGGCCAAGTTTTTGGCAAGTCACAATCTCCAAACCTAGTGAGTACTCACTGAAACCTGACAAGTCTGTACAAAAAATTTGCAGCACACAGAACAAGAAACCTTATATGAAAAAAACCCGCCAAAAATGTGGCACAAACATTAAAAAAACTCAATTTTTAGCCTTTTTAAAATTATGAAGGTAGTGTGTCATGGAGGTCTATGTAGTTTTCAAACCACTACAAAACTTGCATAATCTCATTTGATACATTTTGTAGCGCTCTATTTTGCATAAATTGTATCTTTTAAATTGCCAAGTTTTTCCAAATTTTTGTTGAGTTAGAAATTTCGGTATGCCAAGTCCGAGTCAAGTCCAAATATGCTAACTATGTGCTCAACAATCTAAATTGGTAATTACCTCAAGGATTTATGCCGCTTGGGCTTACAATTAGTGTAGATCTCAAATCTTAGATACAATGCAATTGTAACACTTCACAAGTGTGTCCACAAATATGGGCACCCTTGGGTCAATCTCACTGCCCTTCCTCTACTCTGATATCAGACTACTTGGTCCTTGATTTCTCCTTGCCCTCTTCTCGGATGAATTAGACGTCTTCCTTTAGTGAATATTTGATGGGAAAGGTTCTTGGTCATCAAAAAAGAAATTAAGATTCCAAGCTTAATGTGAATCTAAACATCAACATCCATGGAACCAATAAGCTTATATGTGTCTCCAAGTGTCAATAAAAAGCTTGAATTTTTACCGCATAGCTCAAACAAATCATTCTTAAGAAATTTGACTAGTCATCATTATAATGTTTTATCAAGATTCAATTGCATACTTTTTGAGTCAAATTGATTGACTTGTATTTTATGAGTAGTTGTTTACATGAGCCCATATCTTGTGAGTATGAATGGTTTGTTTTACACTCGTTACATTTGGGTGACGCTCACAAGGGTTAAGCATCACGATTTCCTAAGAGGTCACTCATTCTAGTACTACTCCAACACAAATCAGTTTTAATTATTGAGTTTCCTCAGAACCAAGCCTACTTAGCTTGCTACCCCATTTACAAAACCATCAGCGGGTGTTTTGCCTTGTGAACCATTCATTTTAAACCCCTTTAGCCCCTACTAGGGGTAGCAAGATAAGTGGGCTTGATTTGAGGGTAAACTCCATGGTTGAACATGTTTGAGTTGGAGTAGTATTGGGATGGGTAACCTCACTAAAAGTCCCAATGCTTCACACCTATGAGCATCACCTCAATGAAATGAGTGCTAAGCGGGCCATTCATGGTCATGAAAGATAAGTTTGTGTAAAGCAATACTCGTGAAATATGGGTCAAAGAGTTTGACTCAAAAACTGCATAATTAAATCCTAATACAAAATCATAATTTGATACAGTAAAAAATACATCCTACTTGTCAAGTCAGGTCATGTCATTGACCAAAAGCCAAATGCTTGCAGCTAATGCGGCACACTAAGATATGATCCTATGAATCTCTAAGATCAGTTTGGGGACTCTTGGATCTATAGATAGTGATTATGTTTACAAGCCAAAATGGTCAACTAATGACTATGTCTAGAAAATACATGGGCAAGCCAAAATGATTGAAAAATAACTATTGAACAGCAAAACAAAAATAAGTAAAAGGAAATATTATTGGTTGATGCAAGATTTCTCTTACACATTGGATGCTTTTGCATCATATAACTTAATAATGATTTGTAAACCTAGCACTCACAAATAGAGGTTGAGTGATAAAGCTACTCTTTAGGCTGGTAAACTAGCCATAGTGGACCCTCAACATGCAAACACAATGTACCCTTGACACATGAGTAAGCATCTAGAATCAACTCTACATTGTTCCATTCAACTCTACAAATTCCAAGAAAAAGAACTGACACATCTCATCCTCCAAAAAAATTATTTGTTGCTTGTATTTGTATCTCCTACAACTCCTTTATCGTCATATAATATTGATCTCGGTTATGTTCCTCTTTCTATGTCTTCACTATCACAATCTGATAATAATACCTTCCTCTTAAATGCTCTTCCATTTCATATTCTATTTCACCCTCTTGGAATATAAATTCATTCATCAATCCAATCTCCTTCAATGACTTTAAATCCTTCTCTCAGCTTAAACTTTTCTATCCTGCTCTTAGAGTTACTCCTCTATTATGCTTGTCTTCTCTCCATTTTCTGCCATTTTCACCTTCTACAATATCCACTTCTCTTTTCTTTCCTGATTCTCACCCTGTATACTACTCAATAAGCCATTTCTAGCTGTTGGTTCTAATCTTGTACCAAAATATCCTACCACATACCACCAACTCTACATTCTTAAAACATGTACTGACGACTATTATTCTAACTACAGCTTCAGCCTTATTCACTATCCTCATGCTATCATATTCTTGAGATTCATAACATCCGGCATTCCACTGATCTACAATGATTCATGTCTTCTCCATTCTCCCATTTTTGTGGTATGAATGAATATCAGTTTCTACCTTTGTTTCCCAACTTTCACCAATCCTTCTACTATCATCTGAAATCTACTTTCTTCAAATCTCCCAAGCTTTGTCCATAGTCTATTTTACTACCATATGCAATGTATTACTTTACTTCATAGTCAGATGCCTTCTCACTCTTCCTTCTAGTGCATTCACCTTCTCTCAAAAATGTCCTCACTCTTCAATTTATCCTTTAAAGTTAAGACTATGCCATAAATCACTAAATCAATCTGTTGAGTCATTTTTTAAATTTTGCATTATAAAGCATAAAGGCTATTTAAGAAATCAAATATGAAGGCATATTGCAGAGATACATAATGTGAAAACATCTTATATACATTCAAAAGTGACCTTTTTTGCTATTTCGTAGGTCAAAAAGGTGGCAGCTGCGAAATGGCAAAATTTCGCTATTTCGCAGAAGCAGAAAACAAAGAAGAGAAACAGAGAGTTTTCGCTATTTCACGAATGACATTTGTGGGGGAAGTGAAATAGCGATATTTCGCTATTTCGCGAAGGAATTTTTAACAGGCTATGAGATGGCGAAAATGAGCATTAAATTGAATAGATTATAAAGAAGGAAGCTTTGTGACAGGAACAATCAAAATTCTGAGCAAAGATTTCAGAGATGCTGTAATTTCGACATGTTGCAAACATGATGTTGCCAGAGGATGAAAAACAATCTAAAACAGACCCAGTTCGAAAAATCAAATTTCCCATATCTAGTCAAAATCTTATGTCCGTACAATCTGTTTTGGATTTTCGACCAAAGCCAAATCCGAAAGATAGGTAGTTATTAGTTAATTTGTTGATTAGTTTTTTCAAAAGAAGTTTTTGATTTTAGCATAAGGTGGTGTCTCTTCACCCTAAAGGGGTGTGAAAACCATTCATCAACATATATATGTGGTGTAAAATGTAATCAAAGATATATATATAAAAAATGAGATAAGAAATAGGAGGAAGATGGTACTGTAAGATAGCATGGATGGTGACAGCAACTAAAATGTAAATCAATTGTATTCACTTTTTTTATTAATACGAAGAAAATATGTTTCCTATCCAAGATTGAAGAAGTAAGTTCGTTGCTTTTGATTGGATTGGTCCTTTGCATTTTCAATTACACAGAGTTTTCTCTTTACTGTTAGATGTCGGAAAATTGAAGTTTTTAATATTTATTTTCGAGTATCAAGGGTTGTATACGAAGCTCTCATCTATACAAATCCTTGTCTAATTGGTTTCCTGCCAAGGAATTAAAATTCATTTAGACTAAAACTAATATTATTATCAATTCATCCTTAATGTCATGGGGGAGAGAATCTAAAATTGAATTGCAGCGTGTACATGAGGGTTCAAACAAAGCTTGACTACATTTCACCCAATTAGTTGGATAAGGGACTGGCCTGTGTATCTCCTCAAAGAAGGTTTTTTACAGTTGTATGAGCATTCAAGTTCTTTCATTTCATCCTTGCAAAATATATTATCTCATACCCAAAGTATTTTCTTTATACACAAATACAAATTCAATTAAAAAGCATTCATAAGCATTCATAATATTCAAACACTAAATAAGAATCAAATATTCTTATTCTGATTAGACTCAGGGAACATTTGCCATCCTGAGAAATCAAGAAAGTTTAAATTCTCTATCGAAAAACACCTTTTGTGTTTGGGGTGAGGGTTTACCCACCTAGGTTTAGCAAAGCCTAAAGCGCAAGGGAATTAGATTATTCTCGTTCGTTGGCCAAGACTGATTGAAGCAATCTAGGAGAATTGGCAAAAGCTCTCGGATTTCCAATCTGCGGTTTTGGGAACCAACACAATCTTCATGACTTTATCATCTATCTAGTCAAATTGCTCCATTCTAATTCTTCATATATTCACTTCTACTTAAATTCATGTGTACTGTCTTTAATTTATTCACACTCTGTATCTACTTCAAACAATTGCATCAAAAGTATCATCTACATTTTTTATATCAAATTCAATCCATCTCTGTTATTATACTTCTGACCTCTGTCACCAAGATATGCATTATCACCAATCTTTTCTTCGAAACCATCTATGCCTTGCCTTATATCATCTCTTAGCTCAAGGAAGAATCATCTGCTCGTGAACTGGGATTCCACATCCTTGTCTCTCTGATTATCCAACTTCTACTAAAACTTGTCAATCAACTTATGCAACCTCATTGTATCTACTTCTCCTAATTTGCTTTTCTACATGCTCTTCTTATAGTGATCTGTCATCACCAAGCTCCAACTGCAACAATTCATTGCCTCCTTATGACACCCTTCAATTGGCTTGTACTCACCACATGCTATCTGATTCAACTCAGATTCTCTCTTAGTCCATTACGTTTTATAACTCTGTAAAATGCTTCCTTCTTATTTTCAAACTCATAATCATTCAAGTTTGTTACCACAAACTTCCTTATACTATTCTAGATTCTACAAATTACCTCCAATTTTCTTTTCTAGAAACTCTATCTTCCTTTGTCTATCTGTATCTAATCCTTAATCTTTCTTATCTTTCACTTTGTTCTGCCATCTTATTTTTTCTTTGCTAGTAATCATGATTTCCTTCAATTTTCTCATTCCCTTTACAGTTTGTTCCAGCCTTTTGTGGTCCTGTTTGATCCTCAATTTTTTTATTTGTCAGTAGATCAAAACTCACTTTCTTCACTATCTTGCTATACTCACTTTTCCAATCCTCATTCACATTCTCCACTAAGTAAACATGCTCTATGTTTTTCAAGACTTCCTTTTTATGATTTATCTGATGGTTTCTCACAACTTTCCCAACTTTTGTCTACAGCTGTCTTTTTAATTTTTTTAATTTCCACATCAGGAACCATTTGTGTCTCTTTTTTCAGCACTTCTTTTCTTAAGACATTTTCTCTTTTTGCTTCAAACTTTACTTGTCTTACCACAGCTACATATTCCTCTTTCGCATTACCGCCATCACTAATGCCTTCATCTACTCTAGCTTAAACATTGCTACTAACATTTTCTGCATTACAGCACTCTCTTCCGATCTCACTTATCAACACTTTATACTTTCCATAAGTCTTCTATCTTCATCTTCTTCTTTTTTTACTCTCATAAATCCACAAATCTTCAGATCTAACCTCTACCAGGCTACTATCATCAATAGCATCACTTATAATTTCTTCAGGACCTAAACCATATTGAAGTTTGTTTCTTCAAGTTGTAACTCTCAACTTCCATTTTGCTCATATCCAAGATTTAAAGTCTGATATGCCAAGTCATTTACACAAGAATTCATCTATAAAGGTGTCTACTTCCAACTTATAAAGTTGCTCCCGTTTGTGAAATCAAATACCCATCTTCTTATTAAACAAATTATCAAGATAGACCTCCTCTGAAATGGGAATAATTTCAAATGCATTCATTATAGTTAGCCTTTCCTCTTTCTATGTCACAATACTCTTCCAACAAAATGAATTGGATAATACTGCATGACAACAATCTATTGCTATCTTATTATAAACCTTGACTGATTGTTCATATTTTCTTCAAAAAACTCGATCTCGGGGAATCCTGGCCTTATTAGAGTTAAATATCTCTCTATTTATGTTTCTCTCTCTTCTGTAGATTTGTTTCTATTCTAATGGTCACTCTTCTTCCATGTTTCCATATTCTCTCTTTGTTCAATATAGAAACTTCCCTTTGTTTCTATTTCTCTTCAGAATGTTTCTATTTCTCTCTCTCTGTTCGTTATAGAAACATTCTCTTGTACACTTGTATATATAGATCATTCTTGAACTCTGTTTAATAACACATTCATTGTTTTACCATAATATGGTATCATAGCTATTTTTCGAAAAATAATAATTTCATTCTTGAAATTTTATGTGTTATTTTTCGAAATAGCCTGATAGGTTGTTCGAAAAAAATTTATTATCTTTATGAAATTTTAGATTAAAAAATTTTTAATCTCCTTGGCCTAGTTTGTGTTCAAAATTCTAGGGATTGTTCGTTTTCTCCAACAACCCGCCTAGGGTTTCTGCACTTTCGACTAGGGTTTTGACCCTTCAATTTGAGTCAAAAAATTATTTTTTTTGCAAATTCCTAGTGGATTTTTTAAACCCTAAACTGGGTCGTCCTCGAAATTTTTTGGGTGCCTTAGTTTTTGAGCTTCAAAATTTGTGCCAACAGATTCAAAATCCGATTACAGTTTCCTGGTGGGTTTTTTGAGCTTTCTTCTGGGTCTTCGTTCATTTTTTTGGGTCTTCCGTCAATCTGCCTCGGAATCTGTGCTTTGGATTCATTCAACGCCTTTCCAAATTTTTAATGGCGTCTCTCACCAACATTATGTTTGAAGGCAATCCAAGATTTACCACACTCGGAAACAGGGAGGGTCTCAGTTGGTTTTGATTGATTTCTCACCTCAAAAATCGTGTCTAGTTTTTCCGATTTTTCACCAAAAAAATCGTGACTACTAAGTCTCAGTTCTTCCGTGCGCAACAAAGTTTTTTTACTGTGATTTTCGCAAGGTTTTTTTTACTTCTCGTGGCGCCTTTTGAGGATTCACTTGCAAAATACTGTTTTGAAGTAAGATTGACCATTAAGGGAGGCTATTAGAGTTAAATATCTCTCTATTTATGTTTCTCTCTTCTGTAGATTTGTTTCTATTCTAATGGTCACTCTTCTTCCATGTTTCCATATTCTCTCTCTGTTCAATATGGATACTTCCTTTTGTTTATATTTCTCTCTTCAGAATGTTTCTATTTCTCTCTCTCTGTTCGTTAAAGAAACATTCTCTTGTACACTTGTATATATAGATCACTCTTGAGATCTGTTTAATAACTCATTCATTATTTTACCATAATAGGTCTAACTATTCCCCCCACAAATTAATCGTTGGCCCTCACACTATAATCTCTCCTCCTGCCATAGAAATAATAGGGCCAAGAACCCTATGATTCCCACCCGGAATTAATTAACCTGCAGAGGATATTGTGATGTGGCTTCCAAATGCTCAAATGTAAACAGTGAACACCCAGCTAGTTAACATCTGATAGTGCCAAGCACTTGAGTTGGATTTAATAGTCTCCAAGTAAGCAATGCAAATCAAGTGAACCCGCAATACTAAAGAAACTTGATGCCTTCAAGATGTACTTTCACCATTGTAATCACACCCGTCAATTGCCATTAAAGTTAAACTGCCAACTTTATAAGGTGTTCTGTCAAAATATTTCAGGAGATTTGTCTATGATTCTGCATTTTGCATGTATACCAAACTGGGCGTTTGCAATCACAACATTTGACAAAATATTGTGTTCTAATATGCTTCGATGGATCTTAATAACCTTTTCCAAAGGTCCCACTTTGGCATTGAGGCGAAGAGAATGCTAGTACACCTGCGGCTTGCATTTGCTCGAAAGCTTCATTATGTGCATATTCCTGCAAACATTTGAGGCATTCTGACAAATAGTTGAGATTCGTTATCTATGATTCCAAATTTTGCTTGCATGTTTTCCATGGGACATCTCCAACTATTATATTTGATAAACCAAATGTATTTTGATGTATGTCTTTACATTGGTTCAAGGCTCCATATTCTCACGGGCAGTTGCACTCTAACGGATGATTCTTCATCAATGCTCAATGCCTACTCCCTTTTTATGCCAATTTAACAAATCTATTTTCCATGAATCTTGCAATCATTAAATTACACACGACGACATTTCTTTGGAGCATTATGTCAAACAGTTTAAATGCTTTCTCTATGATTCACATTTGCATGCATGTCTAGAGGGAAAGACATAAGTTGCAACATTATTTTAATCTCACTAACATATGAGTTGGAAATACTCAGCGTATATTCATATGATCTGCAGGCACCAATAAAACATGCCTATACAACCACCGCGGGTTTAACTGGCATCTCAATAATAAGATTTAGTGTGCCCTCAAGATAGCCACAGTAGGAATGACGACTAACTACACAAAGTTTATAATTTTAAGATGTGTTCAAGAGCACTTCATTAAATCAAAGATTTTGAAAGCTTCATTGCGCAATTCATTTTGTGCACATTCTGCAACCATTTCATTATGTTCCTTGAGATGACATCTCTTCGAGGGAATCTGTCAAACGTTTCAGCGTGTGCTGTCTAAGATTTCACATTTTTGCATGCACATAACCAGTGCATTTGCAGCTATAATACTTGACAAAAAGTCGTTGATTCTTCACGTTTTGATGGAAGTCATTGGATGTTTCAAAGAATCCCATTTTGCGGGCTGCAAGGAGAATGTTGTGACCATGGCATTCTATGTGATGGCGTCTCATTGAGTCATTCTATAAAATTTCCATGTACTTTGTATCCTCGGTGCTTCTACAGTGCATGCTCCATTTTTGGTGCGAGCAGAGACAATGGCGCAAAGGTTGTGGAATATTGCATTTTGCTTGGCGTTTGCATTTACTTCGAGATTTATAAAGCCTTGCACTGAATCTATCTTCTAAAAATCTTACAACCATTGCATTCAAGAAAACAACATCTCTTTACAGCAATCTGTGAAACAATACTGGTGCATTGTCAATGATTCCACATACTGAGTGTCTTTGCCGGCCGCGGGAGTGTTGGCAAGGGTTTATTTCGAGCTCGTGCATGGCAACTGTATTTTCTTTGAAGTTTCTAAGCCTTATCAGTAAATTGTGCCATTTTATGCATCTGTAGCAGTCATTCCATTCCTTGAGAAAACGTCTAACAAAAATCTTCTTACAAAATTGCTTTGATGAATGTCCATAACCTGTTTAAAGATTCTGTGATATCACAGGGAGAGAGAATTGTTTACCGTCACGGGTAACTTAATAATGCATAGACATAGTACAGGAAATATAATAAACACAGAATATATCATAGAATAATAAATACTTTCATTAATCATTCCAAACTGGCAAGTACATTTACATC
>MU225106.1:433225-456565 GCA_018584345.1 Thuja plicata | reverse complement strand
AGTAGATGTTAGGGTCTGCTATGTTCTTGGAGTACCCTAGTTTGGTGAGATAGTTGTCTATCCTTTCATACCATGCTCTGGGGGCTTGTTTAAGGCCATAAAGAGCTTTCTTTAACTTACATACATAGTGATCTTTATCATGTGTGATAAATCCTTCTGGTTGCTCTATGTATACTTCTTCCTCAATTTTCCCATTTAGAAAAGCAGTCTTGACATCCATTTGGTGTACTTTCCATCCTTTAGATGCTACAATTGCAAGAATGGTTCTTACGAGGTGTATCGAGCTACAAGAGCAAAAGTTTCTTCATAGTCAATCCCAGCCTTTTGTGAGAATCCTCTGGCAACAAACTGGGCTTTGTGTTTTTCAATGCTGTCATCTGGTGCATATTTGATTTTGAATAACCATTTTGAAGAGACAACTGATTTGTCTTTGGGTCTGGGCACAATGTCCCAAACATCATTTTTCAGAATGGGCTGATACTCTTCAATCATGGCTTCTCTCCAAGTTTGCTTTGTCAAAGCTTTTTCAACACTGTCAGGTTCAAATTTTGTACGCTCCGTTAGAAGGGCAGTATAACATTTTTGTGTTCTTGTTCTCTTGCTTTCTCTAAATATCTGATCTAGCTCTACATTATTTTCTTCAAACATCTTTCTTGCCCATAAGGGTCTCTTTTTGTTATTTGATATTTCATTATTCTCAACATTTGGACATGTAGGCTCAATATTTGAAGGTGTAGGCTCAACATTTGAAGATGTAGGTTCTGACTATATTGTATTATTCTCCCTCTCATTCTCAGTTGTATGATCTCTATCTAGATCTGTTATGGAATCATCCTCAGTATCTGTGGATATGAAGTTTTCTTCAAACTTTACATCTCTGTTGAATTCTACTGATCTCTGGCCTGGGATATAGATTCGATATCCCTTAGTATCCTCACTGTATCCTATGAATATACCCTTCTTCCCAGAGGGCTCTAGTTTAGTTCTTTTTTCTTTTGGAACATGAATGTAAACAGGACAACCAAAGACTCTTAGATGGCTTAAGTCTGGTCTGTTTCCTATAAATACTTCTTTTGGTGTAGTATTTTCTAGGATAGCATGAGGACACCTATTTTGTATGTATACTGTTGTGTTTGCAGCTTCAGCCCAGAAGGAGATGTGAATATTTTGGTCATGCATCATGGCTTTTGCTGCTTCAATAATGGTTCTATTTTTTCTTTCTGCTACTCCATTCTGTTGAGGATTATATGGTACAATATACTCCCTCTTAATCCCAACAGATTTGCAAAATTCTTTAATGCTATCAGAAATATATTCACCTCCATTATCAGACCTTAGGGTTTTTATTGTCTTGCCAGTTTGGTTTTCAACTAGTGCTTTGAATTCTTTGAACTTAGATAGAACTTCATTGGATTCTTTTAGTTTTAGGAAGTATATCCAGGTTCTTCTAGAGTAATCATCAACAAAGATTACGTAGTATAAGGCCCCTGACAAAGAAGGTGTTGACATAGGACCACATAGATCAGTGTGAATAAGTTCTAATACATTTTTTGATTTGTGTTCACTTGACGGGAAGGACCCTTTTGTATCTTTCCCTAAGGCACAACCTTTGCAAATACCCGAATGTTCAAATTTTAGGTGAGGTAACCCTGAGGTGATTTTTGTGTCATATCTCATTATTGTTTTGAACTTCATGGTTTAAAGCAATCTTTTGTTCATTACATAATTTATATAGACTGCCATCCCTAGATCCTATAGTAATGGCATTCTTGATATTGGAATTTTTAGTCCAGAGAAGAACTTTATCCTCATTGAATGTGACTATATCCTTGATCAGCTAGTCCTAATATGGAGATTAAGTTTCTTTTTATTCCAGGTACATATAATACTTCTTTTTATTGTAAGGTCACTCCTCTTATCTTGATTGAACAGATCCCAATTCCATTCACGGGATAAGTAGAGTTGTCACCAATGGTAACTTCTTCCAAGGAGTGTCCTTTAAAGTTCAAATTGATCCCTGAATCCAGTGATATGTCTGGAAGCTCCACTATCAGTTATCCAGGTACTTTTATTTGAGTTCAGTTCACTTGCCAAAGGTAAGAAGAAGAGTGGATTTTCTAATTCTTTGACTTCAGCTATTGCAGCTTGAATTTTCTTCCATTCTGGACAAAATCTGTGAATATGCCCGTATTTCTCACACTTGTAGCATTGTACTTTCGAAAGATCTTTTTTATTGAAGGTTTTAGTACTCTTCTTCCTTTTGGAAAACTTTTTTTTTCTTAGACGTGTTTGTGTGGAGTGCCTGAACTTCACTTTCTTTGCTAGGTCCTATTCCTCTTGAGATTAATCTCGATTCTTCTTGAGTGCAATCATTTTTAAGTTGTTCAAATTTTGGTAATGGAGGTCTTGCACTTATGCACTGAATGAATGATTCCCAGGAGATAGGTAATCCTCTTAGAGCAATTAAGGATAGTTCCAGATCATCCATGTTATTTCCAATAGTAAGGAGTTGATCCCTTAACTCTAAAATTCTCAAAAAGTAAGAGGTAATGGTTTCCCCTTTGTTCATTTTTATATTCATAAGTTGTTGTTTCAGAGTCAATAATCTACTAGCATTGTTGATTTCAAATGTGTTTTGAATGGTTTTGAATACTTCAAAGGCAGTGGTTAATCTTGAAATGCTAGGAAGTATAGTCTTTGACAGAGTCAATAATCAACTTCTTGGCTTTGTTATTTCGCCTTTTCCAAGTAGATTTTTCTACTTCATCTTCAGGTATTTCTGGTTCTTTCTCTATATAATCCTTCAATTCGAGTTCTAGTAGAAGTTAAGTAATTCTAATTTTCCAAGATATAAAATTAGATGCACCCTCAAGTCTATCTTCCATTCTCATACCGTGAGCCATTTTTCTTGTTATTATAATATACACAAATATAATTTTTATTATATTTATATAAGATGTATATAATAAAATTTCAAAAATATATCTTCTCTAATAACAAGGCTCTGATACCATGTTAAGGAAATTTGGATGAGAAGATTGAATTATATTACTTTAGAAATCGATATGTTGTTGTAGAATGCAATTGCCTTTTTGTGATTGATTGATTCTACAATACCGATGAGTATATATATATTAATATCAAGGGTTATGAACATGTAAAGTCATGACCAAACATGGCGGTTGCCATGTGGTCATGACCCTACGTTTAACATTAGTTATCTTAACAACTGAATCATCCAAGATAATGTGCAATGTAACATATCTGCTTTCGCACAATAATCATGTCTGATAACAAAGGGAATTACTACAATCTGAATCGTATCTTAGACCACAACAAGTGTGGCACAATATCATTGTGCACTGTAATGGTATTACAGTTACATGATGACTATCATGGCTGTAATAACATTACAGTCCACGATGGTATCGTGACTGTGATCAATATATATCGCACGATGTGGAATTCAGTCATTCTGAATATTATGCAACTCTTAATGCATTCAATAATAAGTAATACTTCAATGCATTCGATCTGTTTTATGATATGCCGATAATAACAATAATTTATATATATATATATATATGAATGTGCTTATGATCATCAGCATACTTACACACGAACGAAACTATATTCCAACAACAAAAAGTTCAAACAATATGACTTAATGCGTGAAAAATAACGCTCTAGCCACTTCTTTGACTCAGCTTCTTCAGACACCCATTACTTTTAAATTTACTCCCCTGACCATGGAGCCTCAGCTGATTATACGTACTCTGCCGTTTGGCAATTCACTTATCCCTTATAATCTTACCAGACAAGATTGAAATGACATTTTTCTTTATAATAAATTTTGGGTAACAGTTGACATTCATTTTTATATCAAATTCCCTGTAATAGATTGTTATACACCATGATACACAATAAGATACAGACAGTGGTATCTACCTATGCCTTGCATACAAGATAAGAGACACTAAAATGTCAGTACCAAATAATTTAGAAGGGCTAAATAATGAAATTTCAAAAGTAAAACTAAGGAGGAATTAGAATCTTCTGAAGTAATGAAATGATAAATATGTTTTGTTAAAAATGAAAAAAAAAGTATCAGGATTCATTTTCAGATTAAAAACCAAATGAAAACCTCGTGTTCATGGAGTAGCAAATAGAAAATCTCTAGAGATTTTCTTTTGAGATTCAACAAATTGGATAGAGTAGTTATTTTGTTAATAGAGACGAGAGAAGGAAATTGAATAGAGTAGTTATTTTGTTGATAGAGACGAGAAAAGGAATGAATCTACAGGAACTATTAACCAAAATCAGATAGAATTAACCAGGGAATTTCAAAATTTCACGAGGAAGTCTATGTCAGATATAGCATGGGATTTATGGGAGTTGAATCAAAATCTAAATGCATCTAGACCAATCCAGAATAACATCAATTGGATAAGATCATCATAAATATATATATGATAGATCAAACAAGTGTTTTGTTAGGGCTTGATTGCAAAATTTGAATACATATTATTCATTGAACCTCATTTATGAAGAGTAAGCAATCAAGTTTGCTACCCTACATTTGGAAGGTGTGGCTCATGAGTGGTGGGACCATGGCATGGTGATTCAAGGGCATAACTTTATCACCACTTTAGAAGAATTCATTCAAAGGCTAACAAAGACATTTGACAAGATGGATCTAGAAGTTTATTTTAGAAAGCTAGCACAATTGAAGCAAGATGTGATGGTGGAAAATTATGTTGCCAAATTTCAGAGATTAGTTGTGATAGAATAAAATGTGATAATAACAAGACTTGTGGTATTTATACAAGAACCAGCTTGGTTAAGGCTTTTGATCCAATATCCTTTAGTAAGCCATTAAAAGAGGCTTGAAATTGGAGACTTTAGATGCTAAGAAAAAGTTTCAGTTTAAAGAACTACCTCTAGCACCACAAAAGAAACCGTTTTAAAAGGAAGTTCCTCCTTCGAAAACATTACAAAGAAAAGAACACCAAAAATGAACTAGAAAAAAAAATATTTCTCTTGCAAGGGGCCCTAGGGACCAAGTCATTGATGCCTTGGCCATGCACAAGTACATTACATAGAAGTACCTCTAGATGACAAGTTAAAAAAAGAGTGAAAGTCTCCTTAAATAAGAATTACAATGGTTTTATCTAATAAAGATGAGATCGACAACTAAGAAAAGCAAATAAAAATTAAAACAAAGAATATTCCAAAAGTCTATCCTAACAACTTATTTGAGCATTATAGCTAAATATTACAATATGATTTTAATAGCCTAAAATTAAAACAAAGAATATTCCAAAAGTCTATCCTAACAACTTATTTGAGCATTATAACTAAATATTACAATATGATTTTAATAGCCTCCCTTACTGGTCAATATGTCAACTAAACAAAGCTTATCTCGAAATTTGACAAATTTGTTAAGACTCGGACTTGGTAAGAATGTGTACAGTCTAGTCCTCAATTGGAACGCACTACAACATCATTGATCCATCTTCTACAAGTTGTCATATGAAATGACAATGAAGCTCCACATTGATACGTAGGAGATCTTTTCCACAACAAGTCAAATTGTAATATTGCTATCAGGATTCAACTATGTAGTTTTTTAGTCAAACTCATTGACCCATATTTCATGAGTAGTGGTTGACAAGAACCCATCTCTCATGAGAATGAATGAAACACTTCGCACTCATTGCATGTAGATGATGCTCATAGGGGTGAAGCATCAGGCCTTCCCAGGAGGTCACCCAATCCCAGTACAACTCCAACTCAAGCGCACTTAAACATGGAGTTTCCTCCAATGTTAAGCTCACTTAGCTTGCTACTCCACATGTTTTGTACACTCATGAAACACTGGATTCTTGGCCAGCTTTAGCACCCCTTGATTGTCACAAAACAAGGATGAAAGCCCTACTTGAAACATGTGCATGTCTACAAGCATCCTCCTTAGCCATGCTACCTCAAATGCTACTTTAACCTTTCCCCATTACTATGCTTTAGTCGAGGAAAGAGCTACTACTTGCTGCTTCTTACTAGTCGATTAACTGCGCTTGTACCAAGAGTTAAAATATCTCTTGTCAACAATTGTGCCCAATCTAAATTTATGAACCAAACCAGACTAGGATCTTTGCTTCTACTATACAAAATGCCAAAATCAAGTGTCCCTTTCACATATCTAAACACCCTCTTTGTTGCAACCCAATGTTCTGCCTTAAGTAGTGTCATGAATCTAGAAATATAACTCTTGGCATAGCTCAAGTCAGGTCTAGTGGTTGTAAGATAGGAAAGGTTGCCCACTAGGTGCTTGAATGCACTCATTGATCACCTTTGAGTCTGTTTTGGTTGGAAGCTTCAACCCTTCCTCCGTAGATGTGGACGAGAACTTGCAATCTATCGTTTTGAACTTGACTAGCAAACTCCAGATATATTTAGACTAAGAAATGAAAATGTCACTACTTGTGTATGCCAAACCTCTACACGAAGGCAATAATGGAGGAGGCCTAAGTTTGTCATGTCAAAAGCCTTGGTCAAGTTTCATTCAATTTTCTCAATCAAATGTGCTCCACTACATGTTATGATGATATCATCCACATAAATGACCAGAAGGATAATGTCATGGCCTACACTTTTGACGTACAAGTTAGGATTTGAAGAACTTCTTTGAAACCCTTGTTCATCTAGCCTGAGGAGCCAGTGTCAAGCCATAAAGAGCCTTTGTCAGCCTGCATGTCTTCCCCAAAATCACCATCGAGGAAGGCACTCTTGACATCCATTTAATGGATTTTCTAGCCGAATTGAGTTGTCATGGCTAGAAACAAGTAGGTGGCACTCATCTTTGTTGTAGGAGCAAAGTTCTTCTCATAATCAATACCTTCTCTATGAGACTCCTTTAGCCACCAATTGTACTTTGTACTTGACAAGTGTACAATCATATTTGTACTTGACTTTGTATACCTATTTGTTGCCAATGGATTTCTTCCCTAGTGAAAAAGGTTTAAAAGAACCCCAATTCTATTCTTCATAAGACTTTGATGTTTGGTATTCCATGACCTTTTCCTATTCGGATTTACCTTTTGCCTCTGCAAAATTTTGGGGTTCATAAACACCCTAAATGTTAGCCAAAAGAGAAAAGTTAACTGTATTCTATTTGCTCTTTACATCTAGATGGTTGGCCTTCAATCATTTCATCATCTCAAACATCACCAAGGATTTTTTCCACCACTTAGGTCTCTTTGAAGAAACCTCTCCATCCAAATCTGTGTTGTCATCATATCTCGAGTTTCCTGGTACTATATCATATGGATGTTGATCCAAGTTCTCCTAAAGAAAATCCTCTGGTATAGGTATAAGTACCTATCTGAGAGATTCCAATTGTTCAGATTCATTCAAGTCAACCTCTTCAGGCATAGCTCATGGAAGTTGGACACCTAAATCTTCATGTCCACATACATCAACCTGCAGGCTTTATGATTGTCACTATACCGTATGCGCATTGACTTTTGACTCTTGCAATCAAGTCGGTTCTATTGGCATTTGGAATCCAAATGTACGCAATAAAGCCAACAACCTTAAGATGGCTCACTCTAAGTTTCCTCCTAGACCATGCTTCCTCTAGGGTCTTCTCCTTAACTACTTGTGTCAAAGACCTGTTGAGAATGTACACTACAATGCAAACTGCCTTTGCCCAAAACATCTTGGGAACACTTCGGTTCTCCAACATACACCGAGCCATCTCTGTAATTGTACAATTCCTCCTCTCAACTACGGTATTACGTTGAGTGGTATAAGGTGTTGTGAATTGACATTTGATACTATGTTTAGCATAGAAGTCGAGTTTGAATAGAATTTGCCCCCATTGTCTAACCTAATAGTGATTATTGAAGAACCAAACTCTTTTTCTACTAATGAACTTCTAAAATTCTTTACGCACTTCGGATATTGCTTTTAGGAACAAAACTCAGATTTTCCTACTATAATTATCTACAAACAAGAGAAAAATACCTGGCACCAATGACCAATACAAAATTCATTGGTCCATATACATCTGCATGACCTAGTTGAAGGACTTTCTATGCTCTCCAAGCCTATCCTTTTGAAAACGGATTTTTGTGTTTCTTCCCTGCTTGGCACACTTTGCAAACACCTTGTATCTACTATTGGATCTCAGGTAAACCTTCAACCATATTCTCTCGAGCCAACTAAGAGAGATAAGAAAGGTTGAGATGCCCATAACATTGATGCCAAAGAGTACTAATGGCAAATGAACTCTTTGCAGCCAATCCATGCCCCTTATCCTCTCTAATGTCAACAAGTTGATAAAAACCATGATCTTCTATGCCAAGTGTATCTACCTATGCTCTACAAAGGAGGCTTCAACTTGTCCTTGTTAATCATTGCATCCAAGAGAAGGGAAGAATCTCCAGCACCAATAGATGATGCAACCACGAGGTCACCACAGATATTCCTCAAAATCAAGTTCCTATTCATACACAAGAGATAGAGAAAGCGTGGAAAAAGCAATGGGGCATTCTTCTATGAGAGATACAAAGCACTGAGGGTGCACCTTTTGCAAGTGGAGATCTACATGATGAAAAGAGAGAAGCAGTGCCATATTTTCTTTGTATCTTTGCTCCATGTAGTATGCCTTGTATTCCTACTTTCTTTGTGTGTCAACCAAGGCATCTTTCAGCCTCTAAATTTCTGCAAGCATAGCATCAGCTTTTTTGTCTCAATACATCTTTCCAATACAGTTCTACAAGCCTAAATTCATATTTTTGCCCCAAGGTATCTCTCTCTGCAAGCATAGCCTTATTCTTCCACTCCAAAGCATCTCAAACCCTTTGACACTTTGCAAGCATGACCCTGTATTCCTGATTTCTTTTCATTTCCTCCAAGGCATTAATTTAGTTTTTGTACTTCTAGTTCTGCCAGCTTCTTTTCATCAAACTGAGATTTTATTTGCACTGTCTTTGAGATCTCTTTATTCATTCTACTTACAAATGTCCTATATTACACCACCTACAAAATGCACGTGGGCATGATACAGCCAGATAATCAATTTGGCAAACATGACAGCACATACAGCATCACCAATATTGTGTGTGCAAAGGTCGTATACAGTCACAGCAACAAGGAACATTCGTATGAAACCAATCATAGGTGCAATGCAGAAATCTACAAAAATGCCAAAAAGAAATGCAAGAGCCTTTTGAAGATTCCGGATCAACATCAGAAAGTAACTCGGTGAACAAAAAAAAGCTCCAACAGAGCAAATAACTATGGATTCTTCACCAAAAATCACAATATAAGTTCATCAGTGAAAAACTTGTTTCAAAAAGTAAATTTCTCAAGATTTCCATCCATAACCTTGAGCTATTCAAAAAGTAAATGGTTTCATGATTTCATTAAAACAGAGGACCCAGAAAACAAAGGATATGAGAGCCTCAAAAATGAAGTCCCCCTGAGTGTGCCAGCAAGTTTTTGATGCCTCAAAATGACACACCCAACTCAGGGAACCAGAATTGCCAATTTGGGAGCATGTAGTCTTGGATGCCCCTATCAACTTCAAACATTCAGGCAACCTCCAAAGAAGGATGATTCCTATCTAATCTAAAAACTAAGCTAAAACTTGCAGAGAAAAGAGTTAGAGGGAGATAAGGGTGCAAAGAAAGAAAACAAAAACAAGGTAATATTTCAAAAACTATGATAAATTAGCTCCCCCTTGAACATTCAGAGTCTCAGACAACCCATCCAACATGAAAAATTCCAAGGTCTACCTCCAGGACTGGCTCAACTCACTTCCATGAAAGAGGCATAAGCAGGCAAACACACAGCATGTATGAAATCAAAGCCAAAGGACACTCCCTGGGTCAAGGTATGAAGAACAAATCCAAAACAACACTTCCATTCATTCAAGAGCCTAAAAACCTTTACAAAGATAGAAAACTCTATATTTATAGATTGTCAAAAGAGGAGAAGTTATCTCAACCATTGATCCAATGATGCAATCCAAAAAATGAAAATAAATCGCATGCTAACATAAAAATGGACTTCCTTGTTAAGGATTACTTGCCCCACACTCCTCATGTAGGAAGGGGGCAGGGAGTATTACAGTAGAAACAAAGGAAATCATTACAAATAAAAACAACATAACTTGCTATGCTCCAGGGTATTTTAATAAGAAGACAGTGAAGAATTCACTCTACCCATGAAACTTGTTAAGTTGGACAAATTGAACAAGCTTCATCATGAAATCATTGCCTTAGCTGAGAGAGTCCCCTTAATTTATGTCCCATGTAAACTAATTCAATGAGTTCTCTGCATTGCTGAAACAAGCTTCATCATGAAATCATTGCCTTAGCTGAGAGAGTCTCCTTAATTTATGTCCCATGTAAACTAATTCAATGAGTTCTCTGCATTGCTCACAAACACTATTAGCATCCTTAAATAAATGACTGTGATAGTGGCAACCATTGCATAGAAAACCATCAAAATGCACTCTTTTTGTGTAAAAGATTAAGCTCTACCAGAAATCCTGCTTGAGGAAGGAATTGTTCATCAACCACCATGTGTATGCTAAACAACAAGGCAAAAATTGCAATAACAAGAAAATATACTAAGGATATTATTTGAAATCTATATACTTTTCCATATCGAATCTATAGAGTAGTGCAGTTTAATTTATATAGAGACCTTTTCCTGATGATCATCAAAATTGCAGTAAACTGCTGGATATACTGTTGAGAAAACCTTGTGTAATGTTGTTAAGATCAGAAACATTCATCCAAATCCCACATCATTGACAGCCACTCGAAAGAAGTTCTAGATGGAAAAGGCACATTGCATTTACAACTACAATGTTTCATTATGCTTATGCAACAGAAACACCAATCACATTCCAGTCCATCTAAGTTTTCAGGTTACTGGTCTTGAAAATTCCTCTTTGCAGCTAATAAGCATCTGAACAAGCATTGAGCAGGTTCAGATAGAAAACATAATCCGTATACTAAGTAGGTTATAGCACTATACTAGTCAAAGTTGAAAGTACAGAAAACTGCATTATAAGTGAGCTTCAAAGATTTCCCTTTCTTCGCACATGGAAACAACTCCAATAAATTGTCATACTATACCAGTAATCATCAAAAGTTGCACATCATTGTACTCAACTGGTAGGATAGAGCTCTGTATGATACATACTGATATATTTTACAAAGAAAAGATCTTGTGAACTAATAGAAAGCATTCTCAATAACTAAATTTTCCTAGTCGGCAAAGTTACAAAACAATCTCTCATTCCTGTCATTGATTTTTTGGTTGAAAAAACTTTTCATTACAAAAGTAATAGCTAAACAGGGACCAGAGTTTTTCCTAGCTATAGAATAGAAAGCAACAATATTTCACAAGCAGTTTTTGTCGACAACAAATTGATAGATTGGAACTTGAGTCCCATTATAGTAAGAAACCATCACCATAGTTAATAATAAAAATCAAACTATACCAGTAATCACCAAAAGTTGCATATCATGGTACTCAAGTTCAACTAGTAGAGTAGACCTCTGTATGGTACATAGTGATATACTTCATGAAGAAAAGATCTTACGGACTAATACAAAGCATTCTCAAAGACTAAATTTTCCTCATCGACGAAGTTACAAAACAATCTCTCATTCTTGTCATTGATTTTTTGGTTGAAAGAACTTTTCATTACAAGAGTAATGGCTACATAGGAACCAGAGTTTCTCCTAGCTATGGAATAAAAAGCAACAATCATTCAGTCAGTTTTGTCCACAAAAAGTCGACTAGATTGGAACTTGGTTCCCATTATAGTAAGAACCCATCACCATAGCTAATATCAAATTTGACAAATCGGACAATTCGTAAATTATATACTAATGGAAATAATTAGAACTCGTACACATATTTATAAAAGCAGAGAGCAACACCAACATACTTGATGGGCCCACCTGAGTCCAAAATCAAAATTTCTGTAAGCAAGCATTTCAGTACTTAAGAATTGTATTTTGAAAAACATTCCGGTTCTCAAAAATTTTGTGTTTCCTAATTGATTTAAAAAAGAGAAATAGCAAAGACTCACAGTGTAGTTGCCAGCATTCAATTTAATAACCTCTGCTGTGAGATCCAGAGCTCGAGGACTTCTCTCATCTGCATGGAAAATCGCTCGAAAATAATCCATTGTTTCCCTGAACTCTTTGGTGTAGGCAATAGGAACAACTGGATTGGGACCATCGTCCTGTGGAAGTGGTTGTACGTCCCTCCATTCCTCCCTTTCACTTAAAGGAACACTCGTATCATCTTCATCGTCAGATTCCATTTTGTCTAATCGACGATATTATCTGCTCGCCAATACAAGAGTACTCAATTCAGACAATGCAACATTCAGACATCTCTAGTTCAGAATAGAGGTTCTCAAGCAAGCCCTGGAAACTCTATTACGTTTCTATTAAAATAAGAATTCAGACTGAAATCATGTTAGTCTCTAGTTTTAAAGTAAACCTATCAAGCTGAACAGAATAGATTTGAGGCAATATCTGTTAACACAGTTTTTCTCATTTACTCTACAGGCAACTCGTCAAGGTGAACAAAATGCCCATAAGGAAATCGAAGTAGCGAATAGTTTTTTCTGTGACTACAGTCACCTATGACGCGCTTTCTCCCAAATCAGTGAAACTGAGCTAGATTTCCATGAAAAATTAAAAAAATAATCGAAACCGACCACATATTTGTTAAATCCTATAGCAAACCTATCGATTTGAACATCGTACCAAACAAAGAAAAAAAAATTAACATTGTTTTCCTTTATCCTAAAAACCCATCAATTTGAACTACATGTCCCCCAGCAAAATCGATGTTAGAGACAGAATTTTTTGGATTTTCAAGAAAACCCATCAAGATAAACTACATGGCCAATCGAACTGTTCTAACAGAAACCTTGCGAAACATTCGAGGATTCATAAAAATCATGAATCAAAGTTCAATATTTTTGTTTTAAATTACTTACCCCTGTTCCACTTGATCAGACTAATTCTCAAGAATATGTAGTGTCATACTTGTTAAAGGGCATAAGGCATCAAAGCAAATTGATTGGATTCTTTGTGGAATGATGGACAAAGGATGACCATAAAAAAAATTATTTTCAAGGTTCCAAAAGCGAAATGCGGAATTCACTTTATCGCACAAGGCTTGAAGTTGTAAAAGGCCAAGTACCAGATGGCAACTAAAGAGTGAAAGACAGGTCAAATTGAACGTTTTTGTTTTATGCTTCTACCATGGAAGCTTGGATGCCCTTGTAGCTTTTTCAATGGTGCCCTGCTCAGAGAACAAGCTGGCCTATTCGGTTATAGAAGGATCGATGAAAAAAACACGAAGTGTGCCCTTCGTAAGAGGATACGTTTTAGTTTGCTGTTTAGACGTTTCCTGCAGTGGCAGTACACTTCAACAGTTAATTACTATTTTATTTCGTACCAATTAAATTTATTACATAAAGTTTTTACTAATCTTTTTTTAGTTTGTGATATTGCTATCAGGATTTAACTGTGTAGTTTTTGAGTCAAACTCATTGACCCATAATTCATGAGTAGTGGTTCAACATGAACCCATCTCTCATGAGAATGAATGGAACACATAGCACTCATTGGATCATGAGAGATGGGTTCATGTTGAACCACTACTCATGAATTATGGGTCAATGAGTTTGACTCAAAAACTACACAGTTAAATCCTGATAGCAATATCACAATTTGACTTGCTGTGGAAAAATATCTCCTACTTATCAATCTTTTTTTAATTTTTTATCTCTTTTTTAAAAAGTTAAACAATTTTTAACTTTTAAAATGTTAAAATTTATTTATGAATGAAATCATTGGTTTAAATAGTTGAGGCAAACGTTCTATTTTGAATTTTTTAAAAGCTTGGAAAATCTTTTTTTACTTTCTTCCTTTAAAACATAAGATTATTTCTTTTGCTTATTTTTATATTTAAGTGTTACTTTTATTTTTTTAAATATTTCATAATAAATTATTTTTCATGTTTAATATTAATTTTTACCATTTAAATGCTAATTTTATTTTTTTAATATTTTATGGTAAATTATTTTTAATATTTAAATATTAATTGTATTTAATTAATACTAAGCCATTTTACATATTGATTTTTATTTATTGGTTATAAATCTATGGATATAAAAACATAGTTTGTTACCTATTAGTAGATTTTTTTATGCATCCTTAAACAAAACCTACTAAATTGTCAACAAAACATGTGTGCTTGATTAGAAATAGAATGAAGAATGTACAATAGAACAAGTAAGAATTATTCTAATATCTTGCATTCATTTCATATTATAGAGATGGGCATGTGTTGTTATAAGCAACACCAACACCAAAAAAATAAATTAACGTTTACATAAATTAATTTACCTTATGTTAATTTATGAACCTTCTTATGATGTAGCATGGTTGTCACAAATATTGGACAAAAAACAGTAAAGTTATTCAACCTACAACCATTCTTGACAAAAAAAAATATATTATCACTCTCAATTGCTACCAACACTATCGTTTGAACTAGTGACTTATTACTACAATTGCTGAAACAGCATTTTTACAGTTAAACTTTTTAAATTTTACACTTGCATAAACAAAATACAAAAACACAACATTGCTCTCCAACATTGGGCAAAAACAATAACATGTTTACAATTTAAGTATTTGAATTTAACATTTTGCATTAAAAAAATACAGAAACATGTCATTGCTCTCCCAATATTCGGCACAGTTCTACTTGCAACTGTTGTTTTTTTATAAAAGCATCAGCAAGAGGGTGGCGGCCCGTGGTACAACAAACAACACTCTAAAAATGAATTAATAGCACATTAACCACATTTATAGTACAAGTCAAAGCATAACTACACAGCAGTCTACTATTAAAAAACAAAATGAAGAAAACAGAACACCAGCAGCAAATGTGATGGGTCTAAAAATGAGCCGAGTTCAGAGTATGAAACTTAAAACATATAAAAGCTTACCACGTAGGGTTGAAAACCTTCAGCAAAGTCTTATCATTGTAGCTATATCATAAAAAGAAATCATAGCCAATAGGGCTAGCCAAGACCCAAAAAACCATGACCAGGGTCAGTTCCCTTTCCATAAGCGCTTTGGCAGTAGCAAATCTGCCCACTCCTCCTACAGGAACTTGAAGAGTTCACGGGGATCATCTTCCTCCACCACCTGCCCATTAGTCGCCTTCTTGCTTAACATGCAAAGGGTGGTGGAGGAAGCATGCATGACCTTCAGTGCAAACTTGCTGACGTCCATGAGACGCTTGTTGGTTGCTTCCATGTCCACCTTTTTCTCAAGCTGTGCCACATTTTTCTGGAAAAGTTGGGCCACATTTTTCTCAAGCTGCGCAATTTGGTGTTTGGATTTCCCTGCCAATGCCTGTGTTACCTACCTCCCTAGTAGCCATCTTTGTCTTAGTCGCCTCCTCAATGGAAATGTTCAAGTTGTTATCTTTTTCCTCTGGAAGATTCAAAGTATTGTCCGCTCCCTCGCGACTATCAGAGTCCACTGAGACCTCTTCATGATTCATCAAATTTTTAATGGCTTTTTTGCCTTTTTATTTCACCAATCTGTTAGAGTGGTGGGTTTGGCCATGTTGTGGGTCAACATTCTCAGTGTGGTCAAGATTGAGGATAATCTTCTTGATTTTTTTATTGGGTCGATGGACAGAGGTTTCTGGGGTGCAATCCCTCTTGGAGCCGGTCGGGGAATCAGGGGTAGGGTGGGTATCAGAGGAGTTAGGGCTCCTAGCAAGGGTGGAAAAACCCTTAGATCTAGAAGGAGTAGGAAGGAAACATGTATTCAGAGAGATCGAGGGCGAGGGATGAGGTTGGAGCGGGACATCTGAGACCACAGAGATGGTGGGAGGAGAGCAGAGAGCATGGTGAAAGTTATAAATCCTCAGCATTAAGCCCTAGTGAAGGATGACAGGTTTTTTCCCCAAAAATTTAGCCTCAAAAATGTCAGCAACATTACCCTCCATGAAGTGCAACAGAAAAAAATAGAATGCAAATCAATATTTTATGCCTGAGGTGATTGAGGAAAGGCAAATGGTAGTTATAAAAAGTTCCATATCGTCCCTCTGGTGTGAAATACTTGATGATGAGCTTGCACATCTTAGGCCAAAACTCTGGGAGGTCAGTGATGCTATAGTCCCCATGTTTTGGGATAGGATTCTCCTCAGGGCTCTGGAAAAATGGGTCAGGTCCATTTTTGCAGGGGCTTTACTAGTCTTCTTCCACTTGCGGCCCATGGTGGGAAGGCTAGTGGCCTTGCCAATAACCTCTTCATTAATTTTGAATGAGATACCATTCACATAGACACGCCTCTCACTCCAAGAAGCTGCATATTATCTGGAAATCATCTCATCGTGCCCCATCATACTTTCCATAAAGGGCAGGATGTCACCTTCCTTGCAGAAATACATAACCATCAAATTAGAGGTAAACTCCTCTTCAATTTTATCAGGTTTCACTATGTGTCTATCACCGCCCATCTTCAGTCGAGAAAGGCACAACAACAAGGGTTCAATTATGTGACCCGTAGGGGAATTTCCGCACTGAGCCAAAATAATGTTGCAAAAACACCAAGTGATATTGCACCTACTAAACCCACTCTAGTGAAAAGCTGAGAGCCAAATGATTTTTATACAATAAAAATTGGAGCTTAATATAGAAGTAATCAGCCCATAATTAATCTCATTATTAGGGTAGTAATTGCACTCCCCAGCAAATAGTATCGACAAAACCGCAAGGATAGCCATCACATGAGAGTTACATTATGCACTGCAAAAGCACTCATAAAAATCTGCACCATATCTATAGCAAATCATCGTATTTTGCAAAGGCCACCAAGGAAACTTTCCATAATGATGACACTTTAAATCCTTCAAACTGAGGACAGGCCACGCCTACAACCAAATACTGAGCAACAAAACCCTGTTGTACGCCAGGTGGCAATGAAATTCAAAACCAACACAAGTGGCGAGAGAGAGGGAAAAGGTGGGCCCAGCCTCAACCATCCAAGCCAAAAGGCGGATATCTACCATCATTGTGAGTTTTTTTTCCTTCCCTCATTTCCCACTGAAGTAAGTCTTGAGTAGTCTTGGGGAGCTGACTAACAACCCTCCAGCATCAAAGTCGGTCAAACAATAGACCATCAGCGGCCATGGAGTCCGCAACATAATTCCCTTCCCTATAGGTATGTCCAATCTTAAACACTTCCAGTCTGGAAAGAAAGCCTCGGATATCACTTAAAATAGTATCCGCTTTCCATCCAGCCTTCGAGGTGCCATGAACTGCCTCAATAATGACTTTAGAGTCCCCCTCAATTTGAAGCTTTCTGCACCCCATGCTTATGGAAAACTTGATATCCTAGAGGAGGTCCATACCTTCTGCCTGGTTAACAGTATGGTTGTGAAGGGGGCCAGAGAAACCAACAACTAAACACCCCAAGTGGTCCCGTAGGACACCACCACTCGCTTGTTGTCCCCTACAAACAACTCCATTAAAATTGAGCTTGTGCCACTAAGGTTTGGGGGACCATTGAGTCACTTTCCTGATGAGGATTTTAGCACATTCAAATCTATCAAATCCCTTATCAATGCTCCTGGTCTTGGCTAACCTAATATCAACATCATAAGGGGGTAGGTTGGGGCTCTTCCAATGAGCCACCAGTAAGCTCTCCTACAATAGTTTAAAACCAAGGTGGAAAACATCACCAGGGGAGAGCTCCTTCTCATGGAAGATTATGTTGTTACGCTCCTTCCAGATACACCAACAAAATATGGGGGAATTTGGTACCATAGGAGTTTGATCAGAGGGTGTTGGGAGGGGGGTTTCCAATCATTAGCCATGTGTTGAATATCTTGGTTAGTAACCCAATTGAGGTTAAGTCTAGGGATGATCAACTTCCAGACCGCTGTGGAGAACTCACAATGTAGAAGGAGATGATTGATACTTTCCTCCTCTTTTTTTCATAGGCAATATTTATAGGCCAAGCGAAAACCCATTTTGACCAGGTTATCTAGAGTAAGGATTTTACCATGTAGCATTGTCCACCAAAAGAAGTTCACCTTAAGAATAAGTTGTGAGTACCGCACCTTTTTCCAGCAAGTAGAGTTGGCAACCTCCTTAATCAGCAGATTATAGGTCGACTTAACCGAAAATCCCTGACTTTGGGTGTGGGCCCAAAGGATTCTATCAGGGCGGTCCACAAGAGGAATGTGATTTCTATGCAGAAGATCCAACTGATCAGTGGCAAGAAGAATTAGATCTGGCCTATCATGCAGATGTGGAAGGAAATTCATCCACCGCCCATGCCTAATATAATTAGACACCGGTGTTCCAACCCAGAGAGTGAGGATATTTCTAAGCTAAGAGAATGTCGAGGACCCCAAAGTGATGTGAGACAACCAAGCATCCTCCCAGAAATGGATGTCCCTGCCATTGCCAAGTTGCCAAGTGAAGCCCTTGTCCAGAATGCCTCTGCATTTGAGGATGTTGTTCCATATCTTGGAGCCTTGGGGGTGGTCATAGTCCATGGAGAGTTTTCATAAGCGGCCCCAGTCCAAGTACTTGGCTTCCAAGATTCTGCACCAGCCGGAGGATCCTTCGATTTGAGTCCAGGCAACCTTAGACAACAAAGCTCTATTAAGACTAATAATTTTCCATAACCCTAAGCCTCCCAGAATCTTAGGCAAGCAGAATTTATCCCAACAGACAAGGGGGAGTCCTTTTTTCTCCTTGCAACCAAACCAGAGGAAAGTGCGTTGAATTTTTTCAAGTTTGTCAGCCATAATTCCAAAGATTTTTAAAATTGAGAGGAAATACACATGGATTCCTTGTAAAGAAGCAGAGAGTAACTGAAGCTTACCAGTGTTGCTAAGGAGCTTTCCCTTCCATCCAGCAAGTTTCTTTTGAGTTCTTTCAAGAATGATGTTCCATAAATCATTCTTAACATCTTTGATCGTCAGTGGAAGCCCCAAATAGGTCGCAGGGAGGGAAGCCGACTGACAATCCAGAATTTGCAGAATTCTATTTTGGACAAAAAGATCTGTGTTGAAGAAGAAAATCCTACTTTTATGGTAATTAATGTGTTGACTAGAAGCATAAGCATAATCATCACTTAATTTTCAAAATATCTAGAATTATGGATGACAAACTTGAAAAAATTCAATGCACTTTCCTCTGGTCTGGTTGCGAGGAGAAAAAAAAGACTATCCCTTGTCTATTGGGATAAAATATGCTTGCCTAAGATTCTGGGAGGCTTGGGGTTACGAAAAATTATCAATCTTAACAGAAGAAAAACTCTATAACTATTGTTTTAATTGAAGCTAGTAAATAATAATTTACTAATGAATGAAAGAATAAAGGTATTTTAATGACTTCCACAAGGTCTAGCGGTCTAAGGGACAAAGAAACTTCAATTAATCCACTTTCAAGATCTTTTTCATGTTGGTATTTTTTATGAATCTTGTGTAAGAAACTAGTTGTTTTGAGAAACCTTGTCTTTTCAAAAACCTCATTCCAGTTGTCTTCCTTCAAGTCATTTTCAAATTGACTATAAATATCTCCGTACATTGCACACTCTTCGATGAAATGTCATTTTGTTTTCACTGTCCACGTGTTGCGGTAAATGCAAGTCCTTTCTTCCTACTTTGGGCACCTTCCATCTACCAATTTGATAAGAGGTAGTCCTCAACTATGTAATTAAAATTTTAGCCTTTCCTTTAATTGTAGATCTCATAAAAAATTTCATCACGTTGCCACACGGGGTTAATTTATTTGACATAGTATGTTCTTGTCTTGCCTAGTTATTTTGTCCACATGGCATTCCTGAATTTTTCTAGCATCCACTTTTTTATCTCCTCATTAGTGTTAAGACAATCATGTAGATTTATTTCCCACTTGTTCATCCACTTGCTATTATTTTCCCTCTAATCATTTTTTTATAACTTAGCTCCTCTTTGACAATCATTTTGGGCCAACAGTGCTTATCCATATTTTCAACCTTTTTTTAGTAGCATAACAACCAAATGATCACTAGAGCCTCAATTGAGAACATACCAACCTCAACTAAAAGAATCACATATGATATTATTGATTTGACTTTAAGACAGGTAGTGATTAGATATTTTTGAATTCTTTCTATTTGTCGTCATTTGTAGTTTGACATGTTATTCCCCCAAACCTCACACTCGTAAAGGATAATTGGCACTACCTACAAACCAAACAGGGTTTTATTAGTCTTTTGATCCCACAACTCCACTTTCCTACACATATTATAAAGAAGGTATAAAGCTCTCCATACTCCTTGGGTCTTCTTTGATTTATATGTCTTCCAATTGATTCGATTGTGAAAATCAATTGCTAGGTACTTGTATTCCATTAATACATCCAAGGGGTTTCTCTCAGAGATAAAATTAACTCATTGCATCTTCATTTTCAAAGAGAAGATAAAATTAACCCGTTGTTGATGTTGATGTGTTGCCATCAAAGAAAAAGGGGGAGATTGTTGTAGGTTTGAGCAGAATGAGAAGTTGGATGAGGTGTTGATGTTGTCATTGATGTCAACATGTTTTTGTTGTTGTTAGTGACTAATTTTATTGCAGATGTTCTTGAGTTTTCCCTATAGTGGTGTTGAGAGATATGCTTCACATTTCTTATGTATTGCAAATATATTCACAAAGTTTGGATATGTTGTTAAGCAATGTTTAGAGATATTAAATTTGAGATTTTGCGCTTTGGATCATAGTTCAAAGAAGTTGGTGTTCACCAGTGTGTTACAATATTTGGCATAGTTTCTTGTGAGAAATGCATGCTCTACATTTCTCTTCTTGTTGGTTTCTGGTGTTGAGGATTTGGAATTACACTTATGATGTTTGTATCTTCATTAAATTTAGATGGCACACATTTTTATGTTTAGGAGTTGTGTGTTCAAATTATAGTGGTGTTTACTTTAGGTTTGGCTAACCTCAAGTGTTTACACTTTTACATAAAAAGCTTTGGTGAATATAAATTTAAGAGTAGCATTTATGATGTATCTTTTGGTCCTAGTTAAGATGTGATGCAATTTTATTTTCATGCCTTTCCACCATGGGAATGCTTAAGTGACGACCTAATTTGAATCATGTTTGGCTAATTAAGATGCTTAGTCGATCTTGGAAGGTTTTTGCAAATGTGTTGATGGTATAAATAAAAGATAAATCATTGAGGGAGTGTGTGTGGTGTGAATGCGATGAGGATTTGTGAAAGAGGATTTATCTCTTTGTATGCATGGGTATGAGTTGGTGCAAAGTATTGTGATATGTAGTGTGGAATTTCATGTGTTGGTTACTGAAAGCAATGAGCAAAAGGTATCTACAAAATTTTCAGTCAAGTTGTAGAGGTTTATCAGTGGTGGATATTTTTTATTCTTCATCTAGGCAGTGAGCCCTTTGGTAGTGAGCCTTCTTCTGAGCAGTGATCAGGCTCTAACAATGAGCCTTTTGCGGTAAGCATTCTTTCTAAAAATAACCTTAACTAGTGTCACCCTAATAGGTGTTTATAATTGAGAATTAATATTCTTTATGGTTTTTCCCTTAACAAGGTTTTCCACATAAATCTGATGTTTCATTGTGTATGGTGATTCGTGTTTTTCACATACTCTTTTTATGTTTACATTATTCAGTGATTAAGGATCGAGATAATTTTTGTGGATCTTATTCAAGGGAATATTTATAAGCTCTATTGACAACAAATTCACCCCCCCCCCTCCCTCAATAGTCATGTTCATTTAACACATAGAAAATAAGATAATTCTTGTCACAAGTTACCAAACTCCTTTATCTTTCTAAATATATCCAATCAAGAGTCTAACACGTCATAATGCATTATTTTTTTTAAAAGATGTATTGTTAGCAACCAAAACATTTAGAAAACCTTCCTCACGCATGTCGGCCTCAAAAACATCAAGTTCTAACTAAAGAGGGGGTTTCTTAATATCTTCTTTGATTATCCCCTTTAGATATTGTTGTCTAACTTAATTTTGGAAGAGGGGTCAACACCCCAATAAAGTATAGAACCATCTTTAGCATATCCTTCTATTGTTTTCTTTACCCAAATCTTTTTTAGCTTGATTTTCTTTTTCAAACCATTTCCATTCACATTACCCTTTTTGCAGTATCTTGCAATATGTCCCATATTGTTGTAGTTATAGCATTCTAGACCTTGCCTAGGTCTACTCCTACTCATATTTCCTTCAAATCTTCTATGTTCCTTGCACTCAACAAGTCTATGCACATATCCATTACAAGAGTAACAATATTGATTGAATAGTTGAGCATTGTTCCGAATTTCATATCCATTATGTATAATATTACTTCTACAATCAATATCTCTATGTCCAAACTTATTACAAGTATAACATCTGCCATGAAAATATTTATATTTGATTTGAATTCTACATTTACCAGCCTTATGACGAAATTAATTACATGAAAAATAGTTTCCATTAAAAGAGCTCTAGGATGGGGCAGGAGGAGTTCTTCTGAGCTTCTTCTCACTATTCCAATCAAGAATGGAATTTTAATTTGTTGAATTCCATTGGTTCATCCTTAACATTTTCTTTACCTTTGTCTCTAGAGTTTTCACCTTTTTTTTTAAACCAAATTCTTCTTTGCTTTTATTTTTCTTTTGTGCACTTAGCAAGTTGTTAAGAATTTCACTACCACCTTTTAGTTTAAGACCTTTGTTAATCTTCTCTTTTTCATCTTCTAGTTTGTTCCTCAGCATTTCAACCTCCTTCTCAAGTATATTTCAATATTTTTTTGTTATTTAGCTTCATTTCAAAGTCATCTATAGCCTTCCTTCCTTCATCAAGGAGTTTCCTCAGAGAAGTAATCTTCTCTTCAACTTTCTTATAATCAAATCTACTTTCACTCAAATCTACCAAAGTTGATCTCAAATCTTGTTCCAATTCTATATTGTCATCAACATCATCCCAGACATGTTTCTCCATTGAAGCTTTTCCATTTAGATCCTCTCTAGACATAGTATTCAAATCTCGGATCTACCACAATAGTTAAACTATTTCTTCTGGAACCTAGCTTTGATACCAATCGTTGAAGGGGTGAAAGAGAATTTATCTCTCTTTATGCATGGATATGTGTTCCTTTTATGTATATGTATGTGTGTCTACATACATACATACATACAAAGATATTATATATATACATACATACAAAGATATATATATA
>MU225106.1:354168-413594 GCA_018584345.1 Thuja plicata | reverse complement strand
TTTCCACCATTGAGGACTTCTTGATGAAGTTCAATGCTCTCCGATCACTTTTATAGGGATGTGGGAAGACCAAATCAGATGATGAGTGTATCTTTCTGATACTCTCAAAGCTTCATGGAGAGTTCCAAATTTTCTCCTCCACTTTCTATTCCAATATGGATGCCTTGGGTCCTAGGCACAATATGCCTTCCTTTGCGGCCTTCAGTGATCAGTTGACTTGAGAGAAGTCAAAGATTCAACAGTTGAATGATGCTTCAGTTTCTATGACCCATTCCTTGGTTGCTCACCCATCTCCACAAAAACCAAAGCAGAAACATGTATCGTCATCCACTAAATCTTGGAAGGATTCTCCTTCTCAGCATTCCTCTGGCCCACCTCCTTCGCCTAAGGGGAAATCAAAGATAGACAAACCCAAGTGTACTTATTGCAATAAGTTCAATCATGATGAGTCTCAGTGCTTTCAGAAGAAGGTAGATGGATATGCCCAACAGATTGCTGATTTGACAACTCTTCTTCATAAGAGCAACATTGATATTCCTTCTTCCTGTTCTTGCTGGTCTTCTTCATCATCATCTCAGGCAGATGGGTCAGACAACAGAAAGGGTCATACCTTATGTGCATCTGCTATAGTTCCCTCTTCTAGGTGGTTTCTGGATTCCGGTGCTTCACATCATATGGCATCTTCTCAGAGTTCCTTCTCATCTTTTACAGCCTCTCCTACCCCACACATCTTGATGGGGAATGATACAGTTATGCCTGTGTGTGGTCAGGGTTCTATTGACATCGATGGTGGTGCATTCCATGATGTACTATGTATTTCATCCTTGTCATCTAACCTTCTCTCCATTTATCAGATTACTCACAGTGGGCCAGAGAAGACAGTTAAGTTCACTACAGATTCTGTACACATCCAAGATAGTGTAACTGGCTGCATTGTTGCTACAGGGATAGTTGATCATGTCACTCACCTGTACTCCTCCTATTTTGGTCCATCATCTCCTGTGTCAGAGAATATCTCTCCTACTTCACGAGTGCCTAGTGAGAAGAAGTCGGGTCACCTAAACTTCTGTGTTGCTCTTGAGATCAGTGTTGTAGCTTCTCCGCCTCTTCCTCTGGTTGCGCCTGCCTTTGTTCAGCATGCTTCTTCTTCAATAGTCCCTGTTATGGTCATTCCCTGCATCGAGCCTTCACCTCCAGTTGTTGAGGGCACATCCAAGGAAATTCATCTCCTCTCAACTGACAGATTCAGCCCATCTATTGGCCCACCTTCATTGGGGATTTCATTCCAGGAGTCTCATTCATTCTCCTTTGAGCACCAGCTCGGCCTTCAAGTTTCACCGCTCATTCAGGGGTTCCCTTGTTACTCTGTACCTCTGTTTCTTCCACATTGGAGTTCCATTGGTTTGATCATTCCTACAGGGGTTCCATCATTCTAGGGGGGGCCTTGGTGTCTCATCCCTCTCTCATGGGGGGTTTGATTGTACTTATGGTTTTGAGTGAGTCTCTTGAGCTATTCTTTTCTACTTTTTCTTCTATCTCTTCTTGGAGTAGGGTTTTTCCCATGTAGTTTTCTCTATTTCTCCGCTTTACAGAGATTTGGTTGTGCTTGGGTACCTGATCAGGCCTTGTTGTCGGGACCCATCTTTTCCTACTTTCATAACTATGCTAGGTTAGCTTACCTCCTGAGCTTCGCTTAAGGGGGGGTGTTAAAGTAATTATCTATTTATATTTATTAATTAGATCAATTTGATTTAATTAATTAAGTTGTTTATTACTCTAGTTTACTTAAGCTATCTCTTAGGTGTATTATAATTAATATTTATATTAATTATTAATGTGCAAACCTAGCTTTTCTAGTTTTAGAGTTTCGTTCACCTTTATAGGTTGAACTTTGTAGTTTCTTTTTTCATTAATTCAGATTATAATTTTGCTCTCACTTTCTGAGCAACTTCTGAGTTCTTCTCTTTCCCTCTTCCTGCTTCCCTTCTGTAATAGGTTCTTGCATGCAGGTGTTCTTCAGGTTATGAGGATTTGTTTCTCAAATCCTACATTCCTTACATTAGCTGTAGTTTTTCAATTAAAATTTTTATCCCTAAAAAAAAAACAATTTACATCAAATTTTAGCTTTATAGGGTAAACATAGGAAGGACTTTTCATATAGATTTAAGCTTCTTAAATTTAAAATGAATTCATACATTGACCCACTTATCTAAATATCATTTATACATCAAAAGTATAATTTTAGTGAAAGTATTTGCGTTGAAAAAAAAATTAAGGCTTGTGTAGACATAAAAGAAGTAACACACACGCATGCACACACACACACAAGAGGGAAATGTAGTGGATGGGAAAAAAAGTGAATTTCGATAGAGGATTGGGTGAAAAGGTATAAACTTCAACATAAGATAGTGGGAAAAGGCATATTTTGATGGGAGACAAGGAAAAAATGAGAAATTTTGTTTTTGGATGAATGTATCACCAATGGAAGGAAATGAGGCAGAAAGGATACCAGATTTCGTTACAGGTGCAAATCGTATCCCCTTGGGAAGGGGTATAAACAATTTTACCAGACCCAAGTACATTGAAGAAAATTTAGGGAAACATGCAGAATTCAAAGCAGAAAAGGAAGATCCATGGACAGAAAACCGTAAATTCAAGTTTTGCAGGAACCAAGATAGGAGGATCAGGCAAAAACATAATAAAGGTAGAGATTGACATAATGACACATGGGAGAAACAAACTTCAGCAAGCAACTCATTTCACAATTTAGTCGGGAACTCGAAGATCCAAGCAAACCCATGCAAAATTGATGTCACACAAGAAACAAAGACGAAAATCAAAGATTTAGAAAATAAAACCATTATAAGGAAAAAAATTGAAAGGAAAGCTAGTAGAGATAAAATTTGGCAATGCATGGTTGAAAAAAATACGAAGTGGAAATTTCTTTTTCACCATGTAATTTCTTCATCTTAGAATTTGGATTAGAAAAGGAAAGGAATGATTTCCTAGACAATGGACCGTGGTGGTGTGGTAGTTCACTAGTATATACACAAAAGTGGACAAGAAATTTCAACCCAAGAATGATGTTTCCATCAGAAAGAGCCTACTGGATCAGATTATATAATTTGTCTCTCGAATTCTAGATATGAAACTGCCTAAGGAAGTTAGGATCAAGTCTAGGCCAGTGTTTGGGCTCGAATATGGAAAATGATGATTCAATACTCTATGATAAAATCAAGTTGATCATAATAAAACCTCTCCCAAGTAAGATTCTCTTAAGAACCTAAGAGGGTATATGGGAACACTCTATGTAAGTGGAACTCCAAAGCCTTTACTGTATTCGATGTGGGAGTAGGAAACATAAGATAGAAGACTGCCTAAAAACAAAAAAGAAAGCATGGGTAAGGAAGTTAAGGGATGAAGAGGAGCAGAAAAAGGAATAGATTAAACCAAGAAATACAAAATGAGAGTCTGAAGAAAAGGAGGAAGCTGAGAGTGGGGCCTCAGATCCAAATCCAGAGCAAATGGAGGAGGCAAGACAACACCAGTTGAAATGGAATATAGAAAGAGAGCGATCTCTAGACGAAAATAATGACAAAGAGTCAAAAAAAGAATGGAAGACATCATATGACTTGGAAACTCCAACTCAAGAGGCCCATAAGAGCCAAAAGGGATCTCAGATAAGAAAGGGGTCCCATTTAAGGATAGCAAATCAGAACAATTAAGGAAGGCTCAATTAAACAACAAACATGATAGCTTCTTTGAAGTTACAAGGAATTTAGTCAAAACCATGATGATTTAAGGGAAAGAGATCCACTTAGATAGGGAGGAAATGGTAATGAGCTGGATGTAATAGGATTAAGAAACATTAATCAATCAACAACAAAAATTCTAGATTTAGGGCTAGTTAAAACAAAAACTGGAAGGAAAATACTAAAACAAATGTTGGAATATATGATGCAATGATGGTAAGTGATATTTGGAGATGTCATGATGTGGATTTGACTACAGGATGATCAGATATTATGTTTTCATTATTGTCAACTATTGACTTTGTATTGTTCTTATTGTATTGCGAATCCTAATTATGTTGAATGAAGAGTTATAGTGAATTTTAGTGGTTGCTATCTTTATGGGAGACTTAGGTGTGTCTCTATATGTCTAATGCATGACCTCTACTACTGAAGTGATCTTATGTGAAATTCATGATCGGTTGAAGTATAATAGTGCAATTTTCCATAATATTGAAAAAGATGGGAGGTGAGCGAGCGAGAGCCAGAGGAGTTGTTCAAGCGGGAGGAAATTTTAAATCCTGCGAGGGTGGGAAATACATTTTTGGAGTAATCTTGGCATCTGTAGTAGTAGGAGACCAGAAAAAAGTAGGAGGATCATCAGGGGAGGGCTCCACTAAAGACTCAGATGTAGACAAGGTCCCTCATTCTTGAGGTGATGGGCTAGAAAAAACTTCAATAGAAGGTAAGAATTCCCTCGCCGGTACTAATGATAATACTTCAGATAAAAATCAGGCTAAAGGAAGTTGGTTGTCTTTATTTGGGATCAAACCAACTGGAAAGTCTTCCTTTCCTAGTATTAACAACATTTCTGAGTGTAGTAAGGGTTATTTTGGTATTTCCTTACCTGATCCCCTAGTGTACCATACGGTCTCCAAAATGGCTCTTATCCTAGTAGGAAAATTTACAGGGATAAGACCTAACATTGAGTTGGCCAGAGACTTTACATATCATAAATGGAAACTTAAGGGGCAAGTTGATATTGCAGCAATGCCGAAAGGGTTTTTCTCTTTTGTCTTTTCAAATATGGAAGATCTATCAAAAGTGCTATGTGGAGGATTCTGGATGTGCGACAAATCATCTTTGGCTCTTCAAAAATGGGTTACTAACCTTGATCTGAATGCAGATATTTTTGATATAGCCTCTATTTGGGTGAGGTTACCAAGTCTCCCAATGGAATACTAGCACGAGGATGTTTTCACAGGTTTGGCGAGTTCTTTTGGAGAACTCCTATCGATAGATCTGATGACAACCGCAAAATATAGACTGGTATACGCTAGAATTTGTGTGAATAGACACCAAAATATGGATCTACATAAGGTCATCTCAATCAATTCAAAGCTAGGTAAGCATATTCAACCTTTTGAATATGAATCGATTCCATTTTCCTATTTCACTTGCAAAAAAGATGGACACTGGGCTAAACAATGCCAATTAAACAAACAAAAGGAGAAGGCGTCTGAAGGAAATAAGAGGGATTCAAAAAATCCTGGAAGCAGAAATCTAATCTAAATGATAATATTATAGTTAATCTAGAACTTGGCTCTCAGGAGGAAAATATTAAGGGAATGGTTAACGATGACCTTGAGGAAGGTTTCAGAATAGAGAACAATATCTTCATGGAAAACAAGCCGGATACAAAGAATGAATAACTAGCTGAGGTTAGAAATAAGCAAGAGCCTCCAAAGGTGAATGAAACAAAAACAAAAACTAACAAAGCCAAGAATCAAGTTATAGAGAGTACTTCCCCTTTTGAGAATGATCCCTCTAACCCTGAAGAAGGAAAATATGGGGAGCATGAACTCAAAGGTAGCATCTCTAAAGAAAGTGATGATGAAACCTCATCTCCTATAGTAGATATTTGGAATGAAGAAAGAATGGAGAGTTATATGATCTCAATAGAAAGTCAAGAAGTTCCATGGAAAAAGATAAAGGAAAAAAATTCCAATAAAAATTTAGGCAAAAAAGGAGATTATAACTACAACAATCTGAATGAATCAACAAAAAAAACAAGAGAATCAAAATCAAGGGGGAGTTCAGACAAGAAGAAAACACAAGGCTAATGTTGGAACCCCTAAAAGCAAAAGATGAAGGGCATCAATAAAAAAACACAGGAGCAATAATCAAAATAGAACATAGCGGATGGTAGGCAACAAACCATTCCTGAGATATGCTCTCCAACCCTTTAAATGAAATTTATATCTTGGAACATTAGAGGGCTTAATAGCCCCCATAAACAAGATGTCCTTAGGAATCTAGTAAGAGATAGTAAACTAGACATTTTACTTATTCAAGAAACTAAAATGCCCAAAGACAATATTTAAAAAATGCACGTGTTTAAAGATTATGGTAGTATAGGTGTTGACTCTAATGGAGCTTTTAGAGGCATTGTTATATTTTGGAACAAAAAGATTGTTGATTACACCTTTATATTTAGTGAGAAGAACATTTTATTGGTTAAGGTTACTTATCTGAAGGATAATTTCTCATGGAAACTTATCAATATATATGCACCCACTACTAGAAAAGGTAGACAGAAGTATATGCAAAGACTGAGAGAAATCTGTAATCAGTTTCAAGAAGCAAACTGGATGATCATGGGAGATTTTAATACTCGTCTAAAAATGAGGAGAAAAAGGGTGGAATCCCTTCTCAATTAGATAGCAGAACTAATCTAGTGGAGTACATCAATGATGAAGCTTTATTAGATATTAACTTGGAAGGAATTGATTACACCTGGTCGAATCGACGCACTAGGAATGATTTGATCTAGGTCAAATTGGATAGAGCCCTTTTATCTCCAGATTGGATTTCAAGGTACTCTTGTTCTCTTTCTTGTGATCTTTGTATAGGGTCTGATCACTTTCCTATTTCTCTAAATGCTAAGTAGATCAGCTGTAAAAAGAACATGCCTTTCAAATTTGAAAAAATGTGGCTAGCTCATCCTAAATTAAAAGAAAAGATTGAAGAATAGTGGAACTATACTTTAGATGGGGCAGCTATGTATAGAACTACTAAGAAGTTGAATACAAATAAAAGGAAACTTAAAATTTGGAACAAGGAATTTTTTGGAGATATTTTCCAAATGAAAGGAAGACTGCAAATTGACATATAGGAAATCCAAAATAAAATCCAGAATGAAGGTCTCTCAGAGGAAAGAAAAACTATGGAAAATACTCTGATAGCATATTATCATAATATAATTGCAAAGGGGGATTCTTTCTGGAGACAAAGATCCAGAGCTATATGGCTCAAGGATGGGGATAAAAATACTAGATTTTTTCATATGATGGCTATGAAACATAAAGCTATTAACAGGATTGCAAATCTGCTATCTCAAGACAAGAACATTAGGAAGGGGGAAGAAATTAGAATAGAAATGCAAAGATATTTCTCTAAGCTACTGTCTAAGGAAACTAATTTGAATAGGTCTAACTAGGAATAAATTCTCTCAGCCAACCCCCTCCTAGTTGATGCTCCAACTAACAAACTGCTCCAAGATATTCCTTCAAATAAGGAGATTAGGAATGCAGTGTTTTCTTTTGAAGGGGGGAAATCTCCTGGCCCTGATGGATTCCCTATGTTGTTCTTCCAGCAATTTTGGTATATCCTTGAAAAATATGTGTAAGATGTCGTCAAAGAATTCTTTGGCACTAAATGCCTCCTTAGGGAACTCAATGCTATTTTTTTGGTCCTGATTCCTAAAAAGCTGGGAAATAACACTGTGGATGCTTTTAAACCTATTAGCTTGTGTAACTCTTTGTACAAGATTATATCAAAATTTATTACTTCTAGACTGCTTCAGTTTCTTTCGAATATCATTTCCCCCCAATAGAATGATTTTGCCCTAGAAGACAAATTTTGGATTCCATAATTGTGGCTCATGAGAACATCCATTCTCTGGGAATGGCTAAAAAACAAGGTTTTATGATGAAACTGGACCTATCTAAGACGTATGACAGAGTTGATTGATAATTCCTTCAAAAGGTTTTGTCATCTTTTGGTTTTGATAATAGTGTTATCAAAATAATAATGCAATTGGTTTCAACGGTTTCCTCCTTGGTCATTGTTAATGGGGGGTCTTCCAATTTTTTTAGACCTTCTAGAGGTCTGAGACAAGGAGATCCCATTTCTCCTATTTTTTTTGCTATTCTTTTTGAATGCTTAGGAAGGTACATAATTAAAATGGTGGAAAAAGGTGAAATAATTGGCATCCAGCCGTCTTCAGCAAGAACCACCTGCTCCCATGAGCAATTTGTGGATGATACACTTATAATGGGGGAGGCTACTGTTAAAGAATCCAAAAAATTGAAGAAAGGCCTTTCTATTTATACTGTCACTACTGGTCAACTTGCTAATTAGTCTAAGAGCTCAAACTTTTTTATAAATACTCCGGTGGAAAGACAGAAAAAGATGTCAACTATCTTAGGCTGTACTATTTGGAAACTTCCCTCCTCTTACTTGGGCTTACCTCTTTGTTCCAAACCCCCATAAAGATTTTGGAATACTATTATAGACAGATTTAACAACAAGATTGTTGGCTAGAAAGAGGACCTTCTGGGCAATTCTGGAAAACTTCAATTACTGAAATCAACACTTCAAAATCTTCATGTTTATGCTATGAGCCTGTTTAAAATTCCTCACAAAATCACCACTGGGAAATTGAGAAAATCCAAAAAAGTTTTCTCTGGTCGGGGGTTGAAGAGAAGAAAAGGCTTAGTCTTGTGGCTTGGGATAAAGTCTGCAAGCCTAAAAAGCTGGGAGGTCTTGGTCTGAGAACTATAAAAAGTGTCAATAAATCCCTTTTTGCTAAACAACTTTGGAGAATTTATAGAGATTAGAAAGAATGTAATAGTATTATTAGAAACAAATACCTATTCAATTATAATTCCTTGGAGGATTATATTACTGAAGATATCAGTATTAATGGATCTCACATCTGAAATAGTATAAACTCGACTAAATATCTAATAATTAAAGGAAAGAAATGGAACCTGAGGGATGGAAAGAGAATTGAGTTCTGGGATGATGATTGGATCCATAAAGTGCCTCTTTCTAATAATCAAGAGTGGAAACATACCATTGATAGGTGAAAATCTACTATAGGTTCTAAAGCTAATGATTACTGGCAGGAAACAAATGGAGGAATCTTGGAGAAATCGATAGCAGATTCATTTCCCTCCAGCATGAGTTGCAGACTTGGAATATCAAATATAACATCCAGGAATCTATTGTCATGGATTCTAGACCTGATGAAAAGTACATGGTGGCCTCTGCTATTAATCTTTTCACTGAAAGAGAGGAGAGACCTCTTTGCTCCTATGTGTGGTACAAAAATCTCATTCCTAAAATTAATTTCTTTTATTGGCTTTTAATTCAAAATAAACTGCTAACCCTTGACAACCTTGCTAAAAGGGGTTTCTATATTGTGAATAGGTGTGTTATTTGCTTGGAACATTTTGAATCTTGTGATCATCTTATGCTCTAGTGTCCCTTTAGCTGTAAGGTTTGGGAAATTATCTTTAGGAAGTGGAATTTGTGTTGGTTCTTTCATCTTCTTTGGCAAGATTTTGTTACTTAATGGAGCTATCCACCTCAGAATATCACTGCTAAAGATTTTTGGTCCTTAATACCCCCACACTTATGCTGGTGAATCTGGAAAGAATGAAACAATAGAATCTTCAGGGAGAAACTATCCTGACTTGAAGCTATTGGAAATCAAATATGTAGGGCACTGGAAGAAAATTTTCTTTTCTCAAAATCTGAGTCTAAAGAAAGTGTGATGACTAGTGATTGGAAAGTCAAAATTTCTAAACCTAAGTCCAAATCTCAGAGAGCCATGGCAACCTGGATTTCTCCTCCGGAGGATTGGGTCAAAGCTAATTTCAATGGGGCGGTGAAAGGAAATCCAGGTATGGATAGAGGAGGAGGCATTATAAGCGACCAAAATGATATCTATGTTGGTGTCATTGCAGCCCCTCTAGGAGTTCAATCGAATCACAAAGCTGAAGCAATGTCAGCCCTTAATGTGATTCTACTGGAAGAAGAGCTAGAATGTAAGAAAGTCTAGCTAGAGGGTGACTCCCAAAATATTATTAATAATATCAAAGGTATTAGCAAGGGATCTTGGAAAATTGAGCAAATTATCGATAAAATTAAGGTTGTGGCTTCAAAATTCACTGCTTTCCATGTCACCCATAATTTTTGATAAACTAACCAAGTGGCAGATGGTCTTGCTAATCTTGGAGTTAAAAATGATGTCACTTGCAAGTGGCATGGAATTGTGAAGATTAATGATAAAATAAATTCATTACTCGATCATGACAAAGTTAAAAACAAGGCAGGTGATATTAACAATATTAATCATATCGTTTAATGTGATATGGATTTGGAGTATGATGAAGGTGATGTGCCATGTGAAGTATCATAAAAATTATGATGTTAAGCCATCGAATAATTTTTGGGGTATCAAGAAATAGTATGTTCATTTAAATCTTTGTCTGCATATTGTGTTGAATTATGCTAAGGAGTCAAAGATTGATAGTGAGTATAACAAAACAGAGGAGAACAAAGATATGGGCGGTGACCTAAAAAGAGAAGAACATGTTGTATGTAAATGGAGGAAGGAAAAATAAGTTTGGAGAAAGCTCAAAAAGGGAAAAGTGCACAAATACCTCAAATGTCTTCATAGAAATAATAAGAAGGTTACAAAGGCGTTTGTGGCAGGCTAGGAGAATGGGAAAGTGAACATTCTAGGTAAATCCTTTACCATAAATTTAGACCATCTTGCTGAAATCACTGGTCTCCCTTTGGAGGGAATGTAGTTTTCCAAAGATAAGATAGAGGGTAATAAATCCTACAAAACATTCCCAAAGATAGATGAGGAACGAGCTATGCTTGTCAAAGGCGACTTGGATTATGTTATGTTGTCCAATATCAAGCGCATTTAGTCATTTTTCATTAGAGTGATCATGGAGTATTTCACTCTTGATGACAGGTATTCTAAGGTCTATAACTACCACTTTGTGCTTGTAAATCATTTCCTGTTAAGTTCACTCAATCAGAGTATTATAGATCACAAAGTTAAATCCTCCCCTGATCTGCATGAGGGGCTTATCATTCTGATTATGGATTATATTAAAAATCACATCCCTAACCCGTTTCCAAAGAAAATTGACAATGTGAAACACAATAATTTGGAGATGTCCACAAGCAAGAAATCAAGCAAAGCTTCTAACAAAAAATTCGCAAAGACCCTGTTGAAGCAAATATCACGTTGTCAATCTATGATGACATTGATGTCATGAGGATGAAAGATGAGCAAGAAGTGGAGTCTTTTAAAGATGAGGATTATGTTGGGGAGCAAAGCAAAGCTTCTAAAAAAAAATTCGCAAAGACCCTGTTGAAGCAGATATCACGTTGTCAATCTATGATGACATTGATGTCATGAGGATGAAAGATGAGCAAGAAGTGGAGTATTTTAAAGATGAGGATTATGTTGGGGAGCAAAGCAATAGAGAAGAGGTCAAGATGAATATCCCTATTATTACTGAGCCTAGGGGTGAGAAAGGGGAAATTGAGGATACCCAAAAGATGAATAACACTATTCTAGAAGAAATAACTGAAAAGATTGATAATCTGGAAGATACCTATATTGATGACCAACATAACAATAATGATGATAAGGAGGAGCATAATAACCAATATTCTCTGGAGAATAGGATGAATATGGAATCTAGGGATCTTGAGGAGAATGAAAATGAAAAGGGTAAGACTGATAATGAGGAGGAAACGGTTGCAAAGGATGAAACCGAAAAGGCCCACAAAGACACCAATGATGATGACCTTGAGGAGGATGTCCAAAAGGAGTATAACTACTGTGAAATCAATTCTACCCCCCTGAGAGTCTGATTGGTGAAGAAGAGGAGAAGAATGAATAGAACTAGAGGAGTCTGGAAGAAGAGCTTTGGGATAAATATTTCAAAATTAAAAGAGCTGTTAATATCTCTTTCCTCCAAGCGGCAAGAAACAAAGAAATCTATGGGTATAACATTGATAAATGGATGTAGGATGATATGAAGGAGCTTCAGGCCAAATGCAAGGACCTTGAAGATAGAAACTCTCTACTGGAGGAGATTGTGGATATAGTGTGAAATGATGCGGCTATGTACCAGCAAGGGAAATATGTTTTTGAAAAGGTAAACAATAATAATTCTATTCTAGAAGAAAATTTATGCACAATGATTGACAACAAGATGAAAAATATTACTGAGAAGGCAAACAACAACGTGATGCCGAGAAAGCTGACTCCGATTATCAAAATGGGAATGCAAAATTATGTGGATAATCTGAAAGTGCTACATACCCTACTGGAAGGGAATTATAATGATAGAGTAAAGCAAGAGGAAGATGGCAAACAAGAAGTTCAAACTTCAGGCCTGAGATCTAGAACAAGATCAAGCACCAGAAATAAATCTAAGGTGCAAATTAAAGACATCACAAATCTGCGAGACTCAATCCAGAACATGGAATCTTAGATGGAAGAAATCCAGATCATGGAAGAACAGATGGATGTAGCTGAGAAGTGAAAAGTATTGCTGGACTGTTTTGGTTACTGGGAGTTTTTGTCGTTGTTGTTTTACTGGAAGTTTATCATAGTTTGTCTTTTTGATATGTTATGAGCTATGTTGTGTAATATGGGGTTAAGCCCTTTTTTGGTCTTTTGTCTTCTTTGACAGAATGTTGTTGTTTTAGTCTTTTATGCTTATCTTTTATATCTATGTTAAAGGGTTTCGGGTTCCCTTCAAAACTTGTTGTTACCTTAATAAATAAATAAAAATGTGCAATTGCCAAAATAGTTAATGATAGGTGATAGATGATTTGAATGTCATGTCAAATCTTTGTTGTATTTGTTATAATTTGAAGAATTCAACCACCAAGATCTACTCTATGCAAAAAACTTGTTACAAAAACAAAGCTTGGAGACAAAACCCAGAATGATCTGAAAGACAAAATATTCATTCATAGAGGGAATAATAATTACAAATAGATCAATCCTTATAAAGGAGATCGAACACCAAAAGGTGGAGAAACCTAGGTTTCTTGAATAATTAATAAAATAATTAATTATAACATGCCAAAAGTTTAGCTTAAGTAAACTAGAGATAAAAAGGTGACTAAATAATTAAATAAATAATGATTTAATTAAAAAGTGAGAATACAAATAGTTTTTTACTCTAACAATCCCCCTTAAGATAAACTTGTTAGGAATAGTCCCAAGAGATAAATGAGAGGGGGGGGGGGGGGGGGGGNGGTGAATCAGTTATCTACAAGATTCAATTCTTTTTCCAATTAAGTACAAAATAACTTTAAACATAAACTCAACAAGATAACACAGAATTGAACAACACAATTTTGGTAACGGGGAAAACAAAATTAGGTAAAAATCCCAGTGGGAATTAGCACCCACAAATAACTGTACTAGTTTATAATGATCCTTGTTAGAAGATCTTACAACCTTGTTAGGAGTTGATCTTTACAATGCAATAAGTACAGATACCTGGTCAAAGGTCGGACCCTGTTAGGATTCTTTTACAAATAACTCTGTTAGGGGTGAGTACACACTGTCCAAGAGCTCACTGCTCAAATGGTGAAGGATGCAACCTTCTATAAGGTAGTTATACACTATATCTGATAATGAACTATTTGAGTAGACCTGCTGTCTTGATCAGTTCCAGTGAATTGTAATCTCCTTATGCTTCTCCACATAGATCTTCAACTAATGAATGATGTAGCTTTTCTGTCTAACTTTTTGCTCTGCTCTGTCTTATCTTTTTCACTTCATTTTCACACTTAGCAATCACATTTGAACTGCTATATGTATCTTCCCCAAGGATAAGGTCACAACAATTGTAGGAAACACTTTAAGCAACTTCCTTATCGGCTTAACTAAGCACGCAATCAAAGTTAGGACCGCGCAACTCAAAATGAGTGGACGCGTCGCTTCACATAGTCGGCTCTACCAAATTAACTCAAACATCACACTTCTGTTAAACCACATTTAGCACCTTTGGATAATCATCATTAACTCATAAATAAACATGAATATAAAAATGCATATCCCAAAGATAGGCGCAACTCAAGAAATAATGTAAATACGTCAGCTCTTAACAGATAATCTTCAGAAACTGTAACTGCCTGAATAGATTAACATAACTCAACTGAAACTGCATATCTAAATCTACATGTATGAACATCGCATCTAGAATATGTCTACAACATAGATGTAAACACGGAAGGCTCCAGAATATCTGTACTGATAATTGCTTACAGGACATTGTTGTATATTATATGTTGTCATTAATGACAAACATACAATCAACTATTTTCACAGAAGCAAATCTCCAACAAAACTTAGGGAGAATATTAAAACCTAGAAACAACTAATGAAAGTAGTAAATTTGGATCCTAGCAACAAGGCTTGATCAGGTACCCAATCACAACCAAATCTATGTAAAGCAGAGAAATAGAGAAAACCACATGGGATTTAAAATCTACTCCAAAAAGATATGGAAAATGCATGCTGAAAACAAACATGAAGAAAGGAATGTCTCTCCTCACTGAGACCCCCCAAGGACAATTTCCTTCACCTGTAAAAAAGCACATAATTGAAGATAACACAAGGATGCCACAGGTTTAGTGAAGACGTCTGCAACCTACTCCTCTATAGGTATGTACTCCAAGATGAGAGCACCATCTTGAATCAACTGTCTGATGAAGTGCATGTGGATCTCAATGTGTTTGGCGCACTGATGCTCCACTGGGTTGCAAGAAATGTGTATGGCACTCTGTTTGTCACACTAAAGAATGGTGGGACTATCAGGAGGAAACCCAAACTCAGTTATAGACTAACAAAGCCATAAAATCTCCTGACTAGCTACAACTGCTTCCTAGTACTCAGCCTCTGTAGATGATAATGCAACAATAGTCTTCTTCTTGCAAGACCATGTGATAGGATGAGAACCAAGGCAAAAGACAAAGCTAGAAGTAGACATCTGATCATTAGCATCACCAGCCCAATCTGAGTTAGTGAGGCCAATGATGTGTGGGGAACCTGATGTGTAGTGAATGCCAAAATGTGCAGTGGCCCAAAGATACCACAAAATATGTTTGGAAGCTTGCAAATGACTCTCATGAGGATCATGGGAGAACCTAGAGACAAGTCCAACCACAAAGGAAAGATTAGGACAGGTGTGAGTCAAATACAACAAGCTGCCAATCAACTATCTATAGAAAGTGGAGTCCAATGGAGGTGTAGGACATGTGGAAGAAAACACAACACCGGACTAAAATGGTGTAGGCACAATCTTGTAATCAAGCATATCAAATCTGTGAAGCATATCAAGAGCATACTTTTCCCATAGGAGTGAAATCCCATCGGAAGAATGAATAATCTATAGGCCCAAAAATTAATACAGAAGATAGAGATATGTCATCTCAAACTACTCCATCAATGCTTGTTGTATATCCTAAATCATAGAGGATGAGCTACCTATGTTGAGAATATAATCAACATAGAGCACACGTATGAAAATATCAATCACTTGAAGTTGAAGATACATTGTGTGACATGAATGACAATGTGTATAGTGTATAGAAAGCAATAAAGAGTTCATCTTCTCATACCAAGCCTGAGGGGCTTGTTTGAGACCATATAATGAACATCTAAGCCTCCAAACTAAGGAAGAGTCCTGCAAAAATCTAGGGAGCTTCTCTATATAGATCGCCTCCTGGAGGTCTCCATGTAAGAAATCACTCTTCACATCCATCTAAAAAATTGTCCATCCCTATAAAGTTGCAAGTGAAAGTACAAGGCAAATAGAATTCATCTTAGCAACAGGAGAAAAGGTCTTGGAGTAATCAATAACTCCACCTGAGAAAACCCCTTTGCAACAAGATGAGCCTTTTACTTGTCAATAGAACCATCAACAACATACTTGGTATGATACAACCACAAGCACTGAATTAAATTTACCCCTTTCGGAAGAGAACAAAAATCCCAAGTATTATTCTTCATCAAAGAATAATACTCCTCATCCACAACCCTATCCCACTGTGTGTGACCTAGCATCTCTAAAAACTTCTGAGGTTCATCCGAAATGGAATGACTTAGAAGGCTAGAACCAGATGTATGAGCTTGAGTACAATGTCTATCTGTAGGATCACCTGCCAAAGAATTTGCTGCATCAACTGTAAAACGGGCCCAGTGGGGCATAACTGGATCAACTAGTGGGGGTGAAGATGGTGGGTCATCTTCATCATCATCAAGAGAAAAAGAATCCTCAAGAGATGAAGATGGAGGAGTAGATAGTGAGGGAGAAGCTGGCGATGGAGAATCCATAAGAGGATATCATTCATCAAACTGGACATACCATCGAAACAAGACCTTCATGGAATTAGGATCAAAAAACCTGGACACCTTGACATCCTCACAGTACCCAACAAATACGAGTGTTTGAATCTTCCTCTCCATGGATTTCCTTTGAGATTCTAGAATAAATTCCCAAGCCTCACAACCAAAAACTCAGAATGTGGAAACATCAGGCTTGATTTGAGATCAAGCCTCCTTAGGAGTCATATGTCGTAATGGCTTATGAGGTATCTGATTCTGAATATAGTTAGCACAATTGATTGTCTCAGCCCAAAAAGAAGGCTTCATATCATGTGATTGAAGCATAGAATTGACCATCTCTCGTAAAGTTATGTTCTTTATCTCATCAAAATCATTCTACTAAGGGGTGTGTTGAACTATCAATTGATGTTGTAAACCATGCTCAGTGCAAAAATATTTGAAATCCTAATTCACATACTCCCCCCATTGTCGGTGCATATCCTCCTAATAGAAAGCCCATTGCTTCTCCCCAAATGTCTTGAAAACATGAAAGGTATCAAAGACATCAAATTTGTACTTGAGAAAATATACCCAAGTACGTCGGGAGAAGTCATCAATGAAATTAAGCACATAGTGAGCCCCTAAAAATGAAGGAGTCAGAAATGACATGACATCATTGTGTACTAGATCCAAAGGTGCCTTAGCATGAGTGGAGTGACCTGTAGGAAAAGGATCCCTGTGATGTTTTCCAAGAGCACAACATTGACATACACCATCAATACAAGAAATTAGAGGAAGCCCACTCGCAAGTGCCTATGTACTCATTTGCTGTAAGTATTTATAATTGACATGGCCAAAATGCTCATGCCAAATTCTTCTTGCTGTATCCTACATGAACCACTAGAGAGACACCAAACACATATGAACTCTCAAATCCATCAAATATATATAAGCGAGAATGAGGATCTACACTGCCAGTAGCCACAATCATATCATGATCATGGAGGTCTCGAATAACCACATCATGTGGTGAGAACTCATCTGTCTTCCCAAAGAAAAAATGGAAAATCTAAAAAACTGAAAGGAGTTTTGTCAAAATATCAGGAACAAGAAGTACATCTTGTAGACAACCTATGGAGAATGAGACAGTACCAGATGTTGTAATTGAAATATGTGCAGAGTCAATAATGACAATATGTGAAGGATCATTATGGGAAAGTGTGGTGACTAACTGCTGAGAGTGAGACATGTGGTGAGAAGCACCTAAATAAATAATCCAAGTGGCACCAGAAGACAAAGATCATGTAGAAAGAGCATATCCTTTCCCTATGGAAGAGGAAGATGGCTAAGGTGAGGTGATATGATTCTACTACATAGCTACCTCTAAAGCCTCTAACTATTTCCAACACTTGGATACTCGATGTCCTTCCTTGCCACAAAAACTTCATGGCTCACTTATGGACTTCGTAGTCTTGGAGGAAGACTCACCAGAATTTGAAGCTTTCCCATGTTTGGGATGAGAGTGTGATTTAGAATCATATTTAGGAGGTGTCTAGGAGGAACTCACACTGCTTGCTGAATCTTTCGCTTCAGTTTCAGGTTCTATTTCTCCTTAGATGTTTGGGCAACCAATGCTCGGTTCTTAGATCCAATGTGAGAAACGAGCTGAGATAGCTTTTCCTACTCACGAGTCAACTGATCATAGAAAACATCAAAAGTAGGCATGGTAAATCTTGGATCCAAGCCATCCATGGTAGAATGGAAGGTAGAAGAAAATATCTAAAAAGGACCATGAAGCTTAGAAAGAATCAAGTAAATGCACTATGTATCTGTCTTATTCTTTCCACAACCCTGTAACAGAGACCTGTAGATTTGAATTTTGTTAAGAAATCTTGAATGGAAGAAGATGTATCAGGACCCATTGCTATCAATTTGACCTCAATCTAAAGTGCCTGAAACTCATTGACTGTGCGAAAGAGAGACTGAAACTTCTCCCACATATCAAGAGGGGTATCACAACCATCAAGATGTAAGAGATGGCTATCTGAAACATGTAGATAAAGTACACCCATGGTATCATCCATCTTCTTTCTATGTTTCATGACCTCGTATTGACAAGTCAAAACCGACTGAATGATGTCTAAAAAAAACTGTAAACCGCGTGACTAGAGAAGCCTAGTCATACAAGATTTCCATAAATGAAAATTGTGTGGAGTGAGAAGCTCCACTGATGCTGAATCTACCATTGTAGATCTTTATGCATGTTTATTAATTATCTTTCAGAGCTAGACAAAAGATGCATAAGGGTTTTGTATTTTTTTTTAGTGTTCAGGTTTTGCTAAGATAAATGATAGAAAAGATAGAAAGAAACACCTCCCACAAAGAGAGAATCCAAACCCAGTACAACTAAGAAGCTAGAAGAGGAAACACTGCAATAAAGGCTTCAAAAAAAATGGGTAAAATACATGATCAAATGCTCCAATAAAAATCTTAGATCTGAAGAGAGCTTGTCAAGAGCTTTTTGACGCCTATTCGTTAGCAAGAAACAAAGTATATATGCTCATTCTAGAGACCTGGAAGTGCTGAAAAGAAGGGCTCTCTTTGACTAGAAAAAAAGTCAGTAAACAAAAAAATCTGGAAGTGAAAACCCTACCAAAATCTTTGTCTCAAAAATAGCTTTCTAACACTATCTTGTTTGAAAAAAATGGCCTCCATTAGCTCAAGTTATGAGAAAAACAATAGAAGGAGGTAAGAAGACCTAGCAAACACAAAAAAATATGTTTTAAGCCCTTGGCAGTTGAACGCTTAGTAGGCGGTCATGTGGGTGACCACTGGCTGGCAAGCCCATCATTGGTGTTCAGGGGGCCGCTGCACCAAGCTGCTAGCAGGTAGCCCGGTGGTTGGTGGAGTTGCCGAGGTGCTTAGCCTGCCTGGTAGAGTGATCGCGATGGACTGCGGTGGCCGATAGTGCTGCCGAGATGCTCAGCCAGCCTAGCAGAGTGATCGCAGTGGACTGCGTTTGGTTGTCGATGGTGAACTACATGTGGTGCAGGAGCTGTTTGGCAGTGAGAAGGTGGCGGTGTTGGTAGTGCTGCCCAAAATCAATTAGAAAATTGTTTTTTTTCTCAAAAAGTGTGCCAAGGTAGAATAAGCAATTGTCTTTGCCTCAGAATGTAACTTTGGACAAAATCAATTTTCCTTATATGGAAATAGAGGTTTTTGGGCCTTTTGAGCTCAACTATGAGGTTGGTTTGTGCTCAAAGTGCTCCAAAATGTTTTTTCCTTTCAAATTCACACAAAAATTGCTAAAAAATCTTGAAGCCCTCGGAGCTCCAAAAACTTCAAAAACTCAAGAACGGGCTGCAACAACAAGTTTGGTGAATACTGGATAGTTTTCCCAACACATTCCTCTCTCATACATTGTGGGAAGGAAATTGGGTTGCAGACTATCCATCCAATTTAGGTTGCGATGGTATGGATATTACACTTAAAATGCCAAGTGTGATCCCAGCAGAGATGTGTGAATTAAACAAGTTAGTGGATTCTGACAAATCGAGCAATGAAACGAATGATGCACATGATGACATTAATTTTTCCATTAGTACACTTAGTGAAAAACATTGACATAGATCATCAGAACAAGCATTATCGGTGGACTACAAGCATAACCAACGGACAACAAGCATACCCGACAGAACAAAACGGTCACAAGAAAAATGCTAAGTATGGAATTGACCGATGAACACTGACAAGTGTTGCACCGACGAAGTGAAAGGACATCATTGACGGGTCAATAACATAACATGAAGATCATCATCAATGATACAATTTTGAGAACAAAACTGACAGAGCAGGAAAAACATACCCGACGAACAGTTCAAGAAAGGAACACCGACGGAAAAGAAAACCGACCGTCAGAACCGACAGTCAGTTAGAGAACCCGCAAAAAGTGGATCTGAGTTTTACACATCAGATAAAGCATTGTAATTCTATTTTAGAGTTTTAATTTGTTTTAAATCATTACTTGAGGGTCAAGCAAGCTTTATGTAAATATTTTAAAGCATCGTAACAGATCTAAAACATATATAACTAAAGATCAAGGTCAAGTTGTAAACCTTGGATCTAGAGTTAACTTGCGAAGCGTGAATTAAGAATATAGCTAAAATCTAGTATAATTAGATGTTCAATCAATTATGAATTATGAATTCATTATTTTTGATAACCACGAAGAGCATCTAAGGAGCAGAAGGTAGAATTCATGCAAAGTTCAAAAATAGATCACATCAGTTATCAAGGACAGACAGAGGCTACCAACGAGCAGAAAAAGGTATTATTCAATCATGGAAAGATGATTACTCATACATAGGAAGATTTATTGGATCTGTTATCAGCAATTAGAGATTTCATACATCATCAGATCAAAGACTTATGTAGTTGCATTCTAACAAGTGCATCACATCTAAAATCCTTTTGTAGAAGGTGGACTTAACCATTCTTTACAAATCTCTTAACATAGTGCACACTTAACAGTGTTGCTAAAGCTTCAAACAATGTAGATCTTAACAGGTCTCCACTGTAATACTCCTAACAGGGTAGGTCATCATAAGTGACAATTGTAAGCCTTAACCGACCCCTTCTTATCTGCAGATAGTGAAGTCTTGTGGGTAACAATCCCCACCGTAGTTTTTACTTCCTAATAGGAGTTTTCTGTGATATCATATCTTGTGTCATGTATTATCTATTTTCATGAATGTTTCTTGAATGGTTACATATTAAAGAACTTATGATATGATTGCATATACATAAAGAAAGATGAACAGTTAGATAAGATAATTTGAAAACTGATGATTAAGGGTTAATGGGCTAACAAAGAAAAGTTTTAGACGTACTGATTCACCCCTCCCCTCTCAGTACATCATTCCAATATAATTCCAACAATTGGTATCAGAGCTAAGTCTCCTTCTTGAAAAGCTTAAAGACTTAAGAGAAAAGATCAGAGAAATAGAAAAGTATAGACTGGACAAGACTATTGAGAATGAGAAATTGCAAATGCAGATAAACTATGAGCAGTATAAAGAGGTGAGAATCAACTTAAGAAAACTTCTTGATGAAAGAAAGATTATGACAAATAGGTTGAATGAGAAGGACTACAAAGAATTAGAAATACAAGATTACTTTGATACAACAAAATCATGAACAAGCAAAGCTTCAGACGCATCAGTAGAAGAAATACTAGTCTACAAGAGGTCAATCTACATCTGATAGATCAAATCAAGATGCTGCAAATCGGTCAAGAAACTCAAATGGTGAAAATGATTGATGCAAGAAAAGCTAAAAATGATAGAACACTAGCCATTGATGATAGGAGGAAAATAACAGAGAAGCTACAAGAGAAAGAATCAAAGATTCAAAGACTTACTGAGCATCACCATGAGGTTACCAAACAAATTATTCTTATGAGTCAAGAAGCAAATAGACTAAATACAAAACTCATTGAAAGAATATAGATCATTGGTGAGCTAAGAGAAGAGAATGAAAAATTGAAGCATGAAATTAAAGTCCAGAATCAACACAACAAATTGATTAAAAAGGATAAAGATAGCAACAAAAGGATGGATGATTTTCTTGATGGATAGAGAAGAGTCAACAACTACACAAGATTAGGGTACAATGAGAAAGGTGAATCTTCTAATCAACCAGATCAAAGGAATGCTTTCACAACCCCAAGGTCCAAGAAGTTGTCATGCAATCACTGTGGAAAACCTTGCCACACCAAAAACATTTGCAAAAGCAAAACGAAAGGTATTTCTCAAGCACAATCTACTTTCATAGGTAACTGTTATAAATGTCAAAATAAAAGACACAAGGCACATGAGTGTAGATCCAAAGTGAAAAATCCAAAGAGGAAAACCTACATGGACAAGTAATGTCCTACCTGCAAGATGAATGGGCATACACATGAGGAGTGCTGGAAAAGGAACAACAAGGCCTGGACACCAAAGAAAACTGATAATAGCCACAAACCAACAAGAGTAGGTAACTCATATGTTTGGGACTATAACACATGGGTAAACTGCACAACATGTGGAAGGTATGGTCATATTGCGGCCAACTGTATGAGAAAGTGGACCAGAAGGTCAAGAGGTTGGACCAATCCAGGTATGGCATGTTTGCATTGTCATAAGGTTGGACATGTGATAAAAGATTGCAAAGACTGACTGACAGACACAAGTACATATCCCAATAGAAATACCATTGATGACATCAAGAGAACGAGAAACAAGATGTGGGTAAAAGCCACAAACACTGAAGGTGCTGGAACAAGCGATGCAAATGGTGACACTCCATCCAATGGATCTAGTGACATCACCACATCCAAATAAAATTCACAAGTATGTATGGAACTGCATTATGACAAGTTATATTATGCATCGGTTCCATTACACATAGTTCATATTGTAATATTAGCATGAATAAAGATGCAATATATTGTTATTTGCTAAAATATTGAAAAACAACCATCGGTTATTGGGCACAATTTGCATCGGTGAAAACACATAGAAAAGTTAGCACTACTTACCAGAATGTATCAGTCATTACACAAATGCCAAGTTACTAAGTGTAAACCGATAGACATCGGTGAACCTTGAGTCAACAAAAGTTGTCTTTGCAACTTTACCGACAATCATCGGTGAAGTCACCAAAGCTACTAGCTACCCCAACACTTTGCACAGACACTGAAGATGTTGTGAATGCATCTATCGATGAACTCAGTCTTTATATACCAACAAGTTGGTAAGCATTAATGACAACTTAGGGCACAAAAAGTTATAAAAGCCCGACGGGTAAACTCATTTTTGCACCTGCGATTTTCGATCAGAGCAAAGCAGAACATAGCGATTTCAAGCAATTTGGAGTGTGACCCAGAAAGAATCAATTTGACACAAAGAATTCACATTCAAAGGTAATCATAGAGAATCTGTAAGTAATCACATTCACCGACTGTACTATTTTATTTGCGAAAAGCCCTAAATTTTCTACAACACGATGGCATCGACTTCTAGAGTTGAGAAGATCAAGGAAGATAAGAAGAAATATTTCAAGCTTGTTAGCAGAGGCTCTTGTGCTGAACCCAAATACAAGCTACACCCTAAAATATCTTCACAACCTGATGATTCCAGAGCATTCTCCAGAATCCCATCTAGGGTTTTACTGGTAGAGGATGTAAGGTCCTATATTCACTACAAGATCTCAGAAATAGGAGATCTAGACCTAGATAATGCCTACAGGGCACTATGTGATGAAGCTAGAAAGCTCAAAGAAGAGAATAGACATCTAGAAGTAAAGGGACTCACAAATGCACTGCATTTTCCAAAAATTTTCAAAACAGAGTGGATAAAGATTGTTCTTAGCAGAGTTCACAACAAGACTCTATGGCTTAATAAGCCAAATCCAATAACAAAGGATGTTATTCATGTCGTTACTAGTTATCCTACTATCGACAAACCACAAGCTCACAAGCACCCATCCCTGGCAGAAGTGGAAAAAATGACTGGTGCTAAATCAGATAAAAGAGCACTAAAGGTCAACACCATTACCGATGTAGAGCTGAAATTTGGAGCATGTGTTGTTGGATATAAAATCTTCCAAGCAAGCATAATAAATAGCATATCAAGCACTGCTATGAGCACATCATACAAGATCGTCAAATAGGGAAAGAAGATGGATCTTGCAGAGATCCTATTGCATCAACTGGAGGAGAACATGTGCACAATAAGATCTTCATGGACAAACACTTGTAAGTTTGGTTCCCTCATAATTTGCATATTCTTTTACTTTGAAGAATAATTTCCTTCCATAGGAAAAGTTTTATGGGACACAAAAAAACCCATAACCATTCAGATAGGTGAATTCATAGAATCACTAGGAACAAATTTTGATAATATTATGCATGAGTATTTCAAAACCATTAAGAAAATGTTGCAAGCCAGAACAAGAATTCCTGAAAATCTGATAAAGGAACACAAAGATAATATATGTTTCATGGTAGATACTGATTTCACGTACATCCAAGCAGTAGTACTTAGGAAATCATGGCTCTCAAAGTTATAATATGAAATCAAAATAGGACAATCCAATGAGTGCATTGAGGCACTATTGAATGAACCAGTGGACAACAAACAACTAAGATTTGGCACCTATGAAGAGGCCAAACAAAAGATTAAAACAAATCTTATTGTCAAGAAGGCTATAAAATAGTCAAACAGAATGGTGAAGAAACTAAAAGAGAAATTGAATATATCTTCTGAAGATGAAGAAGAAAAGGAAGGTGAAGAGGAACAAGAGGGTAAGGAGGAACTCACTGAGGACCAGCTACCCATCGGTGATACAACAGAGCAAAATGAATCAGAGGAAGAGGAGACTAACTCACCACCTCCTCCTCCACCTAAGAAGTCAAGAACGAGGAGTCAGACATCAAAGGATGCAACTTCTTCTCCCATGGTAAAATGAAAGGTGTATAAAAGGAAACCTGGCACATCAAAGGCAAAACAACTAGTTAGGAAACCTATCAAAAGGAGGAAATTTGTTCAGAAAAATGAGGATTTAGAGGACTCAGCTATGGATGAGCCTAACACTACAATCAAACAGGAAAAAGAAACAACAAAGGTAACATCAACTACTTAAAACCTTGATGAAATATGTAAGTACATTTTAGAAGCTTCATCTATTGCACATCCTAAGATTAGGAAATGGTTGAAATGGGATTATGTAGAAAAAAATAAAATTGAAGATGCAATTATAGCTAAAATGTGCAGACACTATTATGTCCCACTTCAATTCACTACACATGATGTACCACAAGAACTGTTAATTAGATTATCTTCTAGATTCACATTTGCACTCCATGAGGAGAAATAGATAAGAGAAAGAGTACTTGTTACTCTTATGTCTCCTGAATAAAAAAGAGAAGAAATAAATGAAATCATGGAGAAATATGAGAAAAAATTCTCACCCAAAATGAGAGCTTACAAATTTCTTGAAGAGAAGCTTATAGAGCTAGAACAAGAAACTCATGATAAATGGAGAAAAATACTCAATCCTGCTGAGGAGAGCAGTTATGAGAAGGAAACTGTCACTCAGAGAGATAACTCAACTGCTGAGGTAGATAGTGAAGAATTTCAAATAATCGGCCAGAAACAGGTTGATATTATAAATGAATAATGGCCTAAAAACAGTGAGGAAGATCAAGTACCAGCAAGTCCAATTCACATCATTTTAGAGGATGAAGAAGTTACCAAAGAAGAGTTAACAATAAAATGTAACTTAGATGATGATATAAATGATGAATCATGGTTAGACAACATTGTCAATACCACTACAGAAAAATACCCAGCAGAAGAAGTACAAAAAGATGAAGACATAAATATTGTACAGGGCAATACCAACGGACAGGATACAACTATTGACACTGCAATAGTTAATACACTGACAAAAATGAATATATTAATAGATGCTATTGATATTCAATCAAGTTAGGATAAATCATCTAAGAAAGATGATGATATACCCAAGGATATGGGTACTGATGAAAACAAAGATGCATCCAACACTCAAAAGGATATAGATACAGAAATGAAAGATGCAACCGACAATCAACAAGAAGTGTCAAATGAACAAAACAAAGAAGCTGATAACAAAATAGAGGATACACTGAGAAAGGGTGAAGAAAAAGATAAAAGTGAAGGAGTCAAGTAGGATGAAGGCACAAAACTCAAATAAGATATATCTGTTGATACACCTAAGGAAAATGAGGAGACATCTTCACCAAACCAGCCGGTGGACTCATAACAAATACAAAAGGATGCTTCATCTTCTCGACCCTCACCTACCAAATCCACCCAATATCAAGCCTTACAAATGGTAGAACATCAATCTTCCACCCAACCAAAGAAGAAGAAGAAGAAAGCATTGAAGAAAGACATTTTTTCTGTTACATTGGATGAAGTAATAGAAGTCCCAAAATGGGATACTACTACTTTGGATAGTGATAAACTTGAAGAGTTTGGAGTGCTGTGTCAAAGGAAAGCCATTCAGAAGAAAATGATATAGGAACATAGGGAAACAATGGAACTTGACAAGGCAAGAGATATACTACAACAACTTGTTCTTGAGGTGAAACTTGAGCAAAATGCTACAGTTAAGGAACAAATAGCTATTCTTACTGACGCAATCATAGACTAGAATATAGATGCAGAACAAGCTATGGAAGAATAAGCAGAGAAGAAGTATCAATACAAGTTAATTGATAAAATCAGCCAAGAAGTGGCACCGAACAAGGTAAAGGTCTCTAAACTAACTAATCAACTAGAGCCTATGATTGCTGAGGCAATTACCTTAGTTCAAAAGATGTGCACGCTTGAAAAATTTATGAAGGAAAATAGTGAAAAATTAGCAGAGATAGATTCTAATGTCACAGCAAGTGCACAAAGTCGAACCTCAAATGCAGATAGTATCAAGGTGCAGCATGACAAGGTCATTGAGGCTAACAGGCTAAGGCAAGAAGTATGGGATGCTGAAACACAACTAAGAGGTGAGATTACAGAGCTATAGGCACACATCTTGCCTAATATTACTATTCTACAATAGCATATTTCTGAAGCAAGAAACCTTATTGCAACCCTAGAGATGTCTGTAGTAGACAACATCTATGATATACATGTAAGGATATCACTTGAGCACATGGCTCTAGAAATGTTGAAGGAAAAATGGGAAAAGATGATGGAGGAGATCAAGTCCTCACATTCCCACCTTTTGACAAGATGTAAGTACCTTTGCCTTTATTATCAAAAAAGGAGGAATAGAAAGGAAATGTAAATTGTATGTACAGGAGGAACATATATGTAAAGATAGCTATGTACAATATATCAAAAAAAGGGAAAAGAACAGTACATAAGGATATGTATATATACTTACACTTACCAACATATACATAGGGGGAGTCATTCAAATGACTAAGGAAAAATTATACACAGGTGTACATACTAATACATTCAGTATGTTACACATATCATGTTTTTGATACTAATGTCAAAGGGGGAGATTGATGACATTAATTTTTCCATTACTACACTTAGTGAAAAACATTGACAGAGATCATCGGAACAAGCATTACCGGTGGACTACAAGCATAATCGATGGACAATGAGCATACCCAATAGAAAAAAATGAGCACAAGAAAAATGCTAATTATGGAATTAACCGATGAACACTGACAAGTGTTGCATCGACAAAGTGAAAAGGACATCACCAGCGGGTCAATAACATAACATGAAGATCATCACCAACGATACAGTTTTGAGAACAAAAATGATGGAGCAGAAAAAGCATACCCAATGAACAGTTCAAGAAAGGAACACCGATGACAAAGAAAATCGACCGTTAGAAATGACAGTCAGTTAGAGAACCCGCAAAAAGTGGATCTAAGTTTTACACGTCAGATAAAGCAGTGTAATTCTTTTTTTAGAGTTTTAATTTGTTTTAAATCATTACTTGAGGGTCAAGAAAGCTTTATGTAAATGTTTTAAAGCATCCTAACAGATCTAAAACATATCTAACTAAAGATCAAGGTCAAGTTGTAAACCTTGGATCTAGAGTTAACTTGCGAAGTGTGAATCAAGAATAGAGCTAAAATCTAGTATAAATGGATGTTCAATCAATTGTGAATTATGAATTCATTGCTATTGATAGCCACGAAGAGCATCTAAGGAGCAGAAGGAAAAATTCATGCAAAGTTTAGAAACAAATCACATCAGTTATCAAGAACACACAGAGGCTACCGACGAGCAGATAGAGGTATTATTCAATCATGGAAAGATGATTACTCATACATAGGAAGATTTATTGGATATATTATCAACAATTATAGGTTGCATACATCATCAGATCAAAGACTCATGTAGTTGCATTCTATCAAGTGCATCACATCTAAAATCCTTTTGTAGAAGGTGGACTTAACCGTTCATTACAAATCTCTTAATGGAGTGCACACTTAACAGTGTTGCTAAAGCTTCAAATGAAGTAGATCTTAACAGGTCTCCACTGTAATACTCCTAACAGGGTAGGTCATTAGGAGTGACCAATTGTAAGCCTTAACCAACCCCTTCTTATCTACAGATAGTGAAGTCTTGTGGGTAACAATCCCCACCCCAGTTTTTACTTCCTAATAGGAGTTTTCTGCGATATCATATCTTGTGTCATGTGTTATCTATTTTCATGAATGTTTCTTGAATGGTTGCATATTAAAGAGCTTATGATATGATTGTATATACATAAAGAAAGATGAACAGTTAGATAAGATAATTTACAAACTGATGATTCAGGGTTAATGGGCTAACCAAGAAAATTTTTAGAGGTACTGATTCACCCCTCCCCTCTCAGTACATCATTCCAATATAATTCCAACAACACAAAATGTATTTAATTCATACCCATAGCTACATAATATACAGGCGCCAAGACATTATTTTCAATCACACATTTATGACATCACATACACATTTGAGGGCATATGGTAATGACAGTGGGAAAATGTACGAAGGTGAGGTAAGATTACTAATAAAGCTTTGTCATGTGACACGGTGTGAGAGCTTGGTACCAGATGATTTACAATCTCCCATGTGGGAATTGGATTCCAAAATGGATAGAGATCTTTAAAAGGCTCTAGGTAGATGCCAAGTTGACAATAAAAGTACATCTATTTACATCTATTTAAAGAAACAACGCTGCAATAGCCGCCAGTTCAAAAAATAGAACCCAATCTTACTATGCTCATCTCCCTCGCGCGTGTCTACAACTCAAGCTGGGATACAGATTACCAGTTTTACATGGATGATCACAGATGGATTAAGGCCCAAAATCCAAGTGCAATACTTGTCAAATCAGGTTTAATTATCATCAAGATCCACTCAATTATGTGCCTCGATGATGCCACCAGAGTATATCAATATCACACACCCTATTTAAACCCTTCACAAAACAAACTGTCATAAGAATTGGAATTTGGAGAGTATGGCAGAGATCTGTGTTAGTTGTGAATCTTGTGTTACCTTCCATTTGGAATTACTGCCAAAAAAATTTAGAATATGGTTGCTACCTAATATTAATGAAGATGTTCTTCCAATGCACATCAATGACCCTGCAATGGAAGAAATGTTCCTGGTGCATTCCACTGCCATTCGATGCGTAATCATTCAGGTAATGGGACATGGAAATTTTGCACCAAAAGCCAAGCAATTTCTGTTCCCTTCACAACTAGTTTCTATAGTTTTATTGAATGCAATGGATCTCCTTCAATCCTCACATTTGTTAGAAATATTGGCATTCAAAGTGGTTCATAAGAACTTTTGGGTTGCCAAAAAACTCAAGCATGCTATGCAAAAGTATGACCTATGGAATGGCCGAGCGTTGATTGGAGGTTTGTTTACTACATATCAATTACTGCATAACCATGGATTTTTAGTTGCGTTTAATGGAGCCAAGAGGGCAGTAGAATTACAAAATGCACAGATTATGAGAAACACATTCCAAGAGAATGGCCATGTCCTTGACTCACTATTGGAGGGGAAAATAATGGCTACAGTACTCACACTGATGGACCTGTTGGGGTTACCAAAATCCCCAGTGATGCCAAGGCATATTATCTCCCGTCGACCTCATATGTGGCAGGAAGAAAACCCAAGCAACAATTTATGGGATTCAAGGCAGAGACGGGGAATAATATCCTCGCCACAATGATAAGATACATGGGCATTGCAGAAATCTCCCATTGCACAAGATTCCCATCGACTGGAATGGGAGTTGACTGTATTACCCATGTTGGGTAGAGAAGAAAAAACCCTTGAAGCACAAGGGAGCGGATGATAAGCCACCTGCTCTGCACCAAAACCAACCGGGTGGTCTACTAGATGGGTACCACGGTCTGTGACATTGCCTGAGCATAAACAAGAGGCTGAATGTGGTTGGGAGATGGCTAAAATAGAGGATGTTGCAAATGTTTGGTCTATAGATTGGTCACACCACTCACACCAATCTGGAGATGATGTTGTGATGGAAGAATAAAACAAGTATAGGATGGTAGTACCTTGCGTGTGTTAATTTTTGCAGATGTGTATATTCGATGATATAGTTGGTAACCCGAGTGTGTTCAATTTTTTAGTATGCTATATTTGTTGCCATAATGGGTCGTGTGTTCGATTTTGTAGTATGCTATATTTGATGCCATAATGGGTCTAAATTGACCAAAAATTTGGAAGGTGCATGTTGTAAACATTGCTCGACCTAGTTAGGAGGCGATTCTGTCTTCGAATGTAATTATTCAAATATTTTGTATTGTCAACATCATTATGCTATATTGTAATTGAGCAAGTGTTCTGGGTTTTCTCGCTGGTTCTTTCCTGGATGATCTCTTGAACCAACTTATATTAATAAATATATTCAGTGGCTAGCCCACTTTTGCTTTAAAAAAAAAACAAAGCTCTGATACCATGTTAGAATTCAAAGAATTCAACCACCAAGATCCACTGTATGCAAAAAACCTCTTACAAAAGCAAAGCTTGGAGACAAAACTCAGAATGATTTGAAAGAAAAAATAGTCATTCATAGAGGGAATAATAATTACAAAGAGATCAATCCTTATAAAGGAGATCGAACACCAAAAGGTGGAGAAACCTAGGTTGCATGAATAATTAATAAAATAATTAATTATAACATGCCTAAATTTAGCTTAAGTAAACTAGAGATAAAAAGGTGACTAAATAATTAAATCAATAATGATTTAATTAATAAGTGAGAATACAAATACCTTTTTACTCTAACAATTTCTTGTGGCGTGGTTACAGGATATGATGGTCAAAAGTGTTCAGATGCTACAGTTGCAATCGCAACTAATTTGAGTGACTGGTGTGAAGGATATATGATCAGTGAGTGGAGACATAGTTGTTTACAGGTTATAATGTGCGTGTTCCTGAGAGGCAGTTGATAAATCTTTGATCGGTGGTCAGTGTTGAGATTGTGGTGGAATGGATTGAGTTAGTCATGATCTAGTGACGTGTTTTCATGATTGGAGGTGATGATCTAGAATCACATTGTTTGATGCTAGCATGTGGAGAATATTATAGAGGAAGATTTTTTTTGGTCAAAACATGTTTGATTACTTGACACAAAATTTTATGTAATTCATTGTATTGGCCGATGCGATCTTGGAAATGTATTTTGTTCATTTAATTTTGTCCTGTGGCACCAGCATTGGATTTGAGCAGGATGTTTAAAATTCTAATTTGGGGCTTGATTAAGGCGATAGACTTAAAAGTTAAATATATAATGGATGAAGCTGAAAGTTATGAGTGTTGATCATGTGTTGGACAAGTGTAGTGATAAGTGTGAGTTGAAATCAAGCCAGGGAAGTGTTAAGTGTGTTGAGAAGAGACCGTGTGCTTCAGTGGATCTGATCAAGCACAGGTAGTGTTATTCTATAGATCATTCTTTATGTTGTTCCCTAACAGTCACAACAAGTTAAATCCCCTAATAGGGTAGATCTTTTTTGTAAATCCTCTAACAAGGTGACACTTTGAAAAGTGTTTAAATTTCTCTAATAAAGGCTACTCTTAACAGGATAAAGGTCCTAATAGGTCTAAGGCAAATGTCGTAACTGGGTAGCACCTAAGAGTGTTGTTGTAAACTCCTAACATGGTTAAGCTCCCCACAGGGCATACTTTAGAAGAGTACATCATTTAGTGGATACTAATTCCCACCGTGGTTTTCTCCCTATTTGGGTTTCCACGAGATAAATCTGTGTCAACTTTGTGGATGGACTTGCATGTTTACGATTTTTATTTGTTGTGATTAAGGTTAATCTTATGAATGTTGGTTTAAGTTTAAGACATTAAAAAGTTGGATTATTTGGTACATTACTGATTCACCCCCTCTCAATAATCTAATCTTAGGACTAACAATTGGTATCAGAGCATAGGTTCTCTATTGTGGTAAAGCTTAACAACTTGAGGTAAAGATTCAAAGATGATGAGAAAGGAAGGTCCTAAATTCACAATAGAGAACTACTTAGTTTGGTGTGATTGGATGAAGCTCTATCTTAAAGGTATGGGTGATCAGTATTGGGATCATGTGGTGAATAAGTAAATTGTCTCTTCAGGAACCCTGACTACAGATAAATTGAAGGTAAGGCAAGAACATAATGCTACTATGGAAGTTATTGCTAGTACTCTTTCAGATGCAAAGTTTATTGATATCAAATACTTGGATAATGCTAATGAGACATGGGAGTAGTTGAAGACCATCTATGGTGGAGATCCACATGTGTAGAAGGAAAAGGCTGACAACTTGAGAGGAAAGTATGATGATACAAGGATGCAAGAAAATGAGAACATTGAACAATACAATCAGATAATCAAAGAAGTTGTTGCTTCTATCCGAGGTGATGGTGGTAATCTTCCCGAGGAGGATGTGGTAAGAAAAATGTTGAGAACTTTATTGCCTCAGTATGCTATTGTAATACCCCAAAATTGGCATCTTGCAACCCTAACCAATTTTGTTTCATTTATCAACTTTCTAAATCATCAAACTCCTATGGTACTAGGCAATCTTGATTTTTGACTGACTCTACTTGACTTAAGTGTCAAATGAAGAAAACTCTAAATCTACATTAATCACATACTATATTTAATTTCTAAATATCAATTACAATTGGCTAAATAAACCCTATGATTGGATTAATTTAATTACAAAGTCCTAGCACTTTAATTAAATTAAATTCACCCTTTTAGTCAAAATACATAAAAAGGAATTAAATAACATTTGATTATTAAATAAATATCCTCATTTTAATAATTGAATTTAATTATTCAAATAATTGAGAAAGTGCATTTATGAGGTCATATTTCATTTATTTAATCAAATAATCCTTCCAAAGTCCTCACTTTAGTTCAGAAATGGAAAATTTGAGTTAACTGTAATTCAAAAGTGCAACAAATCAGTTAATTGTTTCATTCACTCCAAAAGGCCAATAGTTGACTGTCTCTCTCAAGGAAACTTACCATTTTGAACTGGACTCTCATTCTATAAAATAATCCTCTTCTTTCTCATTCAAAAAGAGAAGAACGCATATTTTTGGAGTATCGAATCGTTGCTGGATTGATAACTCAAATTTGTGTGCATTCAAGCTTTCATTATTCTCATTATTATTGCAATAGATTAATATCATTCAATAGATTAATCATGCATAGCTTAACTTCTTTCAAGTATTCTTAGTTTAATATCATCTTTCATTTCTAGATTAATCTTGCATAACTCATTTCTAGATTAAATATTGCATTTGCATTCCATTTTAAATCCTCCGTTCTTAGATTGGTCTCGGTTGTTGGACTCTCAAATTCTGAAAGCTACTCAAAACCCATTCTAGATAGGAGGCAACAGGTCGGCTCATCCAAGCATGCAGGATGGATAACTCCATATTCATTCATGTATGTGACTGATGAATAAGGACTATGTTGAAGTGTATGGCTAGATAAAGAGGCCCACATTTAGGATATACATTTCTGGTGCCCGCCGTGGGGTAGAAAATTCAATTTCTGGCCTCATATTTCACTTTTGCTGTCGATTCTTTTTTCATCCGTACGTCTCTCCAGCAAATTCTCGTGTGAATTTTTGCATGCATTCGCATGAAGTTTTGCTTGTCCATGCAATTCTTCGCACGGTTCTTGGCATTTCTTCGCGCGGTCTATTCTAGTTCTTCGGACAAAATTTTCTTGTCCATGCAATTCTTCTCACAGTTCTTGGCATTTCTTCACGCGGTCTATTCTAGTTCTTTGCATGAACTTTGTCACCAGAGACTTTTAATTTGCTATTTTTATATCTCTATTTTCTGACTACTGATATTTGTTGTTTGCTATGGTTTCCTGGTTTTATTTCTTATACAACTTAACAAGTGGTCTGTAGGACAAGATGTCGAAGAATCCTTCAAACACAGCTATGCAAACTTACTGACTACTTGATTGTAGGACACATGTTAGAGCATGTTTGTCAAAGAATTTTAAACCCACATAAACATTGTGTCTGCTTTCAATGCTTTATCTACATAGTCTAATTAGGGCCTTGTTAAAATCTCTTAAGGGTCTTGATAGAAGAATAGGGTATTAGGCTCTTCATTACATGGAAGTGATTCCCATGAATGAATCTGAGACCTAGACATTGCTAAGGGATTGATACCTAGGGGAGTGAGGAAAGGTAACAAATCGATTGGCATATCTATTAGTGAGGGGAGTATGCTCTTCTCTCTTTGAGAGAATCAGAAACCTAGAAGCTCTTGGGTTTGTTGAAAGAGGAGTTAGCTCAGTGATGAACATGTCTGGTGTGTTTGAGTGAGGTGTAGAGGTAGAGGAGTATGCTCTTTTCCCTTTTGGGAAAATTAGAAACTTAGACCTTGAAACCAAACCAAGTTTGAGTCACCTTTAGCGGGCCTGCCGGAAGTTGAACCTCTGGGAATGACCCAAGTGGGTACACACCTTTTGCTGGTGATTCCACCCCAATATAATAAAGTTTCTTTATAGATAGAAAGACTCCAAACCCATGTTAATTTCTTCCTCTTGATTCTTTATGTCGAACATCTTGATGAAGCCTTGTCTATTGTACTGAGCAGCGCCGCTCCCAGCCCTACTTCAAGGGGGTGTACACTTGCAAGTGTTAGTGTGGATATATGTCTCAACCTCTCTTGGGAGGCCACCAGAGGTTAATGTAAATGGAAGACTATTAGAAAATTTTGTAACTAGTTGCTTACCCGATTCACCTCTGAAATGGGGCATAATCTTTGCACAGGGAGGGGGAAAATTCTCTCCCATAGATTCTCACCATAGGCATGCACCTAGATGTTTAAAGGTGGTATATGACACTAGAACCTAATTCAAGTGTGTTCTTTGAACATATATTATTGAGTCCTTGGAAATACTAAAAACATGGTCACTCTCTCGAGGGTGACACAACTGTGTAGGTGCACGCATGCACATAAGTTGTGAGGCAAAGATTTTTTCTTCTCAACCATTTTATTTTAGGGATAAATGAGTGTCTTTTTCGAGTCTCCAAATGTCCAAACTTGTCAAGAATCCCCTATTCTTTTGAGTTTCCTTGTCCTCGGCTGAATTGTTTTTGACTACTACCTGTATCACAACTTTTTGAAAGGCCAAACTTTATGCTTGTCGACAACTAGTTTAAAAACATTCAAATGAAGACTTGTCAATCTAAAACTATCCAAACTAGTCTGCAAAATAAGTGCTCTATCATAGAATAGTCCAATCTGTGTCGTCTAATCAGGTTTTGTCTTGAAAAATTGTCCAAATTGTTAGTTCCTACCAAAGTTCATCTAGTTTTTTGCAAATCTTCACACGACCTTTCGCAATCTTCGCATCACTTAGTGCATATCTTTGCACGAGACTCTATGAATCTTTGCGTGATGTTTTGATAGTTTGTTGTCATTTGATTTACCATTCTATCATACCAGTTCTACATTTCTTTGTGCCAGGCTACAAAGTCTCACACAAGCTAGTCAAAATCTTCACGCGAGAAAGTACTTCTTCACATAAAACTGTCAGAACTTTGCCTTACTAGTGAGCTATCTGTTGTCTGTCCTTTGTCACTCTCCTCACTATGGTCTTTGTTTTAGGCCTTCCTACATGTTTTCCTATTTCTACACAGTTTGCAAATAGATGTCTTGGGTTGAGAACTATGGGATTCTCACTTGAACTTGTCTTGTCTCTTATCTACCTACTTGTTCTTCTATGTTGTGATACCTTGCGACGCGATAGTCATCTCTCAGCTATTCTAGCCTTATCTCTGACGAATCATGCTAGGTATACTTCACATATTGTCACTCTTGTGCACTTATCTTGAAACATAGTTCCAAGCGTAGTCCTAGTTCACCCTCATTACATAATATGTATATGATTGTTGTGACTCAAATTAGCAATGCATTCCCCTTATGTATCACTAGATGAGGTAGAGGTAGACTTTGAAACTGAGGAAGAGGTCATTCCAAATTTGTCACGTAGTCCAAGTATAGTGGGGGATCCTCACATTCCTCTTCATCATCTACATCTAGACAAGGATCATCTCAGTCTCTCTCTCCTATCATTTGACCTTACATTAAACCATCATTCCTAGTAAACTTCAGTCGAGTCTGAAGCCCATTATTTCAAGAGCATCAAAACTTTGAAGAGTTTTTACCTGAATTTGACTCTATCGACACAACAAGGTTCCCATAGGCACAACACCTCAACATACTCAACCTCCTCGTAGTGAGTCTTTTCATACTGCACCCTTGCATACTAGCAAGACAGAAGACCAAAATCAAAAGGGTGAACACAATAAAGATAATGATCAATCTAAAACCACCAAGGGTAAATATCATTATCAAGAACCCCCTAGTGATGAGGAGGAGGTGATAACTCAAGAAGATATAGTGGATGCTTGCAAAAATAAAAACTTCTATAAAATGATGGAGATCCTCCTTAAGGAAGAGAAGGAGAAATATCTCCTCAAGCTAGCTAATCAAGGGGCCAAGCTACCCTCAAACTACAACATAAAGAATCTCGTCACAAAGGAGGAAGAAACTGAAAACTGTCAGTTACAGAAACAATTTCAAAGCATGCAAGAACAACTCCTTCAACTCATGAAGGATAAGGAAAAACTGTCCACATAGTTCACGCTGGATAGTATTTGTCCATTCCCATTTGACAAAAGTCTTTGCATGCCTCCTTTTCCTAAAGGAGTTGAAATTCCCAAGTATGAAAAAATACTTGGGTAACTCTGATCCTCAAGATCATCTAAGAGAGTTTGGTGCTCTATCTATGGAGTTTATACATGACCAAAATTACCTCATGCATCTCTTCCCACGTATTTTGGGAGGGTCTTCCATGGAGTGGTTCTCTAGGTTACCTACTAGTATCAAAACTTTTGATGAGATTTCCAACCTATTTCTACAACACTACTCACATAACATCAAACATCTGGTTAACATCTGTGATCTTTGCAGCTTAAAACAATAACATGGGGAACCTTTCTTGTTATTTCTCTAGAGGTGGAGATAGCTTTATACGAAATATTCTTGTAAAATATCTGAGTCTGAAAAGCTTGACATCTTTTTGGACAATCTTCTTCCCGAGTTTGGGTACCAAGTACAGCTACAGGGTCCTTTGACCTTCTATGATATAATCAAACAAGCTGTGTGAATTGAAACATTCATGGTCAAGAAAGGAGAGCTGACCTTACACAAGGATAAAAAACAAGGGTCCTCCTTCTTGAGCAAAGATAAACCTGAATTTTCCAACAAGAATCAGGATGTTGTGAATGATGGAGTTGTTGAAAATGTAACTCCTAAGTCTCCAAAGTCTATGATTAATCTTACTACCAATATGCAGGCGGCCAAAGCCATTGAACAGGCTGCGAAAGAAACTAAACCACCTTCAAACTATTCTAGATCTAAACCTTGGGCTCCTCGACCCAAGCGTGAGTTCACTCCTCTATGAGAACCCCTTGACATGGTTTACAAGACTCTCTTGCAAAACCAAATACTCACTCCTCTAGATAATTCACGTCCTTTCGATCCACAACCATGAACTTCTTGTTGGAATGAATTTGCGTACTCCAATTACCACCAAAACAAGGGTCACAAAACAACTACCTACATTAAACTGTGGCATAAAATCTAGGACCTTATCAATAGTAAGGATGTTTCTGTGGGGAGTCACAACAAGAACTTGGATCACCAGGCATTCAAAGACCCCTTTCCTCCTCGTGAGAAAGGTGAATCCTCTAAAGACAAAAATTCTCATGCTAAGGTCAACTATACGTACACTACTAATGATAATATCATTAATATGGTTGAACCCATCGATGTCGAATACTATGACATTATTACCATCAAGGGAAGAGAAGACACTCCTAAACAAAAAACTCCCTTCATCCTGCGAGGGTGTGCATCCCATTCCTCTGAACAAGAATAATATCAGGTTTGTGCAAATGTCGTTACTCAGTCTCGTGCAAAGATCATTCTCAAAGGCCCTAAGCCTTCTACATCTGCACCACAACAACCTATAGATAAAGCTTCTATGGGCACTGCCAACAATAATTTGAAATTGGTCCCCTCACCTAATGCTACTAATTACAACATACTAGACCAATTGCAAAGAACCAACGCTCAGATTACTATCTTTGAGCTACTGAAAATCTTGTCTACTCACAGGGAGATTCTTGACAAAGCCCTCATCGAGGAAAATGTTCTGAAAGAATTAGATTTAGACCAATTTTAATCCATGGTAGGTCACTTGACCTCATCTCATTACTTTTCTTTCTTTAAGGAAGATGATCATTCCTTGAGTCATCCGCACAATAACCCCCTGCACATTGAGGTCATGATTGGCCCAAAGTGCATTTGTCATGTCCTTATAGGTAACGATGCTAGCCTTAACATCTGCTCTGCTAGCTTTCTTGCTTAGTTAGTGTTGTGGGTCCACAACACACACCCCATTTTTTGGTCCTTTGACCATGGGGACCCCCCCACCTTTTTTTTTGTCTTTTTTTTTAGGTCTTGTATTGAGTCCTTGCCGAGTCAGTCTCAGTAGAAAGGGTGTCGGCATGTTAAAACAAAAGAAGACACCTTTTCTGGCCTTTTAGCCCTTTTGGCCTTTCAAGGGACCATAGTACTCTAAAATGTCGTGATGGCTGAGAGGCCAAAAAGTCGGCCCTTTCAGTGTTTCAGCCTTTGAAACACTAAAAGGCCGAAGGTGTCTACCCCCAAAATTTTAGTGTTTCAGACCCTGAAACACCAAAAATGCTGACATAAGCCGCACGGGTTATAAATTTCCCACAAGGCCCTAACCTGAATCACTTCACCTTTTTCTTCGACTCCAGCTTCTCGAGAGCTCGCGAATTTGCAATTTTTCTCCCTCGATCCTTGAGATTGATCACCCCACACCTCCAAGCTCCATTGTGTCATCCTCCCCCACTCCTAGCTCCTTCGAGGTAGGTTTCCTTCTTTGTTGTCTCGTGGTTTTTACCCTCTTCGTGGCTTAGGTTTTAGGGTTTTCATTCCTGGTGCTTGTCTGACCTAGGGCATGTAGATTTCCCTTTCCCCTGGTCTCTTAGGGCCTTTGGTACCTTCAATGTTTAGTAGGAAGTCCATCCGTATTAGGTCAGGTTTACTCTTTCTATTTTTCTGTGTTAAGGTTTTATTCGGTCGTGACCTTTGTCGCAGGTTTTCGGTCTCTGAAAGGATGAAAACTGGGTTTGGTTGTAGTCTGCATCATTTTGGAGATTCAACCTTTTTGGTGTTTCAGACCTCTTAAAGGTCCAAAATTTTGACAATTCTGAATCCCTAAAAGCCCTGTCTCATTCATCACAATTTTAGAGATTCAACCTTTTTGGCATTTTGGACCTTTGAAAGGTCTGAAATTCTGACAAGTCTGAATCCCAAAAAACCCGGTCTTTGAGCATCGCGATTTGGGATTTTTGGCATTCGAAAAAACCTTCAGATGCCAAAAAAATCTGATGAAGCTTGCTTGTCAATAGTGGTTATTTTCAGACTTTCGGCCTTTTTTTCCTTTGAACCTGTTTTCGGCACCCAAAACCCCAAAAGGGCCAAAAGTGCAAAAATCTGCATTCCTAGCTTCTTAGAGAATTTTTTCCTCTGTTTTCTTAGATTAGTCAGCTTTCTTTCAGTTTTATCTTCAAAAAAGATACTGATACTTGCATGTTTTATTATAGGAATGCCTAAGAAAAAGAATGCGTCGCCCATGAAGTGCCTATACAATGGGAACACTCCCCCTTCCAATTGGCAATAAGTACATTGAAATCATTGATACTGATATCAAGAATGTAGACTGGGATGACTTCTTGACAAGGTGTGGCCAACCAGTCAGGAGATCAGAGGATTGTACCTCCCTGGTATTAGCGAGACTAGTCAGCGCAGTAGCCCACCTAGTGGCCATGTCCTCACCTAAATTGATCATGACCCTCACGAACCATTATGACTCTAACAAAAGGGTGGTTCATAATACAGAAGGCCAAGTAGCATTGGATATTAGGCTAGATGTCATAGAGGATGTCTTCCACCTCCATAAAGGTGTAGACAAGTTCTATGACTTTTTCATAGAGAAGGGAAACTCGTGGTTCAAAAACAAAGGGGAAGAGGCCTATGAAATACTCAATAACCACTACCTCGAGTAACCTCTCCCCAAAAATAAGCTGGGCAAGATAGACTTAAGGAGAGGATACATGAAAGATGATATCAAGACAACCATAACAATGCTAAGTCGAGTATATGGGTTACCACAATCATTCCAACTGGAGAATTGGATGATTCTCCTGATAGAAAGACTTAGAGGCCATAGGGCTAGGCTTGACTGGGGGACCTTCATTAGTGACAAGTTGGATGAATAGCTGGTGGCAGTGAAACACAACCCCAATTTTTACATGAGTACCTATGTGGTATACCTATTGGTAGCACGGGCAGATTACCTAGGACTCATCAAGAGGGGAAACCAAAATGATCCCAATGCATGGCCTCAAATTGTGTACCCCCAACTAGTTAAAAGGGCAAAAATGTCAGAAGACAACCCAGACTATAGGATAGTCAATGATGCCTTCATTTTTGCAATCATCCAATCCATTGAGGGTGATTTTGCAAAAAGGATGTCAGAAGAGGCAGCCGCCAAGGTGAGGGCCATAGGGGCTTATTACATACAATTTAGAACATTCACTTACATTCGAATAGTAGGATCAACTTTGAAACCAAAGAAGTTGCCCAGATATCCATTCAACTGGATAATCATTTTGGAGATGACTCGGCAAATTGCAGATGCATATGAACACATAAAACAAAAGAAGAAGCACTGTTGGGATTTTCCCATCTCACTGGGACCATATACCCTATAGGATATGAAGGTCTATAAATCTTTGGCCTTTGAATGGGATGATTGTCCTCTACAACTTTACAAGACAGTGTGGCCTTGTTTTGACCCTATAGGCACTTACAACCACATTATTGGCAAGTTCTACCTTCATGAACCACACTTAGAGGATCACTAGATGAACTGTGTAGATGACCATGAGGTCAAGATCTAGGATTATTGTAGAATGAATCTCACCCTAGCGCAGGAAGTCATAAAGACTCGTATTCCCCCAAAAGTTTGGAAGCATGATTCAGATGAGGTCTTGGAGGAAATTTATACAGATGAAAAGATATATGAGAGGCCTATCATGAACGCAGAGGTTGATAAGGATGAAAATGATGACATTTATTTTTGGGCAAGGCATGTGATGAGAAAAATAAGGTAATGGATTAAGAGGCCCTACAAGATGATCCCAATACTTGTGAAACCATTGATGGATCCACCCAAGCAAGCAAATAAAAAATGTAGAGAGAAAAGTATAGTGCCGCAATACAAGAAGGCACCACCATAAAGGCCAAGCATGGTATATGACCATGAACATGCGGTAGAGTATGGGTCAAACCAAAGGCCCAAGGATCCTAAGACAAGAATGACCAGGCAAATAGATCCTCCCATAGGGCCAACACAGGTTTCACTGGATGAAGGACCCTCCACTTCTGGACAATCTCCTCTTGCCACTGAAAAGAGGAAGATGTCCCTCTAGTTATAAGGATGAGGTATCAGAAAAGGAGAGAAAAGGAGACTAGTAGGAAAAACTAGGAGGATCCCAAAGAGCCAGATAATCCTTTGGATGCTCTGGGATTGGATGAGTTCCAAATGTCAGACTTTGAGGGTCTGGGAGTTTTCTCAAACCCAGGCCAGAACACCCCAGGTTATGCAACTAGGTACGAAGCAGCTGGTCCTTCTCTTTTTCAACCATAGGTAATCCTAACTCCACCTCCCACTCAATTTACTAATCCAAATCCACATATACCTATTGTGGGAGAGAGCTCTAAAACAAATCAAGGGCTGAAAAATCAAGATTCTCCAATCACCCAAGAAGTGACTACTAATGAGCCCACAACATAAACCATTATTGTTATGATGCCCCTTCAATTTGCTACTCCACCAACTACTCTTCCACCTCCTATTCCTACTCCACCACCATTTCTCCAAAGTCCACCAACAACTCTGCCACTTCTAATTCTAAATCTCCCAACACCCACTCCACCATCATCAAGCCCTTTTCCTTGCCACATCCAAACCCCTAGAGGATCAATAGCTGGAGAGGCTGCATCACCCTTCAAAACCACATTGAAGGTCATGACTAGTCTCAATACCAAAGTGTTGATTAGCTCCTCAGGAGATGAAGACAAGGGCCAGGAAAAACCAGATGAGGCAATGGGAGAAGAAGACAAGGAAGAAGAGGAAAGGGAAAAGGAAGAAGAACACCAAGGATAAATAAATGAGGGGGAACAAAGACAGGAACAAGAAGAAGGGCTAGATAAAGAGGTGAATCGAGAGTCCCAAAATTTGGATTCAGTTCTTCAGGTTACCCCATATGAGCCAGTCATCGCATATAGTAACCCTACATGGTTTACTAAAGAAATCCAGTAAAGGAGAAGAACTTATTCAGATGAGGATGAAGGGGAAAAAATGGATATAGCATCCTTAGGATAGGATTTTCATCAGACAAAGATCGTATTACCAGCGCGGACAATGTCCTATGTCACCCAAGACACTAGGGGGTGATAGAAGGCATAGGTTTCAGTCCCATCAGCTAGCACCTCTCAAATGCAAGCAACTCTGGAAGATTATACATTTGAGGAGGTAGATTTGGGGGAATCCACCAGGGAAGGGAGAAATACACTAGAAGCCTTAGGGCTTAAACATGCCCTGGGTTTCATGAGTAAGGATGAGGAGACCATAAAAACCTTGATGGAAAAGAATGAAGCCTTGAACTAGAAATTCATTCACAAAATGGCTGGTCCTATTGAACCCAACTTCCCAGAGGCCTCATTACAGGAAATTTTAGATAAGAGAAACACCCTAGACTTTCTGGTAGGTTTAACCCCATCCTTCATCAAAGCAATTGCAGATTGGAAGGAAAATTTTGAGTAGTACGAGGAAGGTTCAATCAAGCAAATATTCAAGCCTTATAGGGTTATTCTAATAGAGGCTATAAATTTGATTGATTTGATGATAGATGAGGGTGGCCTAGAGTCTGAGACAAGAAAATGGCAAGCCACCCTCAAAGATTTACAGATCATTAAGAAACAATGCTTCCAAATTTTGGTAAAGATATATGAAGGTGAGGAGATAGACAATTTTGATACTTGGATCAAGCACATGACCAAGATAATTAGCGGTTATGAAAAATGTCAAGCCTCCATATTAGAGAAACAGAAAGAAGTCTTAGAATGGGTGGAAGAAATAGATGCTTTCTTCATAGGGATCAGCCTTCATTTGTACTGGGATGAAGCGAAGCACATCTTATGGCTATCTAAAGAAGTGGTCCAACAATTCAGGGACATTATGGCAAGCGTAGAAACTAAGGAAGCATTGCAACAATTATTTCATTCAAAAGAAGAGATGACACAGATGACAAGCCATGTAGAGGAGATCTAGTTCTTTGCTTCTGAGCTAAATACCTTCAAAGAAAAGCAAGAACGAAAGGTCAACAAGGTAAAAAGGAAGAAGATAAACTACGAGGAAGTTTAGGAGGTCATCCAGAGGCTCCAGGCTGCACACCCAGAAGTCTTCCCAGACTGACCCCTTGGACCACAAAGTAGTTTTGAAGAAGCAATCTCCAACACTTAACAAAATTTCCTAAGGCAGGTTTTAGTCTTTCGGCCTTTCGACCCTATAGGACATGCAAAATTCCAGTCTTTTATCCTTTCGGCCTCACAAGCAGAATAGTTTTTTGGCCTTTTGGCCTTCCAAGTTCTTTGGCCTTTTGATCTTCCAAAATATTTGGCCTTTCGGCCCTCCAAGTTTTTTGACCTTTTCGGCCTCTGACAAGTATGAAATTGAGACCAGAATTTTGGTTGTTTAACACTTATGAAATTTTGGGGCATTAAAATTTTCAGAGTTGAGGTCGGGGTCCAAAAAATCTGGGTGTTTTTAGTGAGATCACATTTTTCCGCACCAGTTGAACTCTAGATTAGATTGATGGTTAGATTGAGTTTGTTTCGAAGGGACTAAGGGTCTCTTCCCAGTCTCCACCACTAGAAGAGCCTCTAGATGAAGAATCCAAGGAAAACTCCAAGAAATGAGAAGAAGACTCCAAGTTTTAAGAATAAACCCTTCATCTTTTCTCTTTTCTTCTTGGTGAGTTTGACCCTCCTTGCATGGGAAAACTGATTGTAAATGGATTCAAGAATCCATGCAAGTTATCTAGTATCAGTTAAGAGTAGTTTCCCGTTTAGCAACTTTTTAGTTTAATTTATTTTTTCTCTCTGATGCCCTAAATTCAAAATTCAGAGTTATGGATCAAACTCTATATATTGTAATCACAAATAAATGTAAAGGGTCAGATTCCTAATGCAATAAAGATATACATTTGGTTCTCCATTCGTGGTGTGTGAATTTTTGTTGTCTATGGGAAATTATTGGATGTATGCTTGCATTATCCATTATTTTCAGAGAGCCTCTTGTTTATTGTGCTTCAAATTTGCATTTCTTTAGTTGGAGTTTGCTATTGTTTACTTTACCTTGCTGTGACGAATGCATGGAAGAGATCATCTTTGGGCTTAACAATAAATCTGTCTCGTGGGTGTGCACATCTTGGTGGCTTCATGATTTGATTGATTTTGAATATCTTGCACAAGTGAATACATCTTCTCTCCAAATGCTTGCATCCATGGGGTAGTGAATTGTGACTTGGTCTGATTTATGCTTCGTTGGTTTACTCAAAATCCCTCCCATCATTCAATTCGCAAGGAAGAGTTTTTAGTGGTTTATGTTCGTAGGATTTCATTTTCAGTAATTCATTTTACTTCTTGTTACTCTATTCTCTCTTTAAATTCTAAAAATATAACATCTTTGAAAATACAAAATTCCATTTTATTTACAACACCCATATATGTTAAAACGGAAAATACCAAAAAAGAACTAAATTGTTTTGCAGTTTGATGTCTTGAATGAACCAACAAAGGCCTCCACGTGAACAATCACATTTATCTTCAACTGAGTAACCAAGTAGGTTGTGACCCGACCCCAGAGAACCTTGGGAATAACCCCGTTATTCTTTCAAGAGAGGAAATTGAATCTCGAGATCCTAGCAAGTTGGCTTGTGTCAAAACAACACTCAAGAGAAGTGGCGCTAGAAGGAGGGCCTCAAGACTCAAAAGGTGGATAAACATTGGATCTTTCTCTCCAAAGAAATTTGAGTGAGTGCTTAGATCATTTCCAAAGAGAGGCAAGTTCGTTGAACTCACCCACCATCGTAGAGCTTGCAGCGACAAAGGAAAGACCAAAGAAAAATCCTCTTACCACCCTACCTGAGTCTCAGAATTCTCTTGGACAACAATCACACATCGCTACCCTAACTGTCATTGTAGCCATAGTCCAAAATAAGAACATGCAAAATTAGAATTTGCAGAAACCTCCTCCAATGGCCTTTTTTGCCAATGCAACCAGATCACCTCTAAATTTTTTTGGGAAGCTCCATGAGTTACCAAAAAATCCAGAGAATTTTTGCACCCGATTCATATATGGTGAATCAAGGACAGTAGAAGAACACATCTGTGCCTTCCAAGAAATTTGTAACCGTAAAGAGATTTCCTACCAAGATGTTGTCTGTCATCTATTCCTATACACCTTGGGAGAGTTTGCATACAATTGGTATCTGAACTTACCACGAGGGTCTATCTTTGCATGGAAATTTTTTTAAACCAAATTCCTCAATCAATTCAAGTTGCATGTGGATCCCGCCACAACACATCACCAGTTCATCAAAATGAGGAATGATCCTAAGGAACCCATAGCTATGTTCAATCATCATTTTCACAAAATGCATCAAAAGTTGGAAACTCCTTACACCATACCGGATGAGGCTGTCACACAAGTTTACTTGAAGGCTTTGGATCCTTTCACCTCAATATTTCTAAGGAGGCTTCCTCCAGTGGGTAGGGACACAATGGAAAAGGTGTACAATGAATCCATCACATTCACCCAGCAGATGGACCCACAAGAAGGGAGTTATGTGGCAGTGCCTAACATGAATAACCTTGCTGTCCCACATCTATTTGTAGAAAGCAATCAAGCTCTGGCCACTCACACACCTATGTTGAATCCCATTCTAGCACAACCATTTGCAGCCGTACCCCCATCTATTACTTATCTAGGTTATGAGGCTCACAAAGTAGCATTTTTGGAACAGAGAGTTATACCCCAAGCAGAGCTTGATACCCTCATGGCCTCCGAGCTGGACACCGTGAAGAATACCTTATCAAAACTCACCAATGAGCTCACCTAGATGAAGTTAAATCCATCCCAAAATCAAGGTGGATATCAATGGATGTCTGCTGGTCTGAATACATACCCCCAAAATCCAAATCGAGGCTTCAATACATACAACAAAAATAATACACAAGAGAAGTAGTTCATGCAACAAAGGCCAAGCCGACCATGGAACACTAGACCCAATAACTACAACATCCCAGCAGACAATGCCAATTCTTATGAGGCTTCAGAGGCTAATTTTGTCAGGGATCCAAGTCCACACCAAGGCAATGATGGCTATGGGAACAACTCCTGTGATCGTTACATCCAAAATCTAGAGCAGCCCCGGGTGTAATTTAATGTCATGGTGTTCGATTCCTATGAGTCTAGGAAGGAGGAAGGCTCAGATGCTTTTACAAGGGAAGATGAGTTCATGTTTCCCTTCTAGAGAGAGAATGAGCGTAAATATTCTGAAGTACATGCCTTCCAAAATGATCAACAAAAATCATACAACCTTTGGAGCAGAAAAGAACCCCTCACCAATGGTATTCCCCCAAGAAAACAACCAACCCCACCAGATCCTTGGGCTGGTAACAATCCCATGCCTCCTAAAGGCCCAAATGGTCCCACATCCCTATAGCGAGTACATATACTAGCTACAGAGGTGCAGCCTGGTCAAGTGATAAATACAGTGCAGTCGATGAACTAAAGAAAACTAAAGGGAACATATCTATGTTTGAATTTTTGCAAGACTGCCCATCTTAGAAGGAGGCCCTTCTAAGATCTTTGGACCACTCAAAACTGGGCTCGCCAACCAACAATACAAGGAAACCTACATCCAATATCAACACATCTAAGGCTTTCCCTACCATGTTCAAGGATAAGATGGAGGTCCCACCATTCTTACTCAGTTTAGAGATGTTTGGAAATAACCTACACAATTGCCTGATTGATTCAGGAGCTTCGTGCAATGTCATGCCCCTGTCAATTTTCCAGATGTTAGGGATGGTGCCCCAAGTAATGAATCAGGTGGTCATGCAATTGGATAAGACGGAGGTTAAGGTGACTGGTGTGCTCAAAGATGTACACATTCAATTGGTTGCAAATCCCAGAATACAAGAACGCATTGATGTGCATATAGTAGACATACCTGAAACTTATGGGATGTTGTTGAGTCAAGAATGGACCAAGTGCTTGAGAGGGTGGCTTTCCATATATTTTACTCAGTTGTGGCTACCATGGAGAGGTTTGAATAACTAGATCAAAATAGATGCCGAGCCTAAATTGAGAAAGATGGTCACTGAGTACAATGCCCCAAATGAAGTCATGTTCACCCAGACAGACTTGGTCACTTATCAGATGGATGACATCCTTATGTTCCAAATCCAAGAAGGCCTAGAATTAGACTAGAGGCCCATCCTAGGTCTCTTAGAATCAAATATTGATAATGACATCTTCCAACATTTCATCAATAACACGACAACTAGCTTACAACACTTGGGTCAGGACGCAGACCCTAACATTTTGTTACTATCGGGGTACTATCGATTACACTAGGCTAGCCATTTTGAGTTCACATGCCCCAAGTCCCAGGAAGAATTATCATGGGTATTGAACCAAATTGTATTATCCAGTAATTTATCAGAAACCCCAAAAATAAAATAGGACATCCTCGAGATCGAGGACCGGAATAAAACCTCGCCAGGAATAGACAACCCAGTCCCTACAAACACTTCACATCAGAACCAGGACATTGCATTAGATTCTGATGACAGAAGTCTTGCTTTGAACACACTTAGTGACTGGAGTACCTCATATGATGGAGAATATCCCCCTTACAAAGGAATGCTAGAAGACGAAGGTGGTAAAAGTACTAAAACCCCCAAACCCAGACATACCCAAAATACTGGAGAATTAACCTCTTTTGATAGTGATGGAGAAAAGGGGCAGAAACCTAAAACCAAGGGCTCTCCCAAGAGAAAATCAGCCAAGTCTAACCCTACTAAGCAACCCTAGATTTGGAAATTGCACTTCGATGGTTCCAAATGTAAACAGGGAGCATGTGCGGGGATTGAATTGATAAACCCAAGAGGTAAGTCTTTCTATGCCTCCTATAGGTTGCAATTTCTATGCACTAATAATGTCATAGAATATGAAGTGCTAGTCCGCGGACTTCTCCTAGCCCACGAAAAAGGGATAAAAATCCTGACAGTAGGAGAATCACAATTGGTCATCAAGCAGATCCATAGTTAGTATACTTGCAATGATAAGAGGCTCTCAACCTATCAAAATAGAGCATGGGACCTGATCAGCAACTTTGACACTTTCGACATCAAAACCATCCCAAGAAGAAAAAATGTTGTTGTCAATGCCCTAGCCATAGCGGCCAGTTCATTACATCCAATGGAGAAATCCAAGATAAATAAATTTTCAGTTGAACTTGTCACAGCCCCAACCATTCCAGACAACGTCACAAATTTTCAAGTCTTCCAAGATGATAAGCACATCTTGGATTTTATCATGTGTGTTGGCGTGTTCAAAAAATAGATCATAGATGAGGAAAAGGAAGGTGAAGAAGTGGGTGAGCCCTAATATCCTGATGATCAAGGTGTCATAAATCTAAGGACCAATGCCATACCCAAAGGAATGGTAGAACTACAGAGGATTTTTTACAGTGACAAGACTACAGTAAGGAGATGCCCAGACGTAACACCTGATGGTAAAGAATGTGATACATACAACCTTGGCACGAAAGAGGAACCTAGAGAGGTCCACATCGGAAAGGTGGGAACCCAAGAAGAAAAGGAGAAAATGGTCCAGCTCCTCACTGAGTATCGAGATGTCATAGCATGGAGCTATGAAGAATTGAAGACATATGACACTTGAGTCATAGTGCACAACATCCCTCTAAAATTGGGCTCTAAGCCTTTTAGGAAATGACAAAGGCCCATAAACCCTAATATGGAACCCTTGATCCAAAAGGAAGTTTAGAAGTTACTCGATACCAGAATGATCTTTCCAATTTGGCATTCCACTTGCGTTGCAAACCTGGTACCCGTTAGAAAGAAAACTAGAGAGATCAGATTATGCGTGGATTTCTAGAACCTTAACAAATCCTCTCAAAAGGATAATTACCCACTCCCATCTCTCAATGAAGTGCTACAAAAGGTCAATGGGTCTTAAATGATGTCATTTTTGGATGGTTACTTGGGTTACAACCAGGTGATGGTGCAGGAAGAGGATAGGCTGAAAATGGCATTCATAACTAAATGGGGGACCTTTGCCTACTAACGGATGCCTTTCGAACTAATCAACACTGAGGCCACATTTCAGAGGGCAATGGACATAGATTTCAAAGGACTAGTTGGGAAGTGCATTATCATCTACATGGATGATCTCAGATTCTTCTCAAAACAAAGAACCGACCACTTAAATGATCTCAGAAAATGCCTTCAAAGATGCAGGGAATTTGGGATTTCCCTCAACCCTAAGAAATGTGTGTTTGGGGTGACTGAAGGCAAGCTCTTGGGGCATATCATCTTTGAAAAGGGAATATCCATAGACCCCAAAAGGGTAGAGGCCATTCTAAAGTTGAAACCACCACATAGCCACAAAGAACTAGAATCTTTCTTCAGGAGGATCAACTTCATAAGGAAGTTCATTAGCGGTTTCACAGAGATAGTAAAACCGTTAAAAGACATGCTCAAGAAAGATGCCAAGATTTAATGGGCTCTCCTAGGCAAAAAATCATTTGAGGAGATTAAAAATACCATCACTATGACACCGATCCTTGTCAGCCCAGACTACACTGTCCCTTTCAAGGTTTACTCTTTTGCATCTGAGCACTCATGCGCAAGCATCCTCACACAAAAGAAGAATAGTGAAGATGAGAGACCCATAGCCTTCATGAGTTTCCCTTTCAAAGATGCTGAGCTTAGATACCCAAACCTAGATAAATAGTCATTCTCTCTCGTCAAAGTAGTGAAAAATTGAGACATTACATCTTGAGAAGTAAAGTCATCTGGATAGTTTAAGATGTAGCCGTGAAGTCCCTTTTGATGCAGAATGAGCTGGGAGACCGGAGAGAAAAATGGATGGCAATGCTCCAAGAGTTTGACCTAGAGATCCAACCGATGAAATTAGTAAGGGGTCAAGGCCTGACAAAGTTGATCTCTAAGGTTGAAGAAGGTCTGGTTTTCCAAACCTACACCGATCAAGGTGTGATCACCGATGTATGGTATCAAGACATAGTGTACTATCTGTTGCAAAACCGTTGCTCAGAGGAGATGACTGGTTCCCAGAGAAGTGCCTTGAGAATCAAAAGAAAATCCTACATTTTGAAGAATGGACAACTGTATAAACACAATTATGAGGGTCTATACCTAAGGTGCTTGGACAAACTTGAGGCAAAGAAAATCCTAGAAGATTTCCATGTCAAATACGGAACGGGACATGGGTCAGCTGATGCAACTGTTCACCAAATCTTAAGGGAAGGATATTTCTGGCCTACGATATTTAGAGACACCAGTGAACATGTGAGATCTTGTCACACTTGCCAAACTAGCACGAAGAGAGAGAAACCTCACAATGCCCTTACAACCAGTATACGAGGTACACCCATTTTCCCAATGGGGCTTAGATTTTGTTGGAGTGATTAAACCCCCTTCGTTTGTAGGACACAAGCTCATTTTGATAGCTACCGACTATTGCACATGCTAGATGGAGGCCCAAGCACTAAATAATTGTACTATAGAGGTCATGAACAAATTATTGGAGGAGTGCATCATAACCAAGTTTGGGATGCCATTCTATCTGGTATGTGAAAATACTCCCTCTTTTTATTCTACCTCGCTCACACAATGGGCCTTAAAAAACTAGGTAATTATCAAGTTCTCTTCAAATTATTATCCACAAGGCAATGGTGTAGTAGAGTCTACAAACAAGAACTTAATAACAGTGATCAAACACCTCTTGGATGACAACCCCAGGGATTGGCACACGCAACTGAAATACACTTTGTGGACTGATCGCGTAAGGATAAAAAATGCCCTGGGGATGTCTCCATACCAACTGGTCTATGGATTACAACCGGTCTTCCCACCAACAGAGAGTCTACTGAGTTCTTCGATGCCAAGCTAAAGGAAATGGAAAAAAACTCTGAAACTCAAGGACACTGGCATGGGGGTATCAGATTGAACCAGTGTTATCAATAACGTCTCTACCTCTGTCTCCACATTCTTATGGGAGGCCTTCTAAGAAAAATAAACCTTCTACAACTCCTCCTCAAACAAAATATGATGGCACCTTTGTACAAGTCACAACACCACTAGTGGAAGAAGATGAAAAGATGGCTATTGCAGTCTGGATCTATAAAGCAGAGGATACACCTGAGCAAATCACTCCACCTTGTGAAATAGAACCTGAACAATATGGCAAAGGTCTATATATTATTAAGTGCTTCGGATATAAAGGGAATGACCCTATAGGAGTGAACAATAAAGGATTGATTGAACCACTTGAAGATACTGGTAGATGAACACATGACAGTATAGGCCTAGGATTCAAGAAAATCCCATTTCACTTAGGGATTAACAAATTTGTGCCGGAACCAGATCACCAACTAGAACTTGAAGGTACATCTACAATTGGAAACTTAGAGGATAGCTCTGATGAGGATTCCTTTCCTTTTCCTATTCCTCCAGATCATGTTATGCTCTTCGCTGAGCCAGATGATTTTATACCATGTGTCAGTATGATCGAGACTGATAGTGACTCTGATGAAATTGCTTCACTCACTCCACTAACATATGAGCAATTGAGAGAGACACAAATCCTGGTCATCAGGGTGAACAATACATGCCACCACATTTCCAAGAGCAGTTTGAACAAGAATAAATCCAACAAATCATCACTGCTACACAAGATGAACATGAATCAAATAGTGCCGCAAGTGGTGATGAAGTACCTATCTAAAGTAGTACCGATTCGCACGAGTATGAATTTTCTTCCCTATGCGATGCAACCTTTGAGGGATGTAGATACTGTACATGCATATGAAAACCCTCTCAAAATAGGTGAAGGGTCTAGTGTTAGGAAAAATGGGTTTGATTTCATCAATGTTAACTTGCCTTCTACTATGGTCACGAGGGGTCAAAGGAATTCAACTGCGCTTCTGGATGAGATCGCTCTAGGTCTCGACTTTCTAGTCCACACTTTTGATGACTACACCATGAATGCACTAGAACCTGTCACCTCTCTTCTACTCCACCATCCCAATCTCATAGACTGGAACTCTTCCTCTCCATCTAATGAAGTCCTTACGTTCCAGAATGAATATGCTCTTGCCTACTACCTTAACACTTGAATTGGTAACGTCCTCCACTAGTGAAGACATTGTCAACATGACTAAAGCTGATATCAAGTATCTTAGTAACAAAATTAAAAGAAGAAAGAATAGGTGCTCTGATGGTGAAAACCACATCGTGGCAGTATCAGAGCCTAAAAAAGTAAAAATAAAGGATGTATCCAAGGGTCAAAACCTCTCTGAGGAGCCCGAGGATGGGATACTTGATACGCTTCCAAGTCACTTTTAGGAACAACCATCAATGCTGATTGAACCAACTCAACCTGTGAACTTGGGTACAGAAGAAAAAGCTCAATAATTCATTTAGCATAGTCATTATCCGAGGAAGAAAAAGAGGACTTCATTTCCTTCTTCCAGAGCAAGAAGATCAACTTTGCATGGACATATTCAGACATGCCAGGATTGGATCCTAATATAATCATGCATCACTTGTCCATCGCACTAGGCATCAAGCCTGTCAAACAAAAGCTTTGGAAGATGCATCCACATGTGATGTTACTAGTCAAAGCTGAACTGGAAAAACTTCTTAAAGCTATATTTATCAGAGCAATTAACTACGTGGAGTGGATTTCTAACATTGTTCCAGTATCTAAACATGAAAATTCAATCTGAGTCTGCACATATTTCCAAGACTTGAACAAGGCATGTCCTAAAGATGACTTTCTATTTCCAAACATCGACATGATTGTAGACATGACAGTAGGTTATGAAATGTACTCACTAATGAAAGGTCTCTTTGGCTACAACCAAATAAAAATCACACTAGAAGATCAAGAGAAAACTTCTTTCACATGTGTATGGGGCACTTTCTGTTGGAATGTCATGCCTTTGAGGCTCAAGAATGTCGGGGCTACATATCAGAGGGTTGTCACCACTATCTTCCACGACATGATGCATAAGATGATGGAATTCTACATTGATGAAAATCTAGCTAATAGCATACAATGAAAGACACCTCTTAAAGATCTAGGTCCTATAATGGATCACATGGAACAATTCAGTTTACAACTTAATCTAAATAATTGTGCATTCGGGGTGACGTCTGGAAAACTACTTGGTTACATCATCTCTGAAAAAGGCATAGAAGTGGATCCTGAGAAGGTCCAAGCCATCATGGAAATTCCACCACCGCGCAACATTAGTCAGATGAGAGGACTCCAAGGCTGATTACAGTCTATCTGGTGCTTCATCTCACAATTGGCTAAAAAGTCACAACCCTTCACTAAAACTTTACACAAGGGTGTGACCTATAAATAGAATGAAGACTGTGATAAAGGGCTACCACATATCAAGAAGTATCTTGCAAATCTGCCAATATTGATGCCTCCTATTCTTGGGAAGTCACTCATCCTCTACATCACTGCTATAGACACATCACTGGGTGTCTTGTTAGCTCAAGAAGATCAGAACAATAAGGAAAGAGATATCTACTACATCTATAGGAAACTAGTCTCATATGAAGCAAACTACTCTATCATAGAGAAGGCTTTCCTAGCGGTGGTATTTGCTTCACAAAATTTGTGACACTACATGCTTTATCATACTACTCGCCTCATTTCTAAGATTGATCCTTTGAAATATTTTCTCACCCTCACAGGTCAAATAGTAAAGTGGGTCATGATATTCAGTGAGTTTGATATCGAGTATGTAGAAAGAAAGGCCATCAAAGGGAAGGAAATCATAGATCAATTGGCGGAGGCACCTCTCGTAGATCATCAACCATTGAGCATCGAGTTTCCAAACGAGTCCATACTGCTTCTCACACATCAATCCTGGACTATGTTCTTTGACAGATCAATAACCCAACAGGGGTTAGGTGCTGGGATACTATACATCATGCCACAAAAGTACTCTTTACCCAAAGCATACAAGATGTTGTTTCCTTGTACAAAAAACATTGCCAAGTATGAAGCTCTGATCAATGGCATGAAGATCGCCATCGAGTGGCGAGTAGATGAACTCAAAGTATTTGGTGACTCACAACTAGTCATCAATCAAGTAAATGACACTTATCAGACAAAGGATGATAAATTGGTGCCCTAAAAATGGATGGTCAACAACCTCTAAAAGTACTTTTCACACATCACGTTCCAACAGATTCCAAGGGGAGACAACAAAGCAACTGATGCAATGGCTACCCTTGCTTCTATGCTACAGATGCTAGAGAATGCATTTTGACATGAATTCCTGGTGGAAATGTTACTCTACCCATCCTATGACTCCCCTAAATCTTGAATGATCTGTTCTATCATTGGACATGATTCATCCCGCTACCATCACATATACTTCTAACTTTGTTACCAGATTATTCTGGATACCTACACCTGGAATGAGAAACGTCACCTAATTCGCAATGCTTCATGGTACATTATCATAGATAATGACATGTATAGGCAAGGTTCAGGCGGTACCCTTCTTAGGTATTTAGAACCCGTTGAGTCTAAGCATGCGTTAGTTGAGGTGCACAAAGGCATCTGTGGATCTCACTCAAGCGGCCTGACACTGGCCTGTAAAATTATTAGAGCTGGTTACTATTGGCCAGACATGGAAAAGGAAGCTACACAGTATGATAAGTCTTGAAAACAGTGTCAATTACATGGAAATATGATTAATGCTCTAGCCAAGGAGCTCATTTCATTCATCACTTTCTAGCCATTCCAACAAAGGGCCTTCGATTTGGTGGGTCAAATTCATCATTCGTCATTGAATGGACACAAGTTCATCATAACGGCTATAGATTATTTCACCAAGTGGGTAGAGGAAGTATCTCTCACCATAGCAAATGGAAAATCTGTGGCAATGTTCATACTCAATTAAATCATCTACAGGTATGGTGTACCCTCTTCTATAATCACTAATAATGGGGGGCAGTTCAAGAATAAGGATCTGAAGGAGATATGTTCTAAGTTAAAAATCACTCAGAACTGGTCTTCCATCTATTATCCTTAGGGTAATGAACAGGTAAAATCATCAAACAAAGCGATCCTTAAAATCTTGCATCGTATAGTTCAAAAATATGGACGAGATTGGCATCTCCGGATCAATCTAGCTCTCTGGGCATATAGAAAAAGTATACAAACACTGATAGGGGCCACCCCTTTGCTTTGGTTTATGGAGCAGATGTTGTGCTAACTATTGAAGTTGAGATTCCTACTCTGCGAGTCTCTCTAAAAGGACTCATCACTGATGATAATAACAAAATATCTCGGTTGCAAGAGCTAGAACTACTAGATGAACATCATAAAGTGGCATTCAATCACCTTAGAGCATATCAGAAATGGATGTCTAAGATCTATAACAAGAAGGTTCGACCAAGGGACTTCCAAGTGGGTGATCTCATTTTGAGAGAGAACCCTAAGAATCAATAGCAATGGGTCGAAAAGGGAAATTTTGAACCCAATTGGCTTGGTTTGTATGTTTTCACTACATTATTTGGTTTTGATGCCTATCAAATCTCCACCACTGAAGGAGAGAAACTCAAGGAGCTGATCAATGCTCTTCATCTTAAACGATTCTATAGCTAAGACATCGTCAGAATGCTCATGTACATAGTAAATTCTTGAAAAAATCCTAAAAATTGCAATATGTCTAGTGAAAATTCAAAAAAATAAATGGAATTGTACTACTTGGTGGATGAAATTTCTCATTCACACATTCTTCTAGTCTTACAAAAAAGGACAGCCATGGGAATAATTTTCTTCTTCTTTTCCCCAAAATCCATCCAGATAAGTTTTTGTATACCTTGTCATGAGGGCACATGGCTTGTATTGGCTCTGGTTTGATGAGATTTCCCATAGTTTTGCAACTGTATCTACCTGTTCAAAAGATCTATGCTATATCAGAAAATACCAAAAAAATAAAAAAAAATAAAAAAAATAAAAAAAAAAGAAAACAAGAAAAAGTGCCATTGATGAAAACTTGACAAACAAGCGTCATGGTAGAAAAAAAAGAATTTCTGCCAAGAAGGTGAAAACCTGGTAAATAGGCACCTCTTGTTTCGCAATGCTATATCTATCACAACATCACTTGGCTATGTATAGTTTCTTTCCTTCTTTCCTACTTTTAGTTGCTCATGTGCATGCTCTCAGTTACCGTTAAGATACCAACTTACATGGATTAAAAATGGTCGTACTCTAGGGACAACCTTCCTGGTCTAGGATGAACTGTCCTATTACTTTTCAAGATCTCTCTCGCATCAGTCACCAGTAGTTCTTAGTGCATCTTCCTGTTGATGCCTAACTATTACTGAGATCTCTCTACTTGAGAATCTCTCTCGCGTTAGTCACCAGTGGTTCTCACTACGTCCATCTACTGTCGCCGCACTGATGAGATTTTCATGCACACGACATATATCTACATTTTGACATTAATCCATTGAATTTGGAGTGGTACTCAAAACTCAGTCTTGGAAATCCTTTGCTTCAGTCTGTACATAGATTTTAGTCACTTTTGTGACACTTTGGGTCTTCTGAGAACCCTTCTGACTTGACACCGATCCAGAGTCATAGCCTGGGGGCAATCAAATCAAATTTGTCATTGCAGTATGAGTTAAGTTAGTCATCAGTGTCTGCTACTAGGGGCATGGATCCCCAAATTTGATCAGATCTTTGGATTACACCAGAGTCAGTAATCTTGTCCATTCTGAAGGACAACTCACTACTAACACAAATAGGTGTTTCTCAACACCACAATCAACATTTTTTCTTAACACTATCTTTGGACACATCTATGTTTCTTAACACACATTGGATACCACAAACGTAAACAATAGATCGATAGAAATCAAACACAAAGCACTCACAAGCACAATGATGTTTCTCAACACTCCTACACATACACACATCCAAAAACTTTGAAACTAGATGAAGTATGCTGAACTTCTATTTGTATGCTGTCTATTTTAATTGATTTTTATTAATCTTTTCTTTTTGTAATTCTTGTTGGTGTGGTCCCGATGATCCATCAACATCAAATAAACATGGTGTATGTGATAAGAGCTCTTGCATTAAGGCAGAAAAGCTTCACATCCTTTTATCCTATTTATTTGTACGCCAAGGTGAGGTCAGAATTACCTCCTTAACTGTTATTACTCTGCTTGTTTATGCAAGACCACACTCATGGTTTTATTGGATTTGAATGCCTCAATACTGGTGTACTCTTGCAACATCAATTGGAAACAATGTCCAGTTCATCTCGGCTATTGTGCCTCGATGCTTACGTTGGTTTCCCATATCTTATCCGATGAAAGTCATATTAATATTCTATGGTTGCAGTGGCACCAGTAAGGATTGTATTGACTCCGATGTTCCATAAACTACTCTATGATGAAAACTATTCAATGGGTCCAACAACCATGTCCTAGGGATTGCATCTAGCATAGGATTGCACTTTCATTCTAGACAGTGTTTGGATGGTCACTTCATTGTGTTCTCTTGGATTTGTACGATGAGGGATTATTATTCAACATTCTGGCTTCATCACGACTGCACAAGTGTTCGATCCTCGCTCTTGATCTTCAAAAGTTCTTTTGGTTAGCATCTGTCATACATCATGACACCCTACATGAGATGTTAGTACCATATACATTGTTGGAACTATATTGAGATGATGTACTAAGAGGGGAGGGGTGAATCAATACCTCTAAAACTTTTCTTGGTTAGCCCATTAACCCTTAGTCATCAGTTTGTATTTATCTTATCTAACTGTTCATCTTTCTTTATGCATATGTAATCATATCATACATTATTTTTAGTATGTAACCATAACAAAAACATTCATGAAAATAGATAACACATGACACAAGATATGATATCGCAGAAAACTCCTATTAAGGAAGTAAAAACTACGGTGGGGATTGTTACCCACAAAACTTCACCATCTGCAGATAAGAAGGGGCCAGTTAAGGCTTACAATTGGTCACTTCTGATGACCTACCCTGTTAGAAGTATTATAGTGGAGACCTATTAAGATCTACTTCATTTGAAGCTTTAGTAACACTGTTAAGTGTGCACTCTATTTAGAGATTTGGAAAGAATGGTTAAGTCCACCTTCTACAAAAGGATTTTAGATGTGATGCACTTGTTAGAATGCAACTACATAAGTCTTTGATATGATGATATATGAAATCTTAAATTGGTGATAATAGATCCTATAAAGATTCATACATATAAGTAATCATCCTTCCATGATTGAATAATACCTTTATCTGATCGTCGGTAGCCTCTGTGTGTTCTTGATAACTGATGTACTCTGTTTCTGATCTTTGCATGAATTCTGCCTTCTGCTCTTTAGATGCTCTTCGTGGCTATCAATAATAAATAATTCATGTACTCATAATTGAGTATGAACATCTATTTATACTAATTTAGATTCAATTCTTGATTCATGCATCGCAAGTTAACTCTAGATCCAAGGTTTACAACTTGACCTTGATCTTTAGTTAGATA